>VZTZ01042024.1:43452-238684 GCA_013400955.1 Drymodes brunneopygia | reverse complement strand
ACCCTGAGTCCTGCACCTCTCATGCTCAGATTCAAATCATAGAATCACAGAATGCTCTGGGTGGGAAGAGACCTTAAAGACCATCCAGTTTCAAACCCCTGCCATGGGCAGGATCACCTCCCAGCATACCGGGTTGCTCAGAGCCACATCCAGCCTGGCCTTGGCCACTTTCAGGGATGGGGCATCCCTGGAACTTCTCTGGGCATCCTGTTCCAGTCCCTCACCGCCCTCAACTCCCTAATTGGATATTAGGAAGAAAGATAAAGACTTTCTTCCTAATATCCAATCTAAATCGACTGTCAGTTTGAACCTATCCCCCCTTGTCCTGTCACTATATGCCCTTCTAAATGGTCTTTTCCTTCAGGTACTGGAATTTATTCACGTAATTTATTCCAGCTTCCAAAGGCCCCTTTGCGTAGCTATTCCAAATCCAAAACGCTTTTTTTTCCCCTTTTTTTTTTCCCATCCCACACAGCGAAAGTCTATTAGAACATTATGTCGCAGCATTGCTAGGAAGAGAAGGCGCGTCCCGGCCCAACGGCCCCACAGGGCCGGGGGGAAGCCGCCCGGAGCGGACACACCGGAACTGCGCTGCGGGCGGCCTGGCCGCTTCCTGCGGGTCGGAGGGTGCCCGGCGGGCCGGGGCGGGTGTCTCACCGGAGGGGCCGCGCTGCCGCCGCTTCCCTGGAGACGGAGCGGAGTTGCCTGGACACGGCCGCCGCTCCCTCAGGCGCCCCGCGGGCGGGCCCTCGCGCTCCCTCAGCTGTCCCTCACGGGCACGCCGCGCCGCCATTGGCCGGTTCGGTGAGGAGGGCGGGTTCCCGCGCTCGTTCCGTGCGTTCATTGGCCGGCTGGGCGGCGCGTGTCGGCTGCGCGCGGCGGTGCGGAGCTCCCGTCGCGTCCCGTCCCGTCCCGTCTGGAGCGGCGCGGGCCNCCAAATACAAGAAAATGGAATCTTCTGAGTTACACACTGGGTGTTTAAAAGAGAGATCCCAGCCCCAAAAAAATGGTAACAATTCAGCAGAGGCAAGAGACTGGTCAGCAGTAACTAGGTAACAAATTCCTTGCTTTGTGCTTGTTTTATTTACTTTCATAAAGCCTAACCAGTTGAAGCTGGGGTGGGAGGGACTGCCTTTCCTTCGATGAGTCTGTGCAAATTCAAGACTGCGGGACTAAAAATCTGTCTGCTGCTGATTAAAAACAAAACTATACTTGAGGAAGGCATTTTTCCTTGTTTATAGGGGGGACCACTGTATCCCACTGGCTTGCACCGGAGGCAGGAAAGGTCTGGGAAGTGTCCCGGATAGTGATGCACCGGCTCAGCACAAGCAGATTAGTTCTCCTTATGGGACAGATTTTGTGCTAATCTCATTGCTGTGGCACCTTACTGCCTGCCTTCACATCTACTCGATGGACAGGCAGCCTGGAGCCACACAGCTCCCTTTAAACTTTGCTCCCACGGGAGTGCCTGATTTTGAGTCTCATTTACAGCCAAGACCCCAAACAACCACCCTTTTTAGCTGTAAGGATGTTTTACTGATATTTTTCAGGTAAAGCTGCAGGAAAGGCAAGTGGCAGGAGGTGCAGAGGGTCACCTCAGTGGAGTGTTCATTTTCAGGCTGCCCACCTGTTTTTCTGGCATTACTCCTTTAATTTATAATCTTTCAGTTTAAAACAGAAAAGAGGAAGCCCAAATCCACATTCCCCAGGAACAAAGTCTTTTTTTCTTTCTACAATAGCCTAAGGAACGTAGAGACTCAATGTCTACCACTTGCAGCAAGGAACATCTCTCACCTCTGCTACAGCTTTAATGTTGTAATTTATAATTTAGTGTATTTTGAATTTTCCCTGGAGTGGGCTGTTTCTTATCTGTTCTCTCCCTCACTTTCTGAAGGCATCCAACTACAGAAAAGCTGGTTTAGGTACAGCCCAGAGGAAGAAAAGTGGCTTGAAACCTGAACTTACAGAAGAGCAAAAGCAGGAGATCAGAGAAGCTTTTGATTTGTTTGACACTGATGGATCTGGAAGCATCGACATAAAAGAACTGAAGGTTTTCAAACTTTTTTTTCTTTTTCTTCTGAGATGAAAATATCTTTGATCTCAAAATTGTAGCTGCTTTTTCTGTTTGTCCAACCTAACTTTGAAACAGTTTTGGAGTACAAAGAAGAGTAAGGGATTACTGTCATGACTGAATTTGGGGTGCACTCTGCATGTAGTGCTTCAGAGCAGGCAGGCTTCTCTACTAGGTGGATATTTAGATCTGAGAGCTTTGTATAGCTGAGCATTAGAGAAACTAAACAGTTTCAGGTTTCATGACTTGTTCCTGGGAAGTGGACTTTTGCTGTTCTGGGATGAGTGTCAGAATATCAAATATTTTCTTACCTGAAAGATTTTGCACACATTCAGGAAAGTTACAACTATATTTGCATATATGTAATCCAAAAATTACCTGGTTTTTAATTTTAAAAAGAGCAAAACAGTGATCAGAGTTGCATTTCAGTAACAATTCATGCAGTGTGTGTGCACTTGCATACATACAGTAATACAAGGGGAAATATTCTCAGTTGTCTCCCTGTGATTTTACGTGTAAAGTGATTTTTGTAAGTGAGAACACTTTTAATTTAATTACTTCCCTTACCTTGATTTCTCACATACACTCTGCTCAATTTCTGCATATTGGAAGCATGAGTAACCTCTGCCTAATATAACTTAGGATTTCCACTAGACCTTATAGGAAAAGTGACATCTTAAGAATATTAAATCTGCACCTGTTATTGTTCAGCAAGATGAGAGAAGCTGGTAGAGGACACCAAGGTGTTTCCATGGCAATGAGTTGTGACTAGAGTTCTGGACAAGGAACTGAACCAGCCTTTAGCTCAGCTCTTACATGAAAATCCTGGTGGCCTTTTAACAGAATTGCTTTTGCTATTTTTTTTTTGCTTTTGCTATTTTTGCTATTCAGGTTGCGATGCGTGCCTTAGGCTTTGAGCCAAAGAAGGAAGAGATTAAGAAGATGATAGCAGACATTGATAAGGAAGGAAGTGGCACCATTGACTTTGAAGACTTTTTGGCTATGATGACACAAAAAATGGTAAGAATTCTTAGCAGAAATTCTTGTGGCAGCATAAGAAAAAGGAACATCTCAGTGTCAGGGGTTTTCTGATTCATGTATGCTTTATTCTTGGTTCAGAGCGAAAAGGATTCAAAAGAAGAAATCCTGAAAGCTTTCAGATTATTTGATGATGATGGCACAGGAAAAATTTCATTCAAAAACTTGAAAAGGGTTGCCAAGGAGCTGGGAGAAAATTTAACAGATGAAGAACTTCAGGTAAATTCTGATTTGCCAGAGCTTTTGTAACAGGCACAGACCATTCCTGTAGCTCCTAGGGAATTTAGGCCTATACCAAAAGGGCTGAGAGGTCAGAAATATGAAAACCAGTCAAGTACATGTTCTGTTTTCACATGAAGTGCCTCTGATTTATTGTTGGTTTAGTGAGTGGAATATCTTGTGTTTAGAATCCAGTGCCTGATCAAATGTACGCTGTGTCTTGTAGGAAATGATTGATGAAGCTGATCGAGATGGAGATGGGGAAGTAAGTGAGCAAGAATTTTTGAGAATCATGAAGAAAACTAGCTTATACTAATATTTGTTGCCTTGCTGTACAGCTGGTCCTAAAGATAACCTGGAAAAGGCTTAAAAACTGGGCTTGTGCCTCCTGCATATTTTCTGACATGTAAAGAAAGTCTGAAAGGACAGATTTTTTTTTGTTTACTTCTCATTTTCAACAAAGATAACTGGGGAGGGCTGCAGTACCCAAAACTGCCAAAATGAGATACTGCAGAAGTCAAAAGGAAGGATGACCTGAGCCTGCAAGGCAGGGTCCCCTCCCCTCCAGCATAACAACTTCCCTGACTGCCATTTTGGCTAAAAACTGCTGTGTTTTTCTATTTAACTAAAAGATACTTCACTTGAGATGTGAAGATTCCCTCTGCTGCTGGGAAAGGCTACTTTGCCTTCCTAAGGCTAGATTGAAGGGACAAGCACAGTGTTTTTTTATTCCTTTGAAGGTTTTTTAGGTTATCTTTTGGTATTTGTCTCCTGTTGTTTATTTCCTTGAAAGACTCTAAAATGAATTGCATATTTGTCTGTGTTTCTGTATAAAACACTGTTTTCCTATGGCAAGTTGTTTTTGGATGCAATGGAAAGCAAATATAGATTTGGTTCTTCCTTTGGAGCTGTATGCTATCCATAGATGTTCTTGTGTTTATCTGATCACCTGAAACCAGAATGAAACTTGAATGTAACCTGCTTGGGCGACCAAAGTTTATTGTTTATAACCAGGCAACACCTTGTGCCATTGTTATTACTCCCACATTGTTGTTACTCCCAGTGACATTACAGAGCTGCTGTCACTCCAGGATTTCAGGTACCTAAGAAGTTCAGTTCCATGGTGTACTACAGTAAATTTTGTCTTGTTGACAGTTACATTGCAGAGCGGATTTGCATCTGAAGTGAAAAAGTAGCTCACCATGGACATCAGTGGAAACATCAGTGGAACATTGAATATATTTAGATCCATGCAGTCCAAATCCATTTCACACATCACAGGTTTGGGGTGGTTTTTTTAGGAGTACCTTCATTTTCTTTAGTATTTCTTGCATATACTGTCAATCCAGGACTTACTGGAGAGCCACACCTTCTTCTGAATTACAGAGCAGTGACACACTGCCTGCTATCTGATTACGTGGCTCTGCAGGAGGGTTTATCCTTTACAGACAATCAGCTTCAAAATTTTCAAATCCTGTAAAGCTCCATAGGCCCAAGAAGTCCCCTGTTAACATAGTGGCAGTAGATGTAATTTATAGTCTTGTAAGTGTTTTAAAATGTCTTAACTTTGTATAAGTGTGAAATAAAACTGTTTTACAAGTTAAGAAGCTTTCGTGCTTATTTTCTATTTTTCTTAATTATTTTCAAGTCTTAAACGGTTCACCAAGTACATTTTCACTTTCATTTATCTCTTCTTTCTAAGAGAGGAATTCTTCGGTGCAGTAGTCTGTCATGTAATTCCTCTTCCACTCTGCTGATTAAAAGTTTTTAGTACTAACCGCATTATGTTCAGAAAGGGAAATTTGAAGTTCTAGTTGATTATGGGGAATCCCAGAGCCTGTTAAGAGTGACTGTACTTTTTTTTTTATGCTGCCACAGGAAGAGATTGATGACTGTGGTTTACCTATGATGCATGTCACTCCTCTCTTCCTGTTCTGATCCCATTACCTGCCCTGAAAGTAGGAAAAAGCCACACAATCATCCCTGCCATGGGTACTACAATGGTGAAATGTCATTTCTGGCCTGCCCATTAATCTCTGAAGCCTGGTATGTCAAGCAGTGTCTGAACGAGCACAAAACTTCCAAGTGTTACTAAGTGGAGTGAAGGAAATCATCCCCTCCTCAGCCTGGCAGCTGGCTGTGAACCTCTTTCCTTAGCATCCCTCTTCCCCTCATGCTGACACTGAGAGTTGGTCCTTACCTGGCATCTGCAGATTCCCCTCAGGTGGCTGCAATTCAGACATTTCTTGTGTGCACCCAGCTGAGATCCTTCCTCTGCACCACCAGCAAAGCCTGGTTTTCACTCTGAGTGTTCATTCTAGGCAGATACTGCACAGAAAGGAAAGTGGAACTGCAGTTTGTGTCTGGCAAACACGTAAATACCAAAGCATTAAGGTCAATAAATAGCGGCTTGGGAGATAATATTGCAAAGGACTTCTAATACAATATGTTTTGAAATGAAAAAGTACCAGGCATTTTAATAAAATACAAAATAGTTCAAGAGAAAGAAAAACTGCTTACAAGTTATATTCCAAAATACAACAATTGCATGGCAATTTTTATTCCCCACATGCAGCTTCTTTATCATCTCTCAGGCCCACAGTACAGTCCCACAATCCTGCCAGTCCCACACTAAGGCAAATCTTCAGACCCAAGGAACTGCCAAGGAGTGCTGTGCTCACACTTCATCAGGGTGTGAGTTTGTTTTCACAGCAATGAGCACAAGATCAACTTCTAACACTGCAGAGGAAAAAAGGCTTCTTTTCAGGTACACCTAATCATGGCATTTGAAAGAGGATGGGGGGAAGCAACAGAGGAAATATTTGTGTACATTTACATGCCAGGAGTCTTACTAACTGAGCCCAAATAGTTCCATAAACTGATGAGGCATTTATTATTAAAATATTTAAATTGGTTATTTAAAGTTTTGAAGACTAACCTCACACCCTGCAAACTGCCTGGTGAAGTCCAGCCACGTATTTGAAATGTTAAATATTAATTCCCTGGAAGCCTCCCCACTGAGTTAAATAAATCAGATCTTGTCGCACTACAGCTGCTTTTAAATGTCTCTGGATAATGTAAGTAGATTTTGAGCAGGGCACAGGGCAGCAAACTGCTCCGTCTAGAGGCTGAGATGAGTTTTGGCACTTGAGGAAAGGCACCCTCAGGGGATAACGCTGCCAAGGACAGCTCCCTTCGTGTCGCACATCTCAGTACAATGAGGGCCGGTAGATCTGAGAGCGTGGCAGCCTCGCTAGAGGGCATCCAGCTACTGACGTGTGAGGTGAGCGAGGCTTTGATGCTTCTTTGCCTCCGCTGTGGCTTTCAATGACGAGGGAAAGGAGGCTCACAAACAGCATCCAGACTGGGCTTGAAATACGTGGTTGGATACAGAATTATTTTCTCTGAGAGGAAGAACGCAAGGCTACTCTCACAAGCCATGTGCAAAATGCTGTAATTATTAGTCAGTTGTTCAAAGCTAAACCCCCACACCACACTTTCTGAAACTCCCACTCTGTATCAATAATTGCAGGCACGCTGTCAGGAGAGCAGAGAACTCAACTCGCCTTTCACACAGTCCCCCCGAGTGCTCTGACCACTCTGTAGAGTTATTTGCTCCCTTTGGGAATACTGCTATCAAATGGAACCACTTCCAGCAGGACAGAGACAGAGCCAGGCTCACTGCAGGATGCTTGTGGCCTTCCCTTGGGATGTGGGAAAGCTGGAATCGTGGCCTTGCTTCGAGTCAAAAGCAACAAGGATTTGAGAATTAGACTCTTGTCCCCAAGGTGAGTGTGTTGACCTTTAGGGATGTGGCATAACTCCAATGGCCTTTTGGGGACCTGAACCTATAGCTCTCGTACTCTTTGCAGTCCTGGCTGTTACTAATTACTGAACTTGAAATTGCTTAAGGCATTGGTTTTTTTGCTTGTCTGAATTAGATTTGACACAGAGAATATTAACAAATCAAAACGGTCAAGCCTGAGCTGCAAAGCTGTAAAATTCCCTTGCTCTCAAGGCCACTTTATTTCCTCTGAAAGCTCCTAACTTGATCTAGCAGTGACATAATTTTCATTATGAAACAGACCCCCCCACATTAAATAAAGCCATAAAAATCAGTTTCCATAGGAAGCAAATGGAACAGCTAACCTAAGCCATTTCCAACATTATTTTGAACCCCTCTACCCAAAAACGTAGCTTAGTGCAATGAAACAAAACCAGCATAATTCACACAGCCATGCTATTGTCTGGAATTGCTTCCTTGTATGGTTCATTCTCTACCTCAATATAGAGAAAACAGATACATACTTTCCTCTAAATTTTGTCAGACATCCAAAAGAGAAGTACCATGAAAGCTTGAAACATGAAGGAAAAAGTGACCACAAACATTGTAGATTGAGTTAGAAACATTAGAAGGAATGTCATTTAAAAAACGAACATTTTACCAACTTCCAAAAACATGGTATTAGATCATCTCAGTGTAAGTTTTAAGTCCGTGTTCCCCATGTTTCCTCTTTAGAGAGCTTAGGACATGATTGGCCAAAGAAATCCGCAGAAGAACAATTTCCACAAAGCTTTTGAATGTCTGGTTTAAATCAGTCCATAATACACTCTTGAGGTTGAAGAGAATTGCTGCAGAACAGCTCCTTTTGGAAAGGACATAAATTGAACAAAGTTTTTGGGGTTTGTTTGTTTGTTTTCCTATCAGGTTAACTAAATTATTGATGAAGTTATTGATGTTAGTTGTGGAATGACAGGTGCCTTTTGCAGAAATAAAAGGAGATTTTTTGCCTAGCTGAGAAAAATCCATGTCAGTGGAGGCACAGTCCATCTAAAGGAGATATCAGGCGAAACAAGTGCTAAAACTACAATAATTTTCTCCAAACAGAAAATTACCATAGTTGAGACCATTGTTGGGTAAACATATTGCTTTACATGGCTCTTTCTCATCCTCCTATTTAACATTAGGAGCCAATGAAGTATTCATCAAAATGGCCGACAGGTTTGAATATTATTTCTCTTTGTGCTGTCAAATATATAAATATTTTCTGGCAAATCCTGATAAATTGGGTCACTGTCTGGGTGGGCTAAATGCTTAGGCTCATTCTGCAGAAAACAACTCTATTATTGCTAACGGCATTAAAAATAGCAATATTACAAATCCAAGAGAAAATGTGAGTTGAAAATGCTTATGTATCACAATTAAAGGAGTTTTTCCCGGAAATGAAAGAGCTTTTTGAAGGCGGGAGGGAAGAAAAAGGTACTTTTATTCTCCCTAGAACCAACCCAAGATGCAATAGATAAATTAACAGGACATTATTTATTACACGGGGATTTTTGTGCCGAGATTCAGAATTCTCCCAACTCTCAAACGCCTGCAATGCTGTGAGTCACCGAGCCAAGGCCCAGGATGGTGCAATCCTGACCCCCTCCTGCCAAGGGCTCAGCATCATCTATTCCCATTGCCTGCAGCAGTGCCTTCAGCACTTCTGCAAAACTCGGCCTTAGACAATGGAGGCTTTAGGTATGGGCTTCCTATTTCCTGCGGTGGATTTGTGTAGGTGGCCTTGTTACCAGAAATCCATACTCCTACACAGCAACTTCTGACTGTGTTTCTGCAGAAATGACTATGATGAAAGGAATGAAATAGTTTGAAAATAAAAATCATGTGTTTGTTTCTCCAAACCAGTTGGGGTATCTCCTGCTGGCGAGATTAGGAGTGGGGTGGGAAACAAAAGGATTAAGGTTTGCAAGGGCACCGTGGCTTGGGCTGCTGCGCACACGGAGAGGGGAGAGCCCGTCTGAACTGCCCTCTGCCAGGGACTGGGAAGCCCTCTGCCCATCGCCGGCAGCTGAGTCACTGGCCCAGCCTGCAGAACTTCTCGCTGCTGCATTTCGCAGCCAGGAAAATCCCACATCCTCCCAGTGGGTGTAGGAAACGCAGCTACAGCCTCTGGATGCGTCGGCACCAAGAACAAAGGGGAGATTGTGGTGCGGGCGGTGGCTGCGGGCTCAGGGCCAGCGTGCCAGGACCTCGCCGACAGCATCCCGGGGAGCTGCGAGCGGAGCCCGGGCCGGCACCGCCTGCCCACAGCCTCGCTGGTTTGCCAAGCCCAACACTGCAAGGTGTGGGACCAGCTCTACCTCCCCACATGGGCACCTGCCAGGGCCACCAGGAAACGGCCTCTCCTGTCCCACCTCATCCTCTCTCCCTGCTTTTTGGCAAGGAGCATGTCACACCTTGCCCTTCCTGGTCCTCCCCAGCCCAGGCTGTTTGCCTTCAAATGCAGGGGCTTACAGAAATCTCGGCTCTTGCCGTGCTGTTGTGGCCAGCACAGTCCTCGTGGTTCCAGTGAGGGTCACACCAGGGGTGCTGCTCTCACCTCCCACCCATCTCACTCCCAGCCATATTCCATGATTGCAGAGCTGGGTGCAATCAGCCAGGGCGGCTTCAAACTCTGAATTTTCCAGTACTGGCTGAATACTGCCAACACTTCAAAAGATGGCTGTGCAAGCATCCTGCTGGGAGAGCAACCCAAGACATTGCTCACAGATCCATCTTGTTTCCTTCCATGCGTTCCCTGTGGCACCTGCCAAGCTCATGTTGAGGGTGGTGTTATCCTGAGAAGACCGCAAGCATCCTGGCCAGGCAGCCAATGCCTGGCTCTCCAACCTAGGGTTGAGTATTGCTCTTGGGAAAGGAAACACAGGGACAGACCGGCATGGGTTTGCCCAGCTGTCTGGGCACTCGCTCCAGACAAAAGCTCTTTTGAGAACCTGCTCCTGTAAAGGGGACAAGAGGAGACCTGCATCCCTAAATGTGCGCTTCCGCGCTGAGGTGGCAACTGGAGAGCTCTGCTGGCACTGGGAAAGGTTGCCTTAGGAAAGCAATCAAACAGCCTCAGTCAGCCCTGGGCAGTACAAACCTTCCCACCCCAAGTCTCCAATGGCTTACAGGCCACTTGGATCAGAACTGGCATCAGCGCCCCAGCCAATCCCACAACCCCAATACAATCCTTCTTCACCAGTGCCATGCTTCCTTGGAGGCTTCTCATCCTCCTCCTTGTGCCTTAACAAAGCTGCTGCCCCTGTGCCTTCTGTTTAGCCACCTGAAACCTCTCCCAGGAAGGTTGAGCAGCAAGACCATGCAGAAAATAAAGGAGAGGAAACTCCCTCTGACATCCATTCCCTGTCACATTTGTTCCATGCTCATATTGACCAAAACATAGGAAAGGACAGACAGGAGAAAATAGCTATGTGTCAAGGGAAAAACAAACCAGCCTTTCCTAGCCCTGTCTAGGCAAGCATCCATTTACCAAACCAAGAGCTTTTGGCCCAGCCTGATGGGCAGACCAGAGCCTGCCTTTGTAATCTATGCCAACAAGGGAGAAATGAGGCCCCACAAATCCTTTACCATGACTGGGTCACCACTCGGATGTTTTAACACTGATGTTCAACATCAGCATTTTCTTCTGAGGAGGTGTCACAATTTGGCTCCACCATGGGCCTGGTTACACCAGAGGTTCTCCCTTTACTGAGTTCAGCATTTCCTGTTCCACCCAAACTACTTTATAGTGAAAATTAACAGATATATCATGGCCATCTGGGACATTTCTAAATATCTACAGCTGGATTCTTGAACTGAATTTCCTTCTACATGTTGGAGTCAGAATGAATTTACACTGACGAATCACATGTGAGCTGCTGGCTCATTGCCCTGGAGTTCAAAAGTTTAAGGTGGTTTTTGAATAGCACCTGCAAATGTCAAGGTGGCAGATTAATTCCTTTTAAGATATAAAATGATTTGTTTTTAAGAGTGAAGCACTGATTCAAACTGAATCTAGGTATTTAATGGAAAACGGAGTTTAGAACAGTAATTTTTTGTGGCATTGTTGCCATCCCGAAACTTTACAGTTCAAAAGGTGGCATAAGTCTCAGACAAAAAGAAATCATTTCACACTTATTTCAGCAGTTTCCATTGAGAGACTGGCTTGTTCAAGGCACCATCTCTTTAAAAACATTACATCAACTTCGGCAGATGTTACTTGATAACGCTCACTGAGTTCCTAGCAATTACCACTCTTTTTTATTTGCATATGAGGTCTTTTAGGGACTATCCAGGCAGAACTGTAATAGCCCCATGCCCTAGAAAGCTTTCAGTCTCAGCAGAAGACAAATTACACCTAAGACAGTATTGGCCAGAAATCCAGAAAATGTTAATGTCTTTCCAATGGTCATTTCTTAGAAAAGTCATCTGAAGATGACTGAAATTGGGATGCTTTGGAAACACCAAAAAATGTGCACTCTTAAATATGTAACAGAGGGTGGCAGAGCCTTGGAGCACAGGCCAGTGAGAGGTGGAAGGGAATGTACCAACAGCAAGTGAGAAAAGATCACGAGGCTGAGAGTACATCATAGCTGGCCTTGGAGGAACAGGTGTTTCACTTGCACCTAATATGGCAGAGACATCACAGAAATTATTTAAGCAGAGAGGTAGGCTTGGAAAACTAGCTTTGCAGTAGCAGGCAAGGACTATGTGGAAGCCAAGAGGAATTCTGCAGTAACAGAGATACAAGAGGAATGTTTAACGCTGTGACTAAAATCTTCACGTTACTGAGTACACACATCCAAATTTAAGCATCACCTGGATACAGAACAGTTCTAGACCAAAGATGATGCTCTGTCCTCAGTCTAACTCCTAATAGTAAACATCAGTGCCATTTTTCCAGATTTCCTTTTTAAATATTAAGAACTGGATTTTAAAGGAGATTTGGATGCATTTTCACCTTTAACTGAAGAATAACACAACAGAGGGCTATTTCAAGGCACAAACAAGAGGCATACACCAGAGAGAAATGGAGGAAGTTCTCCAAGGCTTTGAGTTAAAGTGCAAGTTCTGTATCCCAGTCCCTCCCAAAGGGTAGATTGGCATGAAAGGATGAATATCTTTAAACACAGGATGTGTTGCACAATGTGATCACGGGTGGCTGCACGTTTGATGTGACTATGGGAACAGCTATGAGAGAGATTTTTGGCAGATACAATGTACTGTCATCAGTTGAGTATGGTCTTTCCTCCTCCCTGCTTTGTGTCAAGATGATCTCCTCCAGCAGGGCCTCTCCAGTGTATTTGCCAATACATTCCCTGCCCAGCTGTGCCCAGGGAGCTGGGATTCATTCAGGTATGCACAATCCAGAGCCCAGGGAAACACGGTGCTGTTCTCAAACAGCAGCCATACGGCTTCAGGGACTGGCTTCTGACTTGGCAGCAAGCAGAGGCATGGCACTATTCAGCTCACCTCTTGAACACCTCCAATGACACGTACACTTCCTTCTTTATTCACTTATAACAAGCCGACAGCTTCTTTCATGTGCAATGAAGGGTTTGTCTTCAATTAATAAAGGAAAGGTGCAGGGAGCAGGCTTTAATAGCAATGTTAAAGACTAAGCACAAAAACACACACTTGTGTAATAAATTTATCAGTTGTCAAGCTTTCCATTTGACTTTTTAAGCACCAGCACACGGCCTCGGTTCCGAGTCTGTGCAGAGACTTTTGCAGCCCAGAGTCTGATGTTAAAAACTGAGCAGCTCATTGGATACCCAGTGGTCTTCAGGCATACAGGACAATGTGGCTTTCAGTGGTAATTTTCCATCAATGCTCTTTGTCTCCTTTCTAATTTAAGTCAGTCTCTCACCATTAGTGATCAAAATATAAAAGCTCTTGATAATTTCTTCTTCAGCAAACCAGAACAACGTTTGCTTTGTTTACATTACATCACAGCACTTGCTATCAAATACAACTTCCATGGCTTAGCTGAGGATGCAAACGATCATGAACACCAGGATGCTGTTGGTACTGCGCAGCTTGCACAACTCAGTCACAGGTAGCTGCTTGTTTCATGTGGCTGTGGAAATGCACCTGAGGGCTTATTTTTGGCAGATACTGATCTACTTTAATAACCAAAGGATTTTAAGTGGTTCAGAAATGCTTTTGTGCACAGAAACCCTGTGAAACAGTTCCAAGCACCTCCTCTTAGTCCCTGCCTCTCAACATCAAGATTTGCTCTGGTACAAAAGCATGGGGCAGGTGGAGGAAAACACAAGTCAGTAGTTAGAGACTAATGCAGAAAATGAAGTTCTGACAGGAATGGCAAAATGGCAAAATTTGAACAATATAACTGAAAATGAGGGAGAGCTGGGGGAAGTTTTTGAGATTTTGGAACTGACCTTGAGAAGAGCAAGAGTGAAAACCCACAGTACTTCAAAATTATACTTCCCACTTTGTAAGATCTCATTACACCATGATTTAATGCCATAAGGTTTATGTAAGGCAATACCATTTTGCTTTTAGAGTAAAACTGGAATCTCAAACAAATCTCTCTGTGAAACCAGGAGAAGCATGATTTATTCACCTCCTGTCCTCAAAGAGAATCCGTAGGTCTCTGAAGGCAGAGAAAATTGCTAGGGAAAGGCAGTACACTTGCAAAGCCCAACTCTCATAATTAAAAGAGCAGCAGCTACATTCACTTGTTCAACCTTCATTCAGCCTGTTGCTGAGTTCCATTATTAGCCTGTAATTGCATGACCTTGCAGATTTTCCCATAGGATTCTTGCTCTTGACTGAAAAAGCACTCATCCATCTTTCTCATTGTTTGCGTTATTTTGTACTCCAGGTAAATCCAGCATGAGGTCTTGCAAAAGAATCCACATTCCTTTATGTGGATTGCTGTACTCATTTTTATGCCCTCATTCCTTACAAATACAAACACATTTACTTTCAGACAGCTGTTAGGCAATATTGCACTATTTCCCTATTTTATTTGTTAAGTACAGGAAAATTACTGGAAGTGAAGATTAACAGTAGCAATAATCACGCTGCTGCCTGACGTAAAAGCTTGGGCCAGTGTGATCTGCAAACAAAGTGCTTGGGCAACTGCAACCCACACCTCAAAAAAACCTCTTCTACCCCTCAAAAGCAAACCCCTGTAATTTTTTGTGTAGAATAGCCTTTAGGATTTTAGAAAAAAGTATTCCCTGAGGATGATGCCAGGTTTTCTCAGCAGGGTCTCTGACTATGAACTCCTTTTCATTTGACATGGTATACTCCCTCAGCTGCACATCTTCCATTTCACACAAATTTTGGGAATTTTGAAGTCCAACATGGCAAATTTGAATCTAGAGGAATCACGCACAGTCTGTTTAAGCAGTGAAGTCTCTGACCTGAAGCTGGAGACTTGTGATTTATATTTTGTTGTACTGATATTATCTATTTTATACATCTGACCCTTTTTGGTGTCATACCATGCCTTTTAGCAATCTTTGCCCTGAAAAAGCAGGTGTCTTCTGGTTCCTGCAAAATTTAATTCCAGTAACCTGTGCTTATGACCTGTGTATGATTTTCATCTTGAACAAACCTTAAAAACTACGTAGCAAATGTCAGTTCTATCCTAATGCATTGCTCTTTTCTGTCTAATTTAGCTGCTGTGGTAAAGGTCGTAGGTGGTTGATCGGATACATAGTAAACAAAGGTTCCTGTGAATCTCACTTCAATTCTGAGTAAGAGAAGCCCCCACAAGCCAACAGATGTATTTAATATACAGGCAGAACCAGCGGTTAGGCTGATTTTTTTTTTAATTTTAAGAAGCCTCTTTGCAGACCTGTTTCTTCTTATACCACAGAAATGCAGAACTGCAGATGCAGGCTTTTGTCTTGAAGCCATTGACAGAGAAAAATTCTTTAATCATAACTTTTTTTCCCTTGCACAGCTCTCATTTCAGTACCAGCATTTGCAATTTTATGGATCAGGAATTTGGAAGGAGAATGAACACTAAAAAAAGGTAAGACTATAGAACAGTGTCTCTTTAGTTCTGGTAAGACTTCAGCTCTTGTTTAAGGTGATGTTCCTGCTCTGCATTTCTAAGGGTGGAATCTGGATCTGCTGAAGAGCAGATCTTTCTGAATAACTCCATGTGCAGAGAGGTGTATTCTGGATTAAGACTGATGGGCACCCATATAGTTTATCCATTTTTATTCTTTCTTGTGGAGGTTACCAAAAGAGCGAAAAAGATCTTGCTGTGGTGATTACTTCTACTAAACATTGAATTTCTAGGATGTGTAGACAGACTTTGCCTAGCATGGCAATTCTTTTTGCATATTTCTGACAGAAAACAGGTTAACAGCCTCCCGCAAATCTTTTTTTTCCCTAATATAAATTTATCTAGATTAAATATTAGACAGTGCTCTGCCTCTCACAAGTCCTTTCAGGAAACCATTTCCCACTTCATACTCAATCAGAAAAGGATGATGTTTGAGAAACTGTAAGTTTGTACCTAGAGATAGAAATCCAAATTAAAGACCTCTTCCTCAGCCCACTTAGACCAACATTTCAGCATATGGACTGAGTCCTATAACGTCCATCTAAATCCAGTGGTTTCAAGAAAACTACTCTTTCTGGCAAGAGCCAGTATTCTTAATTGGAGCTAACTTGAAGTGAAATCCTGAAGGAGATCAAGCAGGTTTTAAACTAGAATTAAGGTCTTTGGGGTGTTGTCTTCATAGTAACAGTGACAAAATCAAATGTGGTATGGTGTTTTCATGCTTCTTGACTCCCAGCTGATATAAATCTGCAGCCCAACCCTGTGCAACACAGATCAGTAGAAATACACAGCCCAAACCCCTCTGATGCCCTTAGCTGCCCACACAAGTCCCCTGACTGTGTTTAACACCTAGAACCTGTGTGCTACTCCCTGACATTGAGAACAGAGCCTGTCCCAAGCCTTTGCGCCCCGCTGCAGCCAACAGCAGGAAGTTCTGCTTTGGCTCTGCTAAAGCGAAGCGAAGAGAAAGCCAGATCTGATTTTTTTGGCTGCAGATACGCTGAAAGAAATCAGTGAAAAATCCGAGGGCAACCTCAATCCACACTGTGGCTGTGGCCTGCAGCAGTCACTGCAGCTGCTGTGGTGTGCCATGAATTCCCCCTGCTCTGCTTTCCTGCTGCTTGCTTGCGCTGTGGTGGATTTTCTGCCCCAACCCTGCTTGCCCTGGGAAAGCAGCACGCCCAACAAAACCATCCTGGGTCATCTCCTGCTGCTTCTGATCACTAATTGCCACTGGGCAATTCCACACTGCTTAGAAAGAACATCCCATGCTATGATAATCAAAGCAAAGGCCAGCAGACAGCCCGAATATTTCTGCGTCACGGAGGACTCCCTAAAGGGCAAATTCTTCCATTTCTAAAAACAAGAATTCTTCTTTTCTTATTCTAGGTCACTTGTGGAACCACACAGATAACAGATCTCAACAGTATGTCTCTAATGATAAGGTCCGGGGCTTTCAGAAAGTTTTTCTGAAGGCAGGCATTTTATTTAGGTGTCTAAAGGGAGGAGGCAATTTTCACCCACCGTTTCCAAGACTCACTTGTGAAGGCATGGGCCTGGATATCATCAATAAATTTGGCTATAGAAAAATCAAGCAGGCTGCTCTGGGTGTTGCACCAGGGAAAGGAATAGTGCAGTGGTCGTAAACACTGCTTTGCTCAATAGGATGGGAGCAGTCACAGCACCCTGCATGCCACAAACATTGCTATTTTCTGACTGACTGTGACCACACAGCACTGAGTCACCTAATTCGTAGCTGCCAGTGCAATGTAGGCAGCTCACAGGCTGGAAACAGCACCCTGGATTTTTATCCCAAAATATGCTTCCCTGCTCCCTACTCCACAGAAATTTTTTTTGCAGCTGAACAGCTTGCAAATAGAAAGTCTAAGCACGCACAGGCAAAGGATGATTTTGCAAAATGTAGAACCGATCCTTGGCTGCACCATGGATTCTGGATCTTGGCACCTGGATGGTGCTTCCCCACAATCTCGTCTGTGGTTCAGCCATCCCCAGGAGAAAATTCAACAGTCACTATTCTAGACAGTAAAATAATTACTATTGGCTGCAGAATTAAATGTCACTGAGCCATAATCAAAATATTGCTTTGCTTCCAAAGAACACTTCAGCTCCAAGGCCACTGAGTCCATCTCTGACCGTGCTGTGTCTCGACACACGGGAGGAAAAATACACAGCCTTGTTTCCGCTTTTCTCTGCTCTCACCTGAATGAGTGGATCAAAGTTAAACAACCGCAGTCAGAAGGAAAAAGATCGCTGAACAGGAGTGGAAATGTGCAATACGTCAAATGGCATTCTTTTTTTTTCTTGTCAGAAGTGCTCAGGGGTTGTGGCCAACCAGGCAAGAACAGGCAGGCTGTCTGCAGAACGGGACATTTGTGACGGTGAAGTCCTATTGGGGTTTTTTTGGGACAGTTACATATAAGACACCAAAGGAATGGCTCAGAACTACAATCCCCACCTACAATGTTTCTTTTCCTTTACACTTACCGTAACGATGTTTGGGCAACAGTTTGCTTTTTTCAGTTCCCACCTACGATTCATTGTGAAACTTGGTAAGATTGGCCATGTTATAATGTTATTCCATGAGTATGTGGATAAAGACATTTTTCTTCAACAGTTTTTTGCTGTATTCATAAATCTATCCCATTGTTTGGGCTTTTCCTTAGGGTGTAGACCATAGGTGGCATTGCTCTGGCTGAAACCTTCTGTTATCCCTCTCATGTTTATTACTGTGTGTATAAAACAAGTGGCTTCTGAAATAATTAGTCTGAAATCAAAGTGTCTACCCTAACCCTAAGTATGGGTACAAAGGAAAGGAATTCATTTGGCAATACTACAGGACAGCTTTCCAAACTGCTCAGTGAGTGCTGCTATTTTACTCTGTAAGTGTAAAATTCTTATTTTAGATTATCTAGGCCTTTGATTCATATGAATGTAAATTTAAATTCACTTCACATTCACTGATGTTAAGTCACTTTATTCAATTCAAAACTTCATGGAATATCTGAGTCCTAGTCTACATAGTGAAACTTGACTTTCAATGGCAGCAACCAAGTAAAACCCTCTCTTATGCCATTCCCATTTGCAGAAACAATGCCTAAAGAAACACCCTCTGACAAAGTCTTTAGGAACAAAACATTTTCAGTAGACAAACAATATCATTTTAAAGGCAACCTTGAATGAGAATCTTTGACATCTGATAACCTTTTCAGTACCTGTGGATTACCTGCTGCGGGAAAACTCTCAGGTGGCTGAACACTGCTTTGGCAGATGAGTTTGTCTTTGCCTGTAAATAAGACCAAATCTACAAAACACCTGTCTATATAACCCTCACAAATACAAATCTGTGAGCAAATAGGTGTTAGAATAAAAATTTACTGCTATTCATGTGGAAGGCAAAACAGGAGAAGTGACAAAAGATCAGCCTACATTTTTATATTTCACTTCATTAAATCAAGGTATCTTTAAATCTCTTATTCTGCAGACTCGTTCATTTTAAAACGCTGCCTTATTGTCATTCACAGGCTTAATGTTCCTGTGGGTAGTTACAGCTTTGGTCATCTCTTACTCATCATCTGGGTAGAGATGTACATTAAAAGGGAACATTTCCAAGCTAAAGACATCACCTGGGCACCCATAGAAAGCGTGTATGAATGTCCCCAGGGTCCCTTTTGCCACCAAGCAGCACAAGTTTTCACACTGACATGCACTGGCAGGGAACAGCCTGACACCCACACGTGCCCAGGGGTGAGCACAGTGGCCACAGAGCCCAGAGGGGTTTCTGGAGGTGAAGGTTTTGACACTTGCAGAGAGAGTTCCTAGCTGGTCTCAGGTTTCCTGTCACCGAGGAAGTGGGGCACCAATGTGCATGTGAAAGGAACTCTTAGCACCCTGGAAGGAGCTGTAGTGCTCATGTTGCTGTAGCTGTGGTGACCTATGTGTGTGAATGAATCCAAGTTTGCAAAGGGAAGCTTTCATTTCTGCCCCTAAGAGGTGGTTCCTTACTGGTATGACAGCTCATAGACTTAAAATACACCTTCGGCATACAATATATATATATATATTATTTTCTCTCTGTGATATATTTAGCTTGAAATTCAGTTATGGACAGGGGATGTCATTTTTCCCCACATGAATATGACTGCCCTTAGAACACTAGGAAGGACATCTGTTATACACTAGAAGAACAGTAAATTCCCCCAAACAAAGCACACTATTTACATTAATAATGTAAAATGATTTCTAAACAGATCACATCTACCATCTTTACAGTAGATGTGGTTGGTAAGGATATGAAATGTAGCTCTAATAAACGGTGTAGATTGTGAAAATTTGGTTCATCTTAGAATCATAGAATGGTTTTGGCTGGAAGGGACCTTAAAGCTCATCTAGTTCCAACATCCCTTCCATGGGCAGGAAACCTTCCACCAGACCAGGCTGCTCAGAGCTGCTTCCAACCTAGGGTCTTGGAACACCTTCATGGCTGGGGAGTCCACAACCTCTCTGAACCACTTGTTTCAGTGCCTCACCACCCTTACAGTAAAGAATTTCTTCCTAAATCTAATCTAAATCAACCCTCCTTCAGCTTAAGGCCACTCCCCCTTGTCCTATGCACTTGTGAAATGTTCCTCTTCAGCTCTCTTGTACCTTTGTGTACTGGAAGGTGCTGTAAGGTTTCCCTGGAGCCTTCCTTCTCCAAGCTGAAAAATCAAAGTCTCTAAGCCTGCCTTCAAGGGAGAGGTGCTCCAGCCCTGTGATCAATTCAGTGCCTCTCCTCTGGACTCATTCCAGAGGCAGCCTGGTTGGCAGTGCTAGCAAAGCCTATCTGGGGAAACTGTCAGCACGTGGGGTTTATGTGCAGCTGCAGATCTCAGACCAGGACTGCTGCTGCTGTTCCTGTGCCAGCATGGGACGTGTGCCCTGTCAGCAGTGCTGCTTCTGGCCACACTCAGCATTGATTCCTCTTCATACTGCCCCCTCCCACCACCTTTGTGAGTGTTAATTAAAAGTGATTCATAAAAAGCTTTCACCAGGCAGCAGCTGACTTCTGGTCCAGACAGCCCTCAGCGAGAGAGCCAAGGAGTTTGGCCATCCCACCCTGTGTGCCCTTCCTGCAATTCACAGCAAGTATGTCAGCACTGCCATAAATGTCACACCTCCTGTGACAGGGCTTCATGGCAGCCTCCACTAACTGTTGTCACTCTCTTAGTCACCCTTCCTCCTGGAGTCACCAGGCACTGCACTGACCTGCAGGAGCTGGGGCTGGCAGCCAAGCAGGAGGGGCTCAGGAAGGGGGCTTGTGCCGCTTCTCTGCTCTGTTGCTCTTGCCTGGGTACCAAAGTTTGGGTAGCAAAACTTCACAATCTTCTTTGCAATAATTTTGAAAAAAAAGCCTGTTAGGGAAATGGAAAATTTTAAAGAGTATTTCAGAACCCTTTATTCAGTACTGCACTTACATCTTTTTTATTTAAACCCAGTGCAATTTGCTGTGAGCTCAGGAACTTCCCTCGCCCTCATGGACCAATCCCCCAAATGCAACCACTCTCACCAGTCCACCAAACACTTCTGGGTCTCCAGAGTGCTCCTGCAGCTGATGCACAGCTCAACTTCCACCAAAGCTGTTCTGTGGACTCCCTCTTTGGGGATCATTTGATAATACATATGGCATATGAACAAGGTACATTTTCAGCCACATTACAAAATACTCACTCTGCTCACCATATAGAACTGGAAACAGACTTCACATCGGACCAGACTTTTGGTCTGATTTGATAAAGAGGAACAGGAATTTTGGTGTAGGTAGGGGGATCACTGTCCTTTAAAGCCCCAAGGAAGCCAATGCACCACCAGATCCAGGCATCAATCCTGCTTGCCAAGCCTTACAGAGGCTGCAGAAACAGACACAGCCTTTGCCCAGGTGAAGGGAACTGCAAGGTCAGATCCAGCTTGAGGGAACTAAAAACCAGCCCCAGCACCCAGCTGGGATAGCCCTGGCAGCCTGTGACACCAGGCACTACTCCTGCATCCAAATGAATGCATGACAGGCACTGCTATCCCCTAGGCTTGATGTTTTCTTTTCATCCCTTTGCTGAAATTTAACTAGAGATGGTGTTACCAGAGTGCCTAACTGTACTCAACCTCACAAAGGTCTTCCCTAAATGATATTGAGGCAAAAGCTCCGCCAGCTTGTGTCACATAAAAAAAGCACTGCCTCACACTGTGTTGCATTTTGACTATAATTGTTATGTTTTATTATATATTTACTTCTATTTACTTACATTTTCTATAGTCTGAAATATGCTTCAAATACTTCATGAAAGAAGCAAAAATAACCTCCTCTAATTTACCAACAAAGTCATCTCCCAGAATGAATCAGTAAAACCTCCAAGCCATTTTCAAGTAAAATGATACCACATTGCCAGAATGACAAGCACAAAATTGCCTCACAGATGATAAACCAGAACTGAATTTGAGAAACCTCATGTAGACTTTCTACTGTGAATCATCCCTTTTAAAAAATTATTTTTAGCTGGGGATTGAAGATAGGGTGATTCATCCCATTCTGAAATTGTTTTCTGTTTCAATACAATACAACTTTGTTTTCTGCAACATCTTTTGAGCAATATTGGGAGAGCAGAATAAGATTTAAATCAATCCCAGAAGAAGAGAAAAACAAGTCTGGGGACAGAAGGAGGCATTTTCTGTCTGAGATTTAGGAAGGAGTGGAATAGCAATGAGGCAGAATTTTACAAAAAAGCCTCTCTTCAAGGCAAACAAAATGAATCTATTTAAAACAAAACTCAGGTTTCTGAAGGCAGAGAGGGAAATGGTCAGTATCTGGTGAAAAAGAGGAAATTGGGAGATACGGGCTTTACAGTGAGGCACCGGGAGCTGTTCCTTTGCCATCAGGGGAGCACAGGGCTTGTGATGTGGACAGGCCATAACAAGAAATAAGCAGAAAAAGTCTGATTTGGGAGTGCATCTCTTGCCCAAAACGAGGATGTCTGGCTTTGACACTTCTAGCAAGGAAGCTGAAACAAACCCACAAGTTTTCTTGCTCAGACAGCCAGAGTGACTGTGGGTAGCCTAGTCACTAGCTGTGACTAATGCCACAGAGATTCTTACAGGGGCTGACACCATGCAGGTCCTGCATCTTGCAGCAGGACCTACGTGGTTGGCACTGAAGGCACTCACTCAGGTACTTCTCACCTATACATTTAGGAGGAAAATATTGCCTTTGCATTTAATTCTCAGAGCCTTGGGTAAACTAATGTACTTGGTGACATCATCCCAGGAAAATTGTTCACCAGCCTTTAGTGTAAAGGACTGTCTTTAGCTGCTGGCTGCCCTCACAGGCAGTTTNATTAAGGGCAGCTTCCCCGTGTGCCAGCTCTTTTCATTTCTAAAAGGCAACTGAGCTTTATACTGCATTGCTGTATACTCTATAAAGCAGCAAAGAAACAAACAGGAAGATATATTAAAAAAATTTATATAAAATATTTTAAATTTACTTAGATTTCTAAAGAAAATAAAGTGCTTTGAAATACACAAGGCTGCTTGTCATGAAGCAACATCCAAAAGGAATCACACTCATTCCCTTGTGCAAGCTCAGTTAGAGAATGGCAACCCCCTGATGACTTCTCTTGGCTCCTAAGTAAATCCACCAAATCCTTCCCCTGAGCCCCTTCCCCTTCCCTCCCTAAACCTCAGCCTTGTCAAGGAAGGGCTATGCATGTATTTTGTAAAATCTTTTGTAAAAAGACTGCATGGGTTTTGAATAGAAAGCCCTCAAGGCATTTAGTAATTTAGAAATAATATGACAATGATTTAGAAATAGTATGACAATTTGTCTTTTGAGTTACTTCCTACCGGATCCTCTTGATGAAATGAAGGCTTGTACGCCTTCACAATTTTCCATTTAGACAGAATTCCACCAGTTTAATCAAAGTGAAACATTAGGTACTGTTATGGTCCTTGTACCTTCAGATTTCCTTACTGATAACCCACATACTATCCGTTAACCCATTGCATCATTCACAAGAATAAACAACCTGGGCTCTGCATACAGGAAGCTGAACCAAAAGGAAATAGACAATATTAGTTTTCATGTACATATTTTCACCTCTGCAGAGATCAGACTGACATATTTTCACAGATCAAAGTGGCCCGTCAGATGTGCCTGTTAAGTGCCCTATGGACACAAAAAAGCATTTCCTATTTTTAAAGTTTGAGCCTTTTTCATTTAGACCACCATTACCTCACTCCCACTAAAGGACGGAAGTGATGGTCCACAAGGGTAACAAAAATCAGATTTACCTCCCATTCTCTGCTATCATGTATTGCAATATTAAGGGTTAGGTGCTTGTGGAATGCCAAAGACCAGCACCTCATGTGTTCAAAAGTACACAATGGAAGGGGGAATGGACAATATACCCATTTACCTGGGGACACAGGCTACAGAATCCAGATTGTTTTACTTAATAAGGTAAAGAAGTCTTTCCTCAGCTTCAGTAAAAGGAAGGTGTTCAATATTCTGCTCTGCAGAGGTGGAAGCCCTTCCAGACTCTTAGCTTAGCTCCTCACTTCATAGCCCCCTCTTTCTAGGTATGTAGATGGGAGAAGGACTCAATGAACTCCTTCCCAATGGAAGATGCAAATAATTATTGATGAGCAACAGATTTGGCAATCAGAAATTGTAGGTTTTGTCCCTGCCAGAAGAGAATGAATGTGATTTAGTGTAACCAGAGCATCCACAACCAAACCAGTTTTATCACTGTGGGTGTCCCAGTTCCAGCGAGGATGGAGTTCACTTCCTGCACAGCAGTGCCATTGATGTTGTGGTTTGGATTTGTGACTAAAACACAGTCACAAACACACCAGTGCTTTTTCTGTGGCTGAACAATTCTTGCACAGCACCAAGGCTCTCTCTAGAAAGCAATTTGTTGCATATCTAATTTTGGTCATAGTATAACAGACTAATTTTTCAGTCTTTCCAATAAATCTTTAGTAGGTTTGAATCACGTTATTTGGTCCCTAAGTTATTACAGGGGCTGTTTGTGAAATGTGTCACTGATTTTTCCTGAAATTATTGCAACAAAAGACTGCAACAGATAGGTTTGTTCTGCAATTCTTTTAAAGATTACCTGTCAATGAATCAACACAGGCAGAAGATTATAGCCTGGGCATTTTGGTGGATGTAGAAGGACAGCAGGTTAAACAGTGAGCCAGTGCACCTGCTGGGAAGGTCAGGAATAGAAGTGCTGTTGCTGGGGGTGTTTGGAGGCTGAGCACTGCTCTGTACCATATCCAGCCCCAGACTGTGCTGGGCAGGGCCTGCTTTCCCAAGGCCTTCTGTGTGCATGCACTTATTTGACCTCAATCCCATGGAAATCATTAGCTTTTCTCCTGAGAAAGCCCAAGGGGATCTCTCGTTCCTAAAGATGAAGGTCCTCTGTGCAGCAGGTATTTCTTCCTCAGCTTTCTGTGCCGTGTCAGGAAATAAGCACTTGTACTTTGGACACCTCCCCCTTTTCCAATAAAAGAGTTTTCCTTAGCTCTAAGATACTTGTTACTCTCACAATGCTAAGTGGAAACACTGTCCTCTGCAAACAAACCCACAACATGGAGTTGTTGAATATTTCATTCAACAATGAAATATTGTCTGGCCACAGCACTGGACAGGAGGTATCTCTTANAACAGTGAGGCCCCGGGAGCTGTTCCTTTGCCATCAGGGGAGCACAGGGCTTGTGATGTGGACAGGCCATAACAAGAAATAAGCAGAAAAAGTCTGATTTGGGAGTGCATCTCTTGCCCAAAACGAGGATGTCTGGCTTTGACACTTCTAGCAAGGAAGCTGAAACAAACCCACAAGTTTTCTTGCTCAGACAGCCAGAGTGACTGTGGGTAGCCTAGTCACTAGCTGTGACTAATGCCACAGAGATTCTTACAGGGGCTGACACCATGCAGGTCCTGCATCTTGCAGCAGGACCTACGTGGTTGGCACTGAAGGCACTCACTCAGGTACTTCTCACCTATACATTTAGGAGGAAAATATTGCCTTTGCATTTAATTCTCAGAGCCTTGGGTAAACTAATGTACTTGGTGACATCATCCCAGGAAAATTGTTCACCAGCCTTTAGTGTAAAGGACTGTCTTTAGCTGCTGGCTGCCCTCACAGGCAGTTTTGCAGCAACAACAACATTGGTGAGAAACAAGGCACTAATCAGGTCAAGGTTTCAGGTTATTTGCTTCCCTCCTAGATAATGGTCTACCAAAATATAAACCACTCCACCCTAGTTTCAAAACACCAACATGTAGCACCAAGGTGGGGTAACCCAAGGGCATTCCCTCCCTACTGGTTTTTAAAAAAACATTATTCTTGATCTTTATTCAAGCACGAGCAGCTGGGCACAGAAACAATGTCTGTTAGACCTACCTCAAAGAAAATCTTGGTTTCTGCCCACATAAAGCATCAAATATTTTTGCAAAAGACACAAAAAAGGGCATGTATCCACATTTCAGAACCATTGAGATGCACGATGGTGAATGCAGCCACTGAAATGGTCCTGCTGCTGCCTTTCCTGTACATGGACACTCAAGCCTCTCTCCTTACCTGGAGGGGAGCAGACTGGACTGCACAAGGGTTTGGGTGACACCTGGCCTGGTGTGGATCCCTGAGAGGGAAGCTCTGCCATGCACCTTGAAGCTCTCAGGGGTGGGGAATTAAGGGCAGCTTCCCCATGTGCCAGCTCTTTTCATTTCTAAAAGGCAACTGAGCTTTATACTGCATTGCTGTATACTCTATAAAGCAGCAAAGAAACAAACAGGAAGATATATTAAAAAAATTTATATAAAATATTTTAAATTTACTTAGATTTCTAAAGAAAATAAAGTGCTTTGAAATACACAAGGCTGCTTGTCATGAAGCAACATCCAAAAGGAATCACACTCATTCCCTTGTGCAAGCTCAGTTAGAGAATGGCAACCCCCTGATGACTTCTCTTGGCTCCTAAGTAAATCCACCAAATCCTTCCCCTGAGCCCCTTCCCCTTCCCTCCCTAAACCTCAGCCTTGTCAAGGAAGGGCTATGCATGTATTTTGTAAAATCTTTTGTAAAAAGACTGCATGGGTTTTGAATAGAAAGCCCTCAAGGCATTTAGTAATTTAGAAATAATATGACAATGATTTAGAAATAGTATGACAATTTGTCTTTTGAGTTACTTCCTACCGGATCCTCTTGATGAAATGAAGGCTTGTACGCCTTCACAATTTTCCATTTAGACAGAATTCCACCAGTTTAATCAAAGTGAAACATTANTTTATCACTGTGGGTGTCCCAGTTCCAGCGAGGATGGAGTTCACTTCCTGCACAGCCGTGCCATTGATGTTGTGGTTTGGATTTGTGACTAAAACACAGTCACAAACACACCAGTGCTTTTTCTGTGGCTGAACAATTCTTGCACAGCACCAAGGCTCTCTCTAGAAAGCAATTTGTTGCATATCTAATTTTGGTCATAGTATAACAGACTAATTTTTCAGTCTTTCCAATAAATCTTTAGTAGGTTTGAATCACGTTATTCGGTCCCTAAGTTATTACAGGGGCTGTTTGTGAAATGTGTCACTGATTTTTCCTGAAATTATTGCAACAAAAGACTGCAACAGATAGGTTTGTTCTGCAATTCTTTTAAAGATTACCTGTCAATGAATCAACACAGGCAGAAGATTATAGCCTGGGCATTTTGGTGGATGTAGAAGGACAGCAGGTTAAACAGTGAGCCAGTGCACCTGCTGGGAAGGTCAGGAATAGAAGTGCTGTTGCTGGGGGTGTTTGGAGGCTGAGCACTGCTCTGTACCATATCCAGCCCCAGACTGTGCTGGGCAGGGCCTGCTTTCCCAAGGCCTTCTGTGTGCATGCACTTATTTGACCTCAATCCCATGGAAATCATTAGCTTTTCTCCTGAGAAAGCCCAAGGGGATCTCTCGTTCCTAAAGATGAAGGTCCTCTGTGCAGCAGGTATTTCTTCCTCAGCTTTCTGTGCCGTGTCAGGAAATAAGCACTTGTACTTTGGACACCTCCCCCTTTTCCAATAAAAGAGTTTTCCTTAGCTCTAAGATACTTGTTACTCTCACAATGCTAAGTGGAAACACTGTCCTCTGCAAACAAACCCACAACATGGAGTTGTTGAATATTTCATTCAACAATGAAATATTGTCTGGCCACAGCACTGGACAGGAGGTATCTCTTAAAGGTGCTACTGCATTGTTTTTTTCACTGTAGCTGTGGTGTAAGTCAGCTACAAAGAGAGAAGAAAGTGAAAGAAGCAAGAAAGTGAAGAAGCAGCTGAACTCACAGGTATAGGGAGTTTTCATCTTCTGTCTCACAGCAGAATATCTGTATTATAATTTTCAGGGGTTAAGTGTACTTAAAGCCGCTGGCACTATTCACAAGTCCACTAGAGAGCAGCTATGCCTCACACTCAGTGAGGTGCCGTTTTAATTTGTTTGTCTGACATTTATTGCACTTCACTCAAATGACTAATCAGCCCTGGAAAGCTTTCTCAGTACTAGACTGAGAGGCAATGGAGGTGTGGATTCAGCTGCTCTGATTCATACCTGGGTATGTGAGTGCTCATCCCTGGCACTGAGCTGCTCTTGTTCATGCACAGTGTCACTCTTGAAGAAATTTTAGCTCATAGGAGAAGAAAAGTAAATCAACACCCTGGAGGTGCAAGTTCCCTGAAATCCTTCAGTAAGGAATATACAGATTTCTTGGAAGAAGTCCAGAGCAAGAGGCAGCCCAAGGAACTTTCTTTCCAGGCAATGGATAAAATGGGAACAGAAAAATAGCTAAATAAGGCTCTTTTACCCCATTTTCACTAGGTGCAATAAAGTGCTGTGTAGGTCTAAAGAACTAATAAGGTACAGCATTCCACAGCAAACCATATTAGTCCATTTTCCACTAACTTATGCAAGATTTTAAGTAACACTGAAGAATGATTTACACAAAAGAGAAGACAATGTATTGTATGAAATACAATTTTGTACAGAGAAGACAATTTAATGTACAAAATGCTGGCTTCTCCTGACCATCCTCTCAGCCTTAATAAAAACATTCAAGTTTTCTTTATTTAAACATCTTGGAGCAGCATAAATATACAGTTTGAGTTCCAAAAGTTTCACTAATTATCTTTTTGTCAGAGATAAAGGAAACTACTGCCTGTCCAAACAGCTGGCAAATCCACATTCCCTAGCCTGGTAAGTTAATGAAAATTGTCCTGGCCCTGTTAGAAGCAGACAAAAATTATTAAGGCCGAGATTCTTTTACCTTTAAGCTGCATTATCCCTGCCCCTTCAGAACTGCCTTTAAGTGCCTGGGTAGTTCTACTTCAGCACACTGGTTTACTGACCTTCCTTTTTTATGTCAGGTCACTTAAGCCTCCTGCGCCAAGCAGGAAGGACAAGGACCAACTTCGGGCTTTTTATGCTAAAGGTCTGGTTTTACTTGTGTCCTTTTTCTTTGTCTTCCATTTTCTGGAATACTGGTTACTCACTGTATATAACCCTGGCACTGTTTGTCACCTGTGAAAAAGCAAAAATTTTTCAGAGCATGTATACTGCATCATAAAGATCTAAGAAAGCACAAGAGAATTACTATAAATGTTAGACTGACCACCTAAAAAAGGGAGAGCATCTGCTTTTTTAAAATTTGCCAGAAACCGTATGAAGTGGCACAAAACACACTGCAATGATTGAGATGGTTAAGAAAAAAAAGCTCACTGCAGGTTGGACATTCTGCATCAAACAATGAAGAAAGGTTTCCTTCCCAGCTTTTAAAACTATTTCAAATAAAATGTCATAATTAAATATCATTAATGGAAAGTTGAAATGATCATATGAAGGTGTCAGCACAGAACATTTTAATTTCTACTTATTTATTAGCTTTGACAGAAATTGGCCAAACTTAATAAAATCAATCAGGATATGATGAACAGAGATGACAGAGAACGTTTGTGCACTGAATTAGGTCTAATAATAAAGGAGAAAAAAATGCAGCTCAGACAATGATTAAGGAGGGTTTCCATGGCACATGATTATATCAGAGGGTAGAACTGTTTAATCTCTGCTCAATTTAAAGGCAATTTAAAGTGAAGAGAACGGTGACATTTCTCTGAGTGTGGCCAAATCAATCGTGCAGAGGGCAATGGCATGGAAAAGAGACAAGAAAAAGTCTACAGGGTCTGTTGATTCTCTGCCAGACGCTGTAATTTTCACAGCACCTTTCAAAACAATGTTCTTTAACCTTTCCCTGCAGATCCGCCACAAGCAGTGTTTGAAAGCACATCAGCCTCCTTTGATCTCCGGGTATTGTTTTGGAAATGTCATCTTTGTCTCCTTTTTCTCTTCAGGCCGTTTCTGAGATTCTCATGAGTTTTCCTGTTCTCAGGTTTAATGTTTCCACTTCCCTTCACGTTTTTGCCCTTTGTGCAGCACTATCAAGTACAATTATTTTGCAGCCTTTGGAGTGCCACCAGCATCTTTCTGACTTTTCAGCGGGGCCATCAACACCAGGGTTCAAACCTGCAGAAGGGGAGATTTAAGGGATGCAACTATCCTGGAAGGCTTAGCTACCAAGTAAAAGAGGCATTGACAGGGTTTTCCATGGGTTGGATAACGAAGGAGTTGTGTAATGCTCATGATAACCAGAAGAGGAGGATCCAGAAGTGGAAACTGAGCTATTTGGGATGGAATGATGAACCCCATGATATTGCTTCTGGGTAAAGTCTGGGGGCTTCAAAAGAATGTCAATCCTTGGTTATCTGCCTATCTGCATATCTTGCAGTGATAATGGAAAAATTGTGATTTTCAAAAGCCTCCATTGTTCTGGGCTAGCATCTTCAGTGCCTCCTCATTTACCTTTTGGTTTCCCACGAGTTAGTTCAGAGAAACAGCACTGTCCAGCTCAAGGCACAGGTATCAATTGTTAAATCTGCAAGAAGATCGTAAGTAACAGGCAAGAAAAATGTCCTTGTCCAGAAGAGCATTTTTAGAGACCAGTTTTGCCATTTTCTTGTACATTCATCTACAGACGCAGTCATCATGTTTACTGCCTCAGGTTTCTGAAAAGAAAACACAAGCAGGACAAGACACCTTAATTTTCCAATCAAAGGTACAATGTTAGAATGACACTTTTGATTTGATTTTTTTTCCTTGAAAAGGAGCAACTCTCCTGAATGGACCAATGAGATAGAAACAAGGAATTAAAATCTATGGTCTTCTATTGACATTTCAATATGGAAATTACTGAAAATTATTAAGATGAATCTTGCAGTCATCCCTCTGACATAGTTAAGTGGGTGATCACACTTTCAATCTTTATTCACACAGAAGTCTTTGACTAATATTTTCAGGCAGATTTTGGTACTCCCACAAACATACCAAGGAGTTCTTTTCACACAAATTGTCATTTCATTTATATTTCACCAAGAAACTTTGTTTTGTTACCTTGAATGTTATTTTTCTTCTCCTTTGTTTTCTACTCAGAGGTCTTTGCTCATTTTTAATTCATTGCCTTAGGTTCACTTAGAGGGAATGGTGTACACGCTTCTGGGAACTTGCCTGCTAGGGCCAAAACTGCTGTTGGTAAAAACTCAAAAAGTTTGGGCAGTCACAGCAGTCACTGATCCCGAGAGTGAAGGGAATGGGATTTGCCAATATTAGAGGCTCAGGTGTCCTGTATTGCTATGGCTCAGCTTTCTGGGGAGTTACAGGATGGGAAGCACTCACCAGAGCAGAAGGGAGGAGAGTGAGGGAAGGAATGAAGGCTCATACAGGTGGGTTCATGGCTCTCCTGGCTGCACTTAAGCGATGGTTTTGTGATTCTGTGCATCAATTCACTGAATGCAGCATAGAACTCAACTACAAAAGAAAAAAGCAAGTAACTGACAAACTGTTCACTTACGTTTTGCTGTGATTGCTACTGCTTCTGCTTGCAGCTCCCTCTCTGTCTTGCCTGTAGATTATTTAGTCTTGGATTTACCTTACAAATAAATTTATTTAGTCAGACCACATGAAAGACTACAGATACTGCTGGTTACCTTAAATGGCACCAGTACCATAGTTCATTCTAAATTATCTCACTTAGCTGTTTGGGGTTTTATAAAACAAATCCTCAGGTGGAAGATCTTTATTTTATAATGCATCTATCATTTCCCACAGTTACTTACTCTATTTGTCTCCACACTTGGGAAAATGCTTTCCCCTCACATCTAGCTCTCTGTATTTAATTTAAAATTTCCTTCCTAGACCTTAATCATAACCAAGAATATCTTGATTTGTCTTGCTTTTTGAGGTCAAAACATGCTCACAGTGCATCTTAAAACATTTCCATTACCGTTTCCACTGAATGCAAGGAAAATATGTTGACTTCATTAAAAAAAAAGAATAAAATTCAACCAGAGATAATTTTCATAAATTAGATGTACAGATTTCACAGCTCAGAAACAAGGATGTCGAACGTGTCCAGCCTATACAGCCTCCTACACAGAAACCACAAGGTTTCAACGACAAGTCAGTGAAACCACAGCATTCAGCTTTTTATCCAAGACAGGCTCTACCCAACGGGTGCTGCTGCCTTGCTGTGCTGACTGCTCACACAATAGTTTTTCCAAGGTTCGCTTAAGGTGCTGACCTGTGAAGAGAAATGAAACTCATTATGCAAACAACTTACTATATAGCTTCTCAAATCTGTATGTGTGTGCACATAACAGATAAATCTGCAGGCACAGGCACACACATCCCTGCATTAGATACATCTGCTTACAGATGAAGAGAGAGACATCTGGAAAAAAAGGTCACAAAGAAAAGCTGTTTTTACAAAGTTACTGGCTTGTTTTATCTGTTAAGGACAGCACGAGCTAGTCACCTCAGCATTCTGTAACCTCCCATAAACAATTAAACAGCAGATCTATTTATGAATCTAAAAGTCATAACAAAGTGCATTTCATTAACAGAGCAATTAATGTATGAGAAACAGAACAGTATTCCTATCTTAGAGAATTCTAGATGGGTATAGCTACTTCTGCATCAGGGTTTTTATTGATATAACTGCATGAAAAGTAACAAGTCCTGCTTGAGCGATACCGTCATACCTGCAGGAGTCTTAAAAGTAGACAAGGGTGCAGAGTTAAGAGTCCCCTAAACACCCTTCCAGAAAATGATTCTGCCAGAATCATGGATTTGCCCTTCAGCTACTGCTGGAGGGCTGAATGCTGTCTGCACTGGCACCAAATTGCTGTTCCTGGAACAATGCTGCTGAGTGGGAGCCACTGGCCCCCTCAGCCTCGCGTGCTAAGGAGGCACTGGTTGCGTAGGTGATCACAGTTGTGTTCAGTAGTAAAGCCAGTAGAAGGGGAGTTGTGGACTTGTGGCAACTCATTTCCATTTGCAAATCTGTCAGGGGTGCTAAGGAGAAAGTAGGGTTGGCAGTGAAATTATTGCAATCAAAACAAAGCTGAACAAACAAGCTCTCAAGGCCTTTCCAGGAGGGATTTCACTGCAATGGCCCAGGGCCCTGTAACAGAAGCTCCTCAGACTGTGACAAACTGTGACACAGAGTAGCAGTGACCTGAAGGAGAAGATTTTTAAATGGCTTTGCAGCTGAAGAAAGCACCTGCATTCCTACACCCTGAGAACTGCAGAGGTGGCTTCTGCCTCAGCCTTCCCTCAGGCTACGGCAGTGTGACACCAAAGCCTCCCCTGTGCTTCGGGAGCTGAAATACAGAGCATCTGGTGTCTGATCCAGTAGTCTACAGCACTCACAGTGGTGGTGCCAAGGCAAGTTGAGGTGTTGGTGTGCAAGCAGGGACTTGGAGTTACTCCAAAGGGAGGCAGACTGCATCCTCCAGTGCAATGCCACACAGCTCCTCTGTCCTCGCTACTTCTTGCCACACCAGAGGTGCCCCAGCACCATAACACGTGACACTGTCCCTGGGAAGACACAAAAGAAAGAGCAGGAGAATAATGTGACTGAGTTTCTAGGATTTGGAATCAACACTATCCTTATAAATAATTCTAATAGAAACTGTGTATAAACAGTAAACATACATACCTAGATGAAGGAGAGTACGATCTGTAGTATTTTAGTAGTACCTGGAAACCAGAAAGCAGAACCAGTCAGTAATAAGTGGTATTCAGTCATCTGCTTCTACCAATAAGAACCATAATAAAAAGGAGGAAATGGCATTTTATTTTGAAGATAACTTTATGCAGAATCTATTAATAAGGCCAAATCAGAGCAGGTCTGCTGGAGGAGGGAAAGGGGACCATAGCCCCCCAGTTGCTGTGCCCTGCATATAGCTTTAGACTGTATAAGAGGGGAACAACTGCACTGCTGTGAAGATCCCACACCAGCACAGGAGCCTCACCAAACCCTGAGAGTGACTTCCAAAACAACCTGTAACATCAAACTTTGATTCTGTTATCAAAACCCAAGCTGGAGTGTCATGCTGATCACCATGTAAGGCATGTCAGAATATAGGGAGCTCCAGCTGACACTGAACAGTTACCTATGCACCAGACTGCACCAGACACATCCATCTTGGCCTTGTAATGGCTTGGAGGTCATTTGTTTTATAGTACTGATTTTGTAACACAGAAGTAACTCTCTTTTGACTTCTGTTTCTTCTGTTCATTAACAACAGTAAAAGAACAAGGAAGCGTTTTGCAATTGTGCCATTCTGCATCCTCTATTCACTGTCCAACACCTGCATGTATCTCTTCTGATTTTTCTTTCTCAACATTTGGGATGACTATGACACACGCTGTTGGGTTTCAGCACCACCACATCCCTGCTTTTCGCACTGTAGGCCTGTCTCTTAGTGGAATCATTGGGAAATGTGTTGGGAATGTTGGGAAACAGACAACACTTCTGTGGTAGAAAGGCTGTGCTCTGTGGGCCATCCTTCACAAGGAGACCTGCAGAGCTGCCATGCATCAAAGCCCTGAGCAGCAGAAGTCCTGGCTGCCACACAGAGCAGGAGCAATGACTTGCCCCAACCTCTCCCCACCTGTGGCTTTCAGCAGAACAACTCCTTTCTGCCCTCAAATTTTTAAGAGAATTGTGGTAGCCAAGCATCCTGTCAGCTGCTGCCTTGTCTTCTGAACGTGCTGTTCTCTGGTCATGGGGAAAGATTGTGAGCACTACTGCAAAGAAGAATGAAGCTCTCTGTGAAAGCTGAACACAACTCAGGCATAGCTCCAAGCTCTTAGTTACAGAGATCAAACTGTTCAGGCCTTACGCAGGAGTTTTTAGCTGAGATGAGAAAGGAACTGCATGACCTGGATGACTGCAGCAGCAGCAGATCCCCCTTGGTCACCCAGTGAGGCTTCTTCCATCCTACGTGCAGAGAAAGGTGTGACCCAGGAGGTGGGAGGCTGCTCCCAGCACTAAAGGAGACTTAAAAGGAGGTGCCCACAAGAGGACAGCTCTGAATATCTGGTTCTGTGCAGGGTGGGTCTAAGCTTGTCTCAGGATCTGGGTGTTGACAGGACGTTTCCTCAGTATGGTTTGTTATTAGTGGTTGGTAAGAACACAAATACATCAAACTACGTGCCTAAAAAGCATTACTGGGTTGACCTAGGAGCAGGATGGGAAAGAGATCAGGTACAAGTTAAACCTGGAGGAACATTATGGAGAACGTAAACGGTTTTATATTGTTGCCTATTAATATTTTAGTGTCTGTGTCTCCCCATTCAGAGTTATATTTACTCTGATTTTTATAGCAAATACAAGTTAAGAACAGATTTTTTTTCCCAGGTTAAGTTTCCTCCTTTCAAAGCAAAGTTAAAAGACCAAAGAATTATACCAAAGGTTGTAACAGGAAAACAAGATTGCAAGGCGGTAGAACTGACCTGCAAAGCTGACAAATATTTTGAAGGCTAGTTTTTCTAAATCTGTTTTACAGGAATCTTCTTCCTAGTCTCCCATTTTCCAGCATAACTCTCTCCCTTGTTTCCCACAATCCCCCCAAGTCACAGATAGTACACACATGAAATCTCACAGACCTAAGTTGTAAAATTCTTTGAAAGCAGCCCCGTACATTACAGACTTTTTGGCTGAGCCATAGCAATGACTAAGCCATGGGAAAAGCCTCCATTCAGCTCTCCTGTAAAGGAAAATGTGGGTGGGGGAACCGGGCTTTTGGGGTCAAAATCATGCAGCTCTTGGGTGGCACCATCGCCGCGAAGGGGAAACAGGAGGACTCGGCCTGGCGCGGCTGAGCCGAGAGGTTTCTCACATTTCCACTTTCCAGCCATCCCTGTGGGGCCGGGCCGGTGACAGGGTGAGAGAGGCTGTCAGTGTTTGACTCAGCGTGTTCCTAAGCCACAAGACAGCAGTGACGTATATAAAAAACTTGCTGCTCGCTCTTATCTGATGAGAGGGATATCAAGGAGTTTTCTCCACTGCCTAGACAATAGAGGAAGTCCTCCGTTGTCCTTGCATTTTACTTTCTCTGTCAGCATGGCTTCCTTGAAGATATTCTTGTGGCCTTACTGCCTCTAACACAAAACGGAAGATCTGATATGCAAACACAAGTTACCACATTGTCAAATGCCCATTGTTCAACTTCCCATTTACTCAACCAGCTTTAAAACTGATCTCTGATATAACTGATTGAATTTGGAGTAGCTCAGACAGAGCCATCTCATCTCCCATGATTTTGGTGGAGATCTGCCTCTGCCCTTTCAAGCCCTGTGCTTCTGAAAATGCATGGGGAGTTACATAGTGTATTAACTGAAGATTTTAGGTGGTTCTGAAGTTTTCTGGACCAGCCAAAACCCTCAGTGATATCTTCATGTGAAACACTGCCAACCACCACATGATGTCACAGCTAAGAGTCTGGTACACATCCAAGTGGGAAGTTCCTAACCTAATAAAGAACCAAATAAAGATTTATAAATGGCTGAGAGTGCTACCATGACCACCTACTGTAGCTGGGCTCAAAGAAACTTCCCAAAAGAATCCACAGTTGAAATACTGACAGTAAGAAGCAAAAGCAAAAATTATCACCATCCTTTTTCTTTAACATGAACACTTCCAACTGTAAATCAAAAAGTAGATTGAGGATAAATGAACATTCATCCACGGTACCAGGAAACAACCTACAGAAAAGTTATGGTAAAGAGGAGCAGAGACAAGTCCCATCTTCGTGTAAAGAACACCACTATTGTAAATAATCTCTCCGTGCTCTCAACAGCCTCAGGGAAGTGTTGGACAACAGACAAAAGAAAATTTTGCAATGCTTCACAGGAATTGGATGGAGGGAGGGAGGATAAGAAGAAGTATTGGTCACCATGTGGTTTCTCAAACCAAAGATGCTGCTGATTTCCTTTAATGAACTGTAGCCATAAATTACAGACATTTCAAATAAAACCTGCTGAGATCCTCTGTACTTCACAGTGGAGCTGTGCTGCTTATCTAAAATTATTTCATGACGCATCCATAGGAAAAAAATTTAATAAATCATCACACTACCTTTTCTTCAAGAAATAAAATTTCAGACTATGTGATAGAAGAAAGTGTTTTTTCTTACTTGTTTCAGTTCTCATTTTTCAGGATGTCTGTTCTATTGGGTGTGATTAGCTACCCCTTTCACCAGGAGAGATTCTGTGTGTGCATGTATGAGACTGACTGCAGTTATGTGTACTTACACATACACCTGTAAAATTTATTCCTTTAAGCTATTCATTTTCTGAAAGGTGAAAAGTGACTTAAGCATATAAACAGCATAGAGTAAATAATCATCTGTACATAGAAAACAAACATGTCAGAGTATGTCAGATAGAGTTCTCACCAACCTAAACACTCATTTTTAAATGAACAATGGACAAGTGACTCAGCCTGACAGCCCAGAGTCACCCACCAGACACAGGTGCACTGGATACAGTGTCAGCATATTACACAGATTACCAGGCATAAAACTGCAGTCCAAACTCTGTGTAGATTTTGTAAAACATCCCCACAGCCATCTGCGATCTTCCGATTTTCAGAGGCAAAGGTTTAATTTGAAAGACACATGACCATCTTTTTACTCGTCACAGTGAAGGTGCACCCAAGTGACTTTAACTGCCCTCTACTAATTCAACACAGGAACCCTTCCATGGTACTGATAGTAATTAAATAATGACAATACATAAAAGTAATTTAAAGCTGGTTTTTCCTTCTTTGTGATGAAATATTGAGAGCAGTGATTTTAAAACCAACTGATTCCTAGAGCTGGCAGTTCAGGAAGCACCTAGTGCCTGCAGACTTTTGTTTGGACTCTGTACATTCTTCTACATTCCAAGGAAGTTCTCCGCTGCTGAAGGATGTAACTGAATGTGTTTAGGTGCCACAAACATTAGATCACTGCCACAAGCAACAGTGTCCCTTGGGATTGACTCACCAGGATTTAGACCCTGCTCTTCCAGTACTGCTCCCATCTTGGTAATGGGTGTGGTCCAGGGATTCATCTCATCCTGCAACTTTCACCCCCAGTGGACATGCCCTCCACAATGCTGTTAATATGTCTGCTACTGGTTCCAAGCAAGTATAAAGCAAATTCCAGCTGGTTTAAATGCTAAGATGAGCTTTTATTCACAGCTCTAACAGAATCCAAGCTGAGAATGAAAAAGCCACCATTCATAAATGACAGGAGGAACTAGCTAACAAACATTCCTTGGAGACATAAAGCAAGATAATACATTTAACTGTTGAAAGAAGTCCTGCCCTATTTCTCCAGAACAGTACAGAAGAGCTGCAGATGGACTGAAGAGATTCATTGCTGTATGACATAGAAAAAAATGCAGAATCTTTGTTTACCTAGGCCTGTGGTTTCTAAGTACCAACTTTTTAGTACGTTCATTTCTTGACTCAAAGTGAAAATGGGAATTCACCCTTTTCTCTTTTTTTCCTGCCCAATGTGCAGACGGGGCACATTTTCTTTCACTCCATCAATCCCTGCCCCCCCCACGCAAGAGCTCGCATACATGCACCCAGCCAGTGGAAAAGAAAAAAGGGTTACTCATTAATCCATTCTACAAAGCTTTCCAAACTGAAATGGGTGGGGTCTCCATCTCCAGCAGGGAGCAATATATAGGTAGGTGCAGAGCTTACCTGAGCACAGCTCAAATTGGAGTGTTACACTTGAACAGCACAACTTTGCTCCTGGCACATTTTAAAACAGAACTCATCAGGATGAAGAGGATGATTATATTCTGCATGCTTTTCTTCTGCTCCTGTGTGGTGCTGACTGCAGCTTCACCCAGAACAGTAAAATACAAACAGATTAAGAAGAAAATTGAAGAGTTAGAAGCCATGGTGAAAGATAAGGTAAGTGATGGTATTTGTCATAATATACTTTCTATATATTAGTATACTAATATACTTTCAAGCATTATGTATTGCTTAGTACATATCTTGTGAGGGACATCACTTTCAAATGTTCAAACTTTTCTAACATAGATTTGTTTTATTTTAGGATGCTGAATTGCTGCATACACCAGAAAACCCTATGGTGAGACTACTTTAACATTTTTTTCATAATTATATCAATTCGATTTTGTACTGGTTTATTCCATTGACAAATGGCAGATGTCTTCTTCTTCACATTTCTGACCTAGTACTTGTAATGCATACTCGACCAAATACGAAAATACTTTATAAAAGTTCCTTTTTCTGGATATTTAATGGCTGAAGTGTTTATATTTTGGCATCTCAATGCTATTTTGCTACTGTATGTGTATCATAAGCCACCAACAGACCCAGAGTTGCATGTATTCTATTTACTCAAGAAATAGCACTAAGGGTGAGGATTCATACGAGAGGCAGACGACTAGCAGTGCTTTTGGGGATGCAGGTATTTGGAGTAGAAGTGCCTTCAGCTGCCATCCTTGGCTCCCACTGCAGCCAAATGCCAAGAGTGGCACTGCAAGGCCGTGTCACTGAGTGCCTCCTCTCATCTGCACTCACACTGCTCTCTCTGAGACTATGTGTGCAGAGGTTGTGCTACCAATGGGATTTTGCACCTGCAAATATTCTCTTCAGATTATAACTAGTTAAAAATACAAAAGCAGCTCCCTGTGAGTCCCTTTTAAATACAGATACTTATTTATACATTATTTAGTGCTGCTAGTTTGAATCTTCCAAGGTTAAGAACTTCTTATATACAGTAAGTCACCAAGTCTGTGCACTCTCAAAAGTGGCAGGATGCACCATGAATGCTAAACCTAGTAACATAGTAATCATGGTAACATCATATCTTAAAAGTTTAGCGGGTAAACACATCCTACTTGGATAATCCCTCGATATGCAACTGAGGTCTAGAGCAACCTGTGGCCATCTAATCTTACACTCGTGTTATCAGCTGTCTTAAATTTTTGAGCCCCGACGTTTCATAGCACAAATAATTTTGATTGACATGTAAAAAGGACCGCTATGCACTACCATGCTGTAAAAGTTGCAGGCATTCTTAAAAATTTATCTACTCAGGACTCTAAACTCCCTTGCAAAGCAGGGAGTTCAAGCTACAAGAAGAAAGAAAAAAAAAACTCACCTCAGTTCACACAGGCTTTGGTTAGACTCCTCCTAGGCTTTGCAGCTGGGTGCATTTTTTACTTGCCAAAAAATATACAGAAGCATGACCAAGCCAGATATATTCCTTTGCATTGTTAGAAACAACTGAAGGGCACAAACTCATTGCTGGGCTTTTTTCACTAACACCCCTTCTAACTTGTGGTGTCAAAGTGAAAAGGAGGAGATTATTAGCTGTCATTTTACTCCAGTGTTTGCTGCTGCCTCTGAAACTAAGCAAATACAACTAGTGACTAATTGCTTATGAGGTTGTTGGCGTTTTCTTTCTCAAGAAAAGTCATGCTCACCTCAGGAAGGAAGACAACAGTTCACTTGCAGCTTAGGGCTTTACTGTCTGATTCTGGGAGGTCCTAAGTGCCTCTGCTGAATACCAGAGAGACAGAGAATTCACGTATTTAGAAGGTATTAAGTTGATAGGGGTTCAGCTTCTGATGAAAAACATGTAAAAAAATATCAGTGTGCTAATAGTAATTATCACCAGCAATCAAACCAACAAATTTTTCATCCTACAGGATGACTAAGATAGGAATTACAGTGTGCCAAAGCAGCGCTCAGGGTGATGAAGTACCATCACACCCCAGTGAAACTCAATATAATAAAAAAGCTGCTCATATCATTGCATTTCAAATATCAAAATATTGAAATTGTTTTTATTATAACCTGCTCATGCCAGACTTGAATTTGGTCTTGAATGCTCAATGAGCAAACTACCAATTATAACATTCAGAATTAGGTGGTTTATCCCTATGTGTTTTGGCTTTCTTGAGGTTCCTTTGCTTGGACTGTCAGTCCCAATTCAATCCCACACAATTTCCTTGTACCCTCAACAATGAAGTTTCCTTTCCTTTGAATAGAGGTAAGAGGACGTCAACTCAAGGGACAACAGGCTGAGGCTGAAACAGCAGTGTTACAGTTGAGGTGATTCCAGCCTGGAGGGCAAATGAGCTCTCTTGCTGGTGGCTGGCACTGCAGCTGAAGTGGCATTGAGTGACACCACACTGATGCACCCCGGATCTGTATCTCACCCCGCTGATCGCTAATTCCGGAAGCGAGGGCTCTACGGGCTCATCTGCAAACCTAGTTTGAGTCAGATGCAGAGTCCTGCTGCCAACTGCCTCTGATACCAGTATTTGACATGTTTCCAGCCCCTGCTGAGACATTTCCAGTGGTCTGTGCTCTTTCATGCCTCATCCCCAAAGTGCTCAGCCCGTGACAACACACCGGGCCCCATGAACCTCGCGGTGCCCTGACCGTTGGCTGCCTCAGCCGTAAGTGACAGCTCAGCAAAACAGAAGAGGCAGCACAGATGAGAAATGCTGGTTTCTCAGCTCAGCACGGATGAGACCAAAAATGTTTTCAGTTTCAGCTGGAAAATCGATCTCTTTAAAAGACGAGTAGTTTTTTTTTTTCCAGTAAGCAAGGCCAGTTACGGTAAAGATGCTTGGAACAAACATAAACGTGTGGCTTTTAAGGAAAATAAAATGTTCTATCCGACCAACACAGAATGCTGCTAGTAAAATTTGCTATAAGCAACATCCATGAAGGATGCTTTGTCCTTGCCCAAGCAGCAAACTGCAGTGACATAAGGCAGACGAGACTCAGCTTGGGTAGCAGTTGGTATGCAAAACACAGATGATGGCTGTGGAGCCCTTTCTAGTATGTGCAATCAGCAGATCTAAATGCTTCCTTCTTTGGGAAACAGAAAGCAACTTAGAAACACTGGCTTCAGTAAACATTACTTTTCTTTCTCTTTTGACTGTTAGGTTAGTTTTGGGGATAGTTTCTATATCATTTCTGGTGCTATCATGTAAGAACATTTCAATAGTATTTGAAGACACACAGTTCTATGTCAATTCTAAATATTAGCAAGGTAGAATTAGAAAAGGCACAAAAATTAGGAAGAAAAAAGTATATTCCCACATGTAGCACTGAGAGATATTTGTAATTTTTTAAAAATAAAATTCTTGTGCTTCAGTAGGTGAAAACTTACTACATTTAACTGTTCTACTCTTCAGGATTGTTTTCTTTCAAATGCTGTCATGATTAACAGCCAAGTGGACATTTATTTTGTTAGGAAATAATTAAGTAGTTAAGCAATAACAGCCAAAGTAAAGCTTCAATATCTCTTGCATATATAAAATAATTTTAAAAAAGAAAAAAGTACAGGTAAATATTGCCAGTTAATACCCTCGATACCTTCTTTTGCACATGGAACAGAACGTGACGTGTGCAGAAAAAGTGCTGCAACATTGACTTTAAAACAGTTCCTTTTCCTGCCCTAGGAGGGATGTCTGTACACAGCTGTGAGCTGCTTCACGAAGGGCATCCAGAAATTACAACCAGTCAGCAGCCAAGTGAAGCCATGGTTCACCAAAGCCATCAGAATCGTGAGCAAATTCACCCACGGAGACCCTGCAGAGGTAGGATTTCTTCACAGTGCTCATAATCCTGATCATTGCTCCTTATTTCCTACAGCAGGTGCCCCCTGCAATGGGGGAATTGTAGAGAGCAAATCTGTTAGGAAAAGCAATCTGCTTTTTCTTTGGAAATTAAAAAGTCCAATTTTTGCACTTTTGGGGGAGGCATTCCCTGTGCCCCTAAAAAGTCACATGCATGTACTTGGCAACCACACAATGTGCGTGCAGAAGGACAGGGACTACTGCAAAAAACATGAATTAAAGGTGTCATTACTAAATTCCTTCCCTTTTGAAAGAGCTTGTGTCTAAGCTTTTCCAGGTAGAAAAGGTATTGATTACAAACTTCTTGATTTTTCAGTGAGAAAGCTTGAGGTTTGATTTAGGATTGTGATGTGCTGTTTAGAAGTGTCATGATTCTCTTTATCTTCCAGCAGTGTGAGTATACCTGTGAATCTTATGAGAAGAAAAGCCCCAAAGAGTTTTTGAAGAGCTTTGCAAATCTAATGCAAATGGTAAGCGGAGTTGATTCCTCCTGGGTGCCTTCTGACATTTTGCAAACCACTACAGATATCCTTATTTTACATCCTTACTGACAATGTGTTGTTTTTACAGCTATTCAAGAACTAATCTAGGACACAACAGAGCTGAAGGCTACTGAAAATCTACTCTTTAAAACAGACACTATGTTATATTTAAGATGTGAAAAATGTAAATGCTTTCCAGTGCTATTATGATGTGCTCTCTGTGTGTGGTAAGTGAAAGCTTCTCCCAAAATATTAAGGCGTCTTATTTGGATGGGTATTTGTAAGATGGATGCTGTTTTGGAAGTGATTCTAGCCCCATCTTGCAGTGAAAATTGAACTCTAATTTCACAAAAACAGGCTCTTGAAAGGGACTTAAATGTCACCTTTTGATAAACCAGAAATTAATGAGATGGTCGTTTCTGTATTTTGCTTTGATCTTAACTGAATCCCCTGCAGAGATTTCTGCAGCCTCTTAAAGAAAATTAACAGAAAAATTATCAGACGCTCTGAAGCCTCCAAGGAATCTACTTGGACTGATTTCCTTATTTACAATAATACCACACACAGAGCTTTATTTGTAAGTTCTTTGACTGTATCTTAGCTAACTATGGAAAAATATCCTGCATTTAACGGTCTTCTAAATACTGGAAAAGACACTTACAAATGATACAGTATGGCTGTGATTAGCATCTTGAAGCTAATGGCACATTTGCCATGGGTTTCAATAGGGAGAGATGTAACCCACATGCTATAAGTGGAGATACAGGATTCTAGGGGGTGAAATCCTATTTCAGAAGATGAAATTTCATCTACACCGCCCCCGCTTAACATGATAGATACAGCAGAGGCATGAGAGGCTGGTACAACCAAAAGGTCCAAAAAATACAATAATTAATGATTAGTCAGAGTGCAACAGTTCTAATGCACATTGCTCTTTCTCAGAGGACAGTGTTTACCCTCATATTCATGTACCATTAACACTATTCAGTCTCTCTCCTCCTGATTAATTTTATTTGCTGGTTTTTCTTTAAAATCTGTCAAGTTTTTTGTTATGCGAAAACTTTCCTGTACAGCTCCTGAATCCTGAACATTTCTGTGGAACTATGGCCAGAGATACCATTGAAAATTTTTTAAATGAAAATGAATATCACAGCACTTAAAACTAGTTTTAGCAGCTTAATTATATACCACCATATTCCATTTGCAATGATTCTGAACCTCTGGGTTCTTCCATCTGAGCAGTAACTGCTGATTTACCCAAAACAGATATTAGCCCCACATGAGGAAACTGAGCTTGGAAAAGAGCATAAAGCTTTCCAGTAAAAATTAACCTTTCATCTAATTTTCTCTCTACTTAGTAGAAATGTGGTACTGAGAGGAAACTGGAAAACTGCATCTAGTGTTAGGATGGAAAATTACAAGCTTAGTTACCTCCAAAAATAATGAGGTAGTATTAAAAATGTTTCCATTCCTACCAATGTCATCAGCCTAAAGGAAAACTAATACAAAAAGCTTTGCTGCCTCCACATTTTCACCATCCTGAAATGTGAACCTCCTCAAAAATGTACATGAGAAAGGGAAGGAAGATCCTCAGGGCACAACAAACCAAGTGAACTCTCCTTGTTTCTGGTGATGGTAGTTTTGATTTAGAATGCCTTTTTCTTCTGCTTTTCTTTTTCTGTTTCAAACCTGCTTTTCCGCTGTGTGATGTTCTATCTCATACCTCAATGTTTCCATGTTACATTCTAAAAAAGAACTACCACTCAGATGTAAGCAACCAAAGTACTGAGCACCTTCTATCCCCGTTTCTCTGACTCACCTACCCATAAAGTCCCTTCATCACCAATCGGTGAGCCACATGCAAAGCTGCTGCTGCAACAGGTTTTAAAGTCCAGGTAAAATTCCATTCCAGATTTGGATAAAAGCAACCGGGAAAACACTGAAGCATGTCCTGCAGTTGTAGCAGACCAGCTGATGTTTCTATATTTGTATTTTCATGGAGGGGTTTAATTGAGTGCCTTCATCATGAATTAAGTGCATTTTTAGGTGAGTCCTAGAAGGCCAACCAATAAACCAAAACTTCTCATGCAGCTCCATGGAATATTTGCATGTGCAGGGTTTTAGAGACAGAGCTTTGTTTTTGCACAAAGAACACAGTATGTATTTCTTTATTTGTAAATGTCTTTTCCAGCAACTTGCTGAGTGCATTGAAATCACTGTTCTAAAAGATCCTGTTAAAATCCCTGTTGTGCAGGCAAAATGGGATTAGCATGCCCTGAGAAAGACAACATTGTGTGTTACATATTTATTAGTAATCATTACAAAGCATTGAGAAGGAACTTTTGTACCTGGAATGGAGATTTTATGAATGAAAAGCAATTCCCTACAGGAATGTCATAAGCTAACTAGATACTCCTGCCTACACTGCAGCAATGCCTGGGTTTTGTCCAAGAGGCAGCATGTAATGTAGTAAAGTAATGCACCTATCTCTGTTTAGTGACTTGCTTCACAGTTTTAAACTATGGATTTTATCACACCAAACATTGTGCTAAAGCTTATTTTTTTCTTGTTTTAAACATAATATACTTGTTTATTAATTGAAGCTATTACTTGTACCTGCAGAACAACTTAATTTAAAATGCTCATTTGTAGTATTCAAATAACTAGTGAGAAACTGCAACAAATGTAACTATAGAGGGTTAATTGCACTGAGATCTTGCTGAAAACTGGAATTACTGGACAATTCAGCCCAGCTATGTATGGAGAATATTAATCACAAAATTAGCACAGCTGATTTTGGCCAACACCACACCTCTGGGCAGTGTCAGCACAATCACTGTGGGCAACTCCGTGCGCTTCAAATACGTATTGATTTGCAAGATGTGTGGCCTTTTGTTCACTGATTTGTCAGAGTGATCAAAGACTGAGTGTATTATTCAGGGTGTGCTGTTTGGAGAACAGAATGGATGAAGAACAGGGAATCTGTGAAGGACAAACCAGTGTTCAAGAAGACATCATCTTGTTCTGCAACAGCGTTCTCAGAAGGAAAAATGAAGATGCCCCAGGAGGAATTTGTGACCTTACAAAGGACCAGATACCACAAATCTAAATGTGTACACCCTCTTGCCTTATTTCCTTTCATGAGATGAACTCTCTTTGTACTAAGTGCACTGTACAGAAACTATGTGTGTTTCATTAACAGAGTACATCACATAAGCCATAAAAGCTCATTACCTCCCAGGGAGGCTTTACAATATATTTATGATTTTGATCATAAGTGCCCTTTGTAGGCACTTTGAGATGTGTTTTAACATGGTATATACAATTTTGTATAATATTTACTTTTCCTGAGAAGACTCTTTATTTTTATACCAATTGACTAATTTAATTATTTATTGCATTTCTGTAAATGGAATGTTCATACTAAGGACTATGTGGTCTGATTAATTTATATGTCTGTGATATTAAACAATTTTAGCTAACACAATTTTCTCTTGTTCTTTTCTTTAAAAACTTATTTTTGTAGTTAACTTTGTGAGAACAATTCCCTGTGGGTTTTCCAGCCACCTGTATCATATACCTGGTTTGGAGTGGGGTAAATTGTTCCTGAGTATTTTTGCATCTCACCGAGTGAGATGAGTCAGACTTGACTAACAGTTAATTCTGGATGAATCCCAGCTTATGTGACTCCTGCTGATTTCTTGTGTGCAAAGACAGGAGGGATCCCTCCATCCAGTGGGAAAATCCACAGGGAATAGTTCTCACAAAACTTCCATAAAGTGTTCTCTGCTTTGCACTTGTGCTGATGACTCAAGTTGTAACAGGAGCAAAGGCGAGAGAGAACATTTCCTACTCAAACACCTTTGCCCAAGCTGCTGATCTCCATTGCTGCACTGCCACCTTCTGATGGCAGCTTGGAAATTCAAAGCAGTTCCAGACACAAAACAAGCAAGCATTGTCATGACAGCGAGCTCTGAGATACACCACAGACATAACAACTAAGTTCTCCACTTCCCATTTAGTTTTCCCTTTTCCTGTTTACACAGCTGAAGGTACAATTGTGTTGACCTTGCAACATCATGAAGAGCATGTTTAAAAACATCCCTTACAACACCAGTTAGGCCCTTCAGCACTCCTTTCCCTTTGCAAGAGGCAAAAGAGTGTACAAATGGATGCTGTCTCCATGTGTCCCTTCATTAACTGCCCAACAACTTACCAGTTGCTCTTTCTAGAGTCTTTGTAAAGGACTTTGTTACTTTTACCTCTTTCCATTTTTTGAAGATGACCTCATTATTAAACTTCTCTACTGTTTCCTGTCCTCTCTCCATGCGCACCCCTGATTCTCCATCTTCCCCCCTTCTAACTCCCCACACTTGTTCTCCCAACTCCAGCTGACTTTCTTCCTTCCCTTAGACATCCCTCCAGCTTCCTTTCTGTTATCAGCGAGTTTTCAGACATTCAGATGGTACATGATCATCAGCTGCAAAATTCCATTAAAATGGAAAAAAAGTTGAACATAATTCTAGTGGCCCATATAAAGTTTAATTCCTCACCATCCACAGGAGAATATCCTGAGAGCAAAGAAGTCAGAAAGAAGTCACAGAAGTGAGGGAAGCCCTCACAAACCAGGTGTAGCAGGAGATACAGCAGGTTTCATATCAAGCTTATCATGACAAACAAATCAGACAAACACTATGATAGAGTAGCTCCCTCCATCCTCCCTTAAATTCTTAAAAAATGTAGAGACAATGAATAACAAAGGAGTAAAGGCCAGAGCCAGTTGATATGCGGACAGGATCTGCAGGGGGTGAAATACAGAAAAGCGTGTGAGATTGGCACCTAAATCCAGCACCTAAATTTTATGAAATCATGAAGCAATTATCACTGCCAAGGTTATCACTGCCTTTAGGGATGGCCAGGAAATGCATCAGTGTAAAGAGCAGATCACTGCACAAGAGGGCAGCAGGTAGCTGAGAAAGGAAAGATCTTCACTCTCCTCCTCCTCCTCCTCCTGACCCCGCCCAGCTCATAAGAAATTAATCTACAAACCCTCAAATGTAGGGAAATACTGTTCAAAAAGGGGACTTAACTAAAAATGCTCCCATTTCTGTGTTCTCTTTTACAGGCACATTTCAAATGCCATCTACTCAATAATTTCTACTTTTTTCCTACATTCCGTTCTTTCCCAAGCAATTTATTCCTCATTCATTTTACTGCTCCCTTCTACCCTCCATCTCCCCTTTAGGGAAACTATTTTAGTTGTGCCTGACATTGAGAATGCTTGCATTAACACCAGACAGGACAAACTATTGACAAATCTTGCCCCACCTTATCTCACAGATCCCATTGGGAGAAGTATCACCCAAAAACGAAGAACAAGCCAAAAAATTAACAGCATCTCTCCTATTCCTGGAAGATTTACACCTCCCTTCAGAATGGAGCACTTGGCCCATTTCTAAATTGCTAATCCAGTACCTGCAGATAAACAACAGTTCCAAGCATTCCTTATGGACTTACTGCCTCTCCCCCTCAGGTATCCTACATCCTGTCAAGACAGCTGCTACACCCTACTGCCCCCCTATTTTACTTTTATCAATTCTTTCAATGTCTTATTTTACACGCTACAAAGAGCTGAACAAACACCAGGTAACACCTGGAATGCAGCAGGTGCAGCTGGAGGTGGTGGGAAAGCTGTAGTACAAATTCCCAAACACCTGACCTGGCATTAAGAATTTTTTTATGGCACTGAAGAACAAAATACTGGGAACCTATTGCCTCAAGCTCCTTTTCCACCTGTTGCAGTGTGCAGGGTTGGCTTAAACCATTCCCATTTCTTTCCCCTACCAGGCCCCAACAGTTGCATTTTTTGGGGGGAGAGTGTGAGGAGGCAACTTACATTTGCTCTGGGTCATTTCTCTGACCCGTCTCTCTGTCTTTTAAAACACATCCTCCTGAAGCAAAGCTGTTCTGCATCAGAAGCCTTCCCTCAAAAAGATGTTGTACAAGGCAAACTCAGAAGCAGACTGGGTTGGGAATTTTTTCAGTGCAAGTTTTTCCACTGGAGGATAACAATTTGTTGAAACCGAAACTTTACGACTTTCACTGCAACAGTCTGACAAAACCTGAGGCAAAAACCATTTCTCAGGTCCAGGGTGGAATTTCTGTTAAAAACAGAAGTATGTAAACAAGAGCAGAGCAGAGGGCAGGTTTGTGGGATGGGAAGTGATTGTTAGAGTTGGGCTCCAATCCTTGCTCTGCTTGATTTGGCTTCTCCATTGGGACACACTCCACCAAGGTGCCAGAGGAGGTACCTACTCCACAGGCTACCGATGGCTATGGATCAGTCTCCTTGAGTGCTTTTTTATTAGAACAGGTGAAAGTTTCCAACAAGATTTCAGAGTGACACAGGGGGGAATAAAGGCCAAAATCGAAAAAGTGACATTTCTGTGAGATGGGGAAATATTTTCTAGCTAGTTCTATATGATTTGTCTCAGTGTCTGAGACAATTCCCCGGCAAATTTCCCAGTCTGACACATATGCCTTTTTTAGGCTTTAAGAACAACTCAGTGGGCAGCAGAGCAATAAAGGTCAGATGAAGAGCAGCAGAGGTGCACAGCAAAAAGTAAATCCCTCTGTGGAATGAAAGAAACCGTAGGTTGAAAGTCACTGGGAGAACAAAGATGGATAGTAATCTCATTTAAAATTTCTCCCTCCATGAAAGTTTCTGTATGAGTACTGATCCATCAATAACCCATTTCAAAATCAAAAGCAGCCAAGGTGCTTTCCCAGGCCCCACAGATCTCCCTATTTTCCATCAAGACAAAGCACCAACACTACTATTTCGCTCCAGTGACACTGCTCTGTACCAACAGTCAGATATCAGCAGTCACATGGCTTTGGATAACTCACATTCAGTTTTTCAGTTAAAGAACAATGATTCATGTCTTAAAAGATATGACATATTTTAAGTTTAAGACAGATACATAGCCTCATACATTTGTAAAATACTATTTTATAATTGTCATCATAAACTATGATTAAAATTCCACTTCTTTCTGTTGCTCTCTTTGAATGTTGCTTTTACATAAAAAACCATTCTGACAGCTACTAGCTGTTAATGGTGATCAACTAAAAACTGGCCATGTTGTGGGTTCTAGCACATGACCTTAACAGGAGTCTGACAGAGACTGGATCTCAGAATTTTGATATTCAAAATCATACCAGAAGTGACCCATCTTTTTATTATTGACACACATTTGATATAGTTGTTATAGTTATGTTGCTCTGCAACGTAACAAACATGGAGCCAGCTTCCCTGTTACCCTACACTTCTCCCTTATTTTGCACTGCATGGGTTTTAATTCCTACTTTATCCTGCAAGATTTAAATGGTGAGAATAGGCCCTTCAGTGAAAGCAGAGGGATGTGACCCCAAAGAGAACACAGACCACACCTTGTACGTGACACACAGCCACAGGCAGCAGCCAGAGGAGGATGCACCAGCAGATGGGGCCTCATGACAGCTCCTGGGTCACCTTCTGGGGCTGCCTGAGAACGACGCACTGGCCCAGCCCTGGCAGAAACGGCTTCCTCTGCTCAGCTCTCTGCACGCTGCTCACAGCAGAAGCGTCCCTGAAAGTCAGGAGCAGATCATTTCAGTTTTCACCATTATCAATTTCCAAAGTACCAATTCACCTAATGAAAAAAAAAGAACTTTTTAAAAAAATTAATCACAGGAAAAGCTTACAAACAGCAAAGCTCTTTTACAAGAAATTCTTCAGAGAATATGACTAATGCACCTGTACTTTTTAAATATAATAAACCATTGAGTCAAGGCCCACTCATACTCTTACTCTGATTTCTTCTTTTGTTGTTTTGTCCCTACAACACTTTCAATCATTTTCTGGATGGAAAAAATCATCAACTTAGTTTCTGAACACAAGTAAAAGTCCTTTCACTTCTACTTAGAATTCAGGATTCTCACAAGTGCTGCAGTGCAAGAGGCCCCACACAATCCTTTTATCTACAGCAGCAAAGGAAATGCTTTTCATTTTCAGGGCACTGCATAACGGGTCTGGAGTTTTCCTAAATACAATGATCTTGAACTTGCTGTTTGCTGCTTTGGTTTGGCTTTTTCCCCTCTCTGCTTCTACTGGTTTGCAGAGAATGTCCAGGCATACAGAGATTTCAAATGAATACTTGGATCTTTGTGTCCAAATTACACACGTGGAAAACAGGAAAACCACTACTAAGTGTCCAATTAACACTGATATTCAGGAGTTAGGTTATTATTACAGAACATCAAGAATAAGAAACTCCATATACGACCCAAACTTCAGATAATATAAGTCTTGAAGTTGTCAAAGAGCAAACACAGCTTCTTTTTTAACACTGGCTAAGCTACATGGCTACAGGACTGGTTGACATTCCTCCTATCAGCTGTTTGGCAAACACTCAGATAGATTATTATTATTTCTTTTCACTGATGTGATTTCCAGTTTAAATATTAAATTAGGTGGCTTAAATAATTTTAAGTGTCCCATAAATAAAATAATATTCCTTGGGGATAAAATGAATGAGAAAATGAGCACATGTACATCTGCAGAGTTATTAATGAAGCTTTTGCTAACATTTCTGCTGAGTATTTGGGCTTCCTGTTTAACATCAGAAATTTCTCTCCCACAGATCTTCGTTTCACTCTCTGTTTTTTCCTTAGGCATTTAAGTGGAACCTTTTGACATTTTTGTTAAGATACTCATAGCTAAGAGTTCTGGAGGCAGTAATGATACTGCTCTAGGATATATATCATAAAATACACAATGTCTCATAAAACATTCCCCCAGTTGCTCTGCATGTAGAATCTAAACTTACAGATATTCATAGATACCAGACAAAGAACCATTTGTAAAATTTTACATGGATATAGAAGACAGCATTAGGGAAAATTCATTTAGTCACATGGCAATACAGGAGTTAGTTGCAACAAGGTAATAAAATTACTTTGGGAATGGAGAGATGTTCTGGAGATGAGTATGTTTTTTCAGAACTACATGTCATCCTTCTTACTATTATTAAGCCAAGGTTGCTTTATTTTATCACCAATTCCATTGGGGGGAGAAAAATGAGCCAAAATCAGGAGACAGATATATAAGGTAAGCATTCCACAGCTGTACATCAAAATGAAGAAATTCACCAATGCAAATCAGTTCTTGGTTTCTGTGAGATCAGGATTAAGACTGGATTATTCATACGGAGGCACCAAGTTCCTGCAAAATGAAGCAGTGAAATTTCACTCTCATTTACTCATGAAGATTAAAGCAGAGTCAGCAACTTCCCCAGGCACGGGGGAGGCAGTGTCATAGCCAGAATGACAACATGGGAGCCTCTGAACCACAGCCCTGCTGAAGGTCACACTTTACCACTCTAGGTAATCCAACAAAAACCCATCAGGATTAGGCAGAAAGGAAGAAACTAATATACAGTCATCTAGGAGAACAGGAAGAATTATGACTATAGAACCCAGCTAAAAACCAGGAGAGGGAAAATCCTGAATTACCACAAGCAAGGATCTACTACACAGCATAGGGGGAAACCCCTATGTTCTACCTATGAATCACATTTGTTAATAATGGAATTATAACCCAAACTACAAAAGGTATTCTGTATCTTAACTTTTTTCTTTTGTTAAAAAGGTGGGAAATGGGGTCAGAATTGCTATTGTTTCTTGTGCTCTAAGACAAATCTGTTTCAGTCACACAGGCTTTGCACATTAGGATTGTGAGATACTGGGTGATCAGTTTTGGCATGGAAAGATAACCTAATATTTGCAGTAGTAAGTATTTGAAATGCAGCAAAATTTTAGATGGTTTTCTGGGTGTTTAAGTCAAGGAACATTGAATCACAATGTTTTCAGATGGAAGGCACCTTAAGGCCATCTAGTTTCAACTCCCTTGCCAAGGGCAGGGACACCTTCCAGCAGACCAGGCTGCTCACAGGATAATAAATGTGCAAAAACCCAAACAAAACCCAAAAAAATTTCCCTTGTACTAGAGCTACCTACATTACACACCATTCATATGCATATCCACTTCCTAAATGTGCCTCCTGAAATTGTAGCCATTGAATAGCATGAGGTAAGCCACAGTCTTTTATTTCACAAATGCACTCAACTTCAAGCATAGAAAGATTCAAGCTGAGAAACTCCACCTGAAATCTGATCCAAATGCCTACTGCATGCCATTTCTACATTTCCTCTATCCTGTGCATTGCCAGCTAGAATTTCTAAACATAACTGGGGTCTTCCATGAATCTGGCAACATAGTCCAAGGCTAGGTTTAAAGACTGGAAAGGCAGTGAACTATTCCTGAATTCTGAAGCCTCAACCACTGTTTTCTAAGGAGGTACATGTTTGCTTTGAGAGAAAATGCAAACAAACAAACAAATATTAAATCTACTACAACCTTTTGTAACTTTTGTACTGACATCACAACATGCCTCAGGAAAATCTGTACATCCCTTACTACTCTGTTTTCCACAGCAGCTGAATCCTTTTCCACATAAATCCAAATCACAATTGTTCTAACGTGACTTCTGATCACTTCTCAGTCACTTCTGATGTTTTTGGCAGAAAGCACAGTAACAATTCTGCTATTACACCCTCAAAAATGGAAGAGAAGAGGTATAGTAGGACTCAATAAAACTCAGTGGTTCATTTTCACACCTCCTAAAAAATAGGAAATGGGTTCTTGGATTAAAAAAGTCAGAGAATCCTCTTGTCAAGATTAGGTGTTGGCATCCTAAGAGGTGACATTCTCCCAAGAACTCCTTCCTTCTATCTATTTAATATTCTTCTTGCCTCTACTTTTTTGTTTTAGGAAACAGTTGGTCAGTTACTTCAGCAGTAATGTTCTCATTTTCTTAAATTTTTAAGAGATTTTAATGTAGAATATTATCAGTTGATAACACCTCCCCCTTTCAAAGGGTATATTGAATTGCCTCTACCATCAGGAGATGTAATTTTCAGCCATGAAGTGTTTTACTGACTCCAAATTCCAAAACTAAAAACATCTCACCAGAAAGGGAAAAAGATCACCAAAAATATATATAATCCTATTAATAGATTTCAATTCTCAGATGCTTATGCTAACAATGGCTGATTCTTACACTCCACAATCAATTACTCTGTTTTGCCAGGATCAGGAAAAACCATCAGCATTAAATCCTTTAAAACAGCAAGACTCAAAATCACATGGTAGCTTCATGTCAGAATGTGAAAAAAAGCAGTAAAAATCATATTACATCAAAAGAATCTTTTGAATAGAAGTTTGACAGCAGTAATGTTTCATTTCTTTCTGGAAATATCAAGAGCTTTGTCTGGGGCGCTCAAAAGCTGATCAAAGGCTCCTATTTTACATGGAAAGCTAATTACCAGAAAAGGCATCTGGAAAGTAGGGATTAGGAACCAGTGACAAAAGACTGTTACTTTATTTTAATATCTGGCTCAAATCTTTACATTTCAATTTAGAAAGAAATGGCTTGTATTAGGTTGGTCATAAAAGGCCAAAAAAAAGAATGTAATTAATTATATCAATTTGGCATAAACATAACAGCAGTTTTCTAGAGTCAAAACAACAACAAAACTGCATGTTCACTTCTCTTCCTGTAGCCTAAATCTGAAACAAATACACTGAAAAGTCCTTTTATCATTACAGTGATAATGCCTAGCAGGAGTTTCATGCATTGAGCATCTAAAGGTATAGGAAATCCTCAAGTGTCCCAGATATTTACATCCTGTTTGTATTTGAGGAGATTGAAGGGAGACCTCACTGGGGTCTTCAATATCCTCACAAGGGGCAGGTACCAATCTCTTCACTCTCATGACCAGGGACAGGGCTTGAGGAAATGGCATGAAGTGAACCAGGAGAGGTTTAGGCTGGATATCAGGAAAAGGTTCTTCACTCAGAGGGTGGCTGGGCACTGAACAGGCTCCCCAGGGAAGCAGTCACAGCACCAAGCCTCACTGAGTTCCAGAAGTGTTTGGAGAGTGTTCTCAGGTACATGGTGTGAATCCTGGGGTGTCCTGTGCAGGGCCAGGAGTTGGAATTGATCCTGATGAGTCCCTTGCAACTGAGAATATTCTGTGATATTCATGGGCTACATCCCGCAGCAGAGTGAAATCCTTCATTTTTCCCTTGTCCACAGGTGGAAGGTGCATTTATGTTTCCTGTTTTAATATGGGTTTTTTTGGTCCATCCCATCCCCCTCTCCCACCTTTGTCTCTCCCCTTCCAGAAAGCAACACCTTAACATTTGGATGCAAATGTCACTCCATGGTCAACAGCATAATTAGGTGATTACAGTAGAATAAACCACAGATACTTTCATACTTGGTTCCACAACTGGTGACTTCTGTGGTCAAAAAGGGAACTTCTCACTGATCACACATTCACTGCTCCCACTCTGCATCCTGGAAGCCAGCCTTTCTCATGTGCTGTACTTCTGATATGCCAAATCCAAAAGATGCTTTTCTTAAAAGCTTTGAAATCAAACAGACACAAAATGACACATTCAGGGACTTCTTGGCTCCTGTTCACTGATATCAAATCCTTTATGCTACTCAAATTTTTAAAACGGGATCCTGACAGCGCAGAGGGACCAAATGCTTGCTCTGTCATGCATTTGGTTATGGAATATATGACTGAAGTTGCTGTGATGCACTTGCCACCAATAAATCACTGTCAATCTTTCCTTCAGCAAGACACGGAAAATGAAAAGTACAGTAATTTGAATAACAGTGGGAAGACCAATTCCCCAACAAATTGCTCCACTGCTTTTGCTTCCATTGCCACATTTGTCATGAAGAAAGTCCAGAGACCAAGTGAGAACCCAGCACTAAAACTTCAACCCCACTTTCCACAGTAGGTTCTACTGACCTTCGTATCTGGCCATTGAAGCAGCAAATCATCCAAAACACAGTATAATTGTATAATTTAAATTTGTATTCTGTGGTTTGATAGAGTTCTCCTATTCTATTAAGATTGCAAAAACCAAGGAGGAGTATAAACTCTAATCAGATCACTGTGGTCCCTTTTGAAACCTCTAACTACATGATCAAAGTTTCTATTTCCTGCACTTTTTAATACTAGTGAGCAAAAGTAAATGGTAAGAGTTGTGATGAGGTCACAGACCAAATGGTTTTATGGTATTTGGATACTTCAGCCCACTTTTCTCAGAGTACATTCCATTGATTCAGAAGCCTGTGCAGAAAAATCACTCATCTTCTTTTTGCTACTATGCTGTTCAGTCTTGCCTTGCTGTAAACTGCTTCTAGAGCTGCAGAAGTGGAAAAGCAGCTTTCCCAAACTCCAGGAAACCTTGATGTGCAATACTTAACACCTTAATCTTGCCGAACATAAGTCTTGTAGGAATTATTATTACCCAGAATTGCTCAGCAGCATGTTCAATGTAATGCAACAGCAGCTTCTGTCCCTCTGTATTGACACAGTGAAGAGAAAGGATTTGAATTTCACTGGTCGTGGCTGGGCTTTATTATAACACAAATAACAATAACAGCACATGCATTTAGACAGAAAATATGTTCTAGGTATGAAGTGTTTCACACCTCTTGCAATCCTGCCACCTAAGAAGTCTCCACTGGTTTGGAATTTAACACTCTCAGCTTCCTAACTGTCTGAGTACTGCAGAAACTTACTCTTCCCCCATTTCCAACACAACTTTAGAAAGAACTTGCTTCTAGCAAGATCCACGGATTTTCCAGAGCCTCTTATGATGCTCTTTAGGCACCGAAGGGAAGAACCACACTGTATGTAATGTCTGATTTCTCCACTGAGGCTGAGAGTAGGGCGGGAGCTGACACAGGTGCTACCCCAATCGTCCAGATCAGAGGCAAGGTAGAACACCCAATCTCCCACGCAGCCCACACAAGAGCATTTCCTTTCTGAGAAAACCCAGCGGCAGGAGGGAGGCTGACGCACGCACGGGGCTCGCTCAGCTGCGCGGTCATGACGTGGCTGGGGCAGCCATGCAGCTCTAGGGGCAGGCACTTCGAAAATCACAACAGGGTTTGAATTATGAAATACCTTCATACCATACTGTATAATTTTCATTGTATCTCACACACGTTACTGACATCTTGAGTAGGGTTTAAATTTAGTTCTGATCCCTGTACTGATGTTCTAGTACCAAATCAACTGAATGTGATTTTTCTATACTTGCGTCGAGTGTTTTTGAATGAACTGGAGACACTGAACTGCTGGGCCTAATAGGAACAGATGTAAACTCATTAAAACTGTCATTTTAATAGTAACAAAGCATTGCAGACACATAAGAAATTCTGCTTGTCTACTACAGCATTGGCATTACGACCAAAGATGGCTCCCCTCCATCTATGTTAATAAAATTATCTTCAACATGAGTAAAAGGGAAAGAATCAGGAACATTCCTTAGCCCTGAATCCCACTGACACAGAGGATTTTCCTAACAAAAGGTAATTTTTCTTCAGCTTTATGTTCAAATTCACATCATGCCAGGTCACTAGTATGGAAATTTGCCCTTGTAATCACTATTAAATTTGCATTTGTATTCATTATTTTTGTGGGGTACCTCTTACAACTCTCACTCAAAAATAAAGCAAATGGCAACTTCTAATTGTTTTCGGTAAAGAAGGGAAAGGCACACAGTCCCATCATTTCCAAAGAATTGCAGAGCTTCAAAGCGCTCAAGCAGGAGCAACAAATCCAAATCAAATTTCTGTTGTTTTGTTCAGCAAACAAGTAGGACAGGAAAGAAAGGCTAGAAAAGAGGTGATTCTTGTCAACAAAGTTCCACCTAATTTTGAGTGTCACAGCACAGGTAGACAGGAGACTCACCACCTCTTCCAATACCAGGACCAAAAGGTGAAACCATCAAATAAACCTAGCAGGAATCATCCAGATGCATGTTTGGGATCCACCAAATATTTGTGCTGTGGGTCCTAAGAGGTGTTCAAGGAGATACAGGAATATCATACCTTGGGTATGACAGCAGGCAAAGTAAGGACATGTGGGGAAGCCCCTGCTGCTGCCGCGGAAATTCCACACAACCAGTCTGAAGCAACGGGAAAAGCAAGCAAAGGGAAAATGGAATCAAGAAAGGGAACTCCGAGAGAACGGGAACAATGTCGTACCAATGCCTGTGCACAACTGGGAGCCAGCCAGCATGGAGGGGGTACCTCAACATGTTTTGTGTTTATCTGGTGATAAATCTAGGCCATCTGCTCAGTATGTTTACTATCACAGCATTCAGCAAGGAAAACATGGTTCTTTGTCTGTGGGCTGCTAGCATCCTGTATGGTTATAACCTGACACTGGCCTTTTGACCCGGGAGGGCAATTTCAACTTGCATTTTATCATACGTTTCTCAAATCCGGACCCTGAGAACAACCTGGCTTGTCAGTGTTTGTACCAGCCTCTTTTCCACTGCAAAATAATAACACTGAAAATCAGAAATCTTTTGCCTTTGGGCGTTCTCTCCACTTCTCACTTCAAAATGAAAACAAGCATTGCTCTACTACCCAGAGTAATTGACAGATCTCAGTTTCTTTTCAGTCACAACTTTTTTGTATTAAGTTGACCAGGATGCTCTTGATTTCATTTCCTCTTTTCAGGACACCTCCATTTTGCTTTCTCTCACGGATTTGTGCCTCATCAGCAGTGTATTTGTATTGGTCTCTACAGTTCTGCACCCAAAGAGAAGTGTGAACCAAAACTAGGAGAGGTTAACACTTGTATTATTTTGTGGGTATATTAAGAACACTTCTAGCAGGTTTGGTGCCTACTGTACTAAGAGGAAGTTGGTAACTAAAGTTTTGGGAACACTTCACTGTGGAGACAGTCTTAAAAACTCCATTTGGATGTAAAAGGAAAACATGAGTAAACATGCCTAATCATCCTTGTAAATATATGCTGGACCTCCTGAAGATAGATTATTCCTAGACAAAAGAAAGCCATTCAAGTTCACCCAGAAATCTTGCAACAATTAAATTATTTCCTCTGTAAACACAGCACACCATCTTAACATGCATTACATCCACCTCTAATCCCTACCCTTTACTGATCAACCTTCCCAACTTGGCATAACTGTCACAGTAATTCATCTTCTCATTCAGACTTGCAATTGCCCCAAATTTTACCAGAGAACAAAAACACTCACTCTGAAGTTCCTAACCTTTGTAAAATTACTTTCTGAAAAGTAGACTATAGTGACAGGAAACACCAGGGCTCCCCATATCTTAAATCCACACCTATTCAACAATTACAAACAAGATTTTCAGAAGGATGAAACTCGTGTGTCACACAGCTCCTAAGGAGAGATTAAAGTTACCTTCCCCAAGGACAGGCTCATTTCTAACTAGAACATTTTTTATTTTTGAAGTGTTCCTTCTTAATGTTGGTCCTTTCAGTGGAAGATTACATCAAACATTGGTTTTGTGAAGAGATTCCCAACTGTCAACTATTTCCAGGTCATTTCAGTTAAGCCTCCAAAACCGAAAGTCTTTCTTAAAAAAAAATCCCCAGTGACATCCTTGCAGGAAAAACTCACTCTAACAATTACTCAACTTTGGGGTTGGGCTTTTTGGCACTTTCTCCTGAAACAGTGTCCCTGATCAGGGACAATATTCAACCAGTTAAATCCATTATTCACTCCTACATTTAAATACTAATACATTATGGAATCCACTGCATTTATCTGAAAACAATTATACTTGTAGCATCTGCCAAAAAGATGAGAAACACTAAGAAAAGGCTGAGGAAGAAAGTGGTAAATGTCTCCCCTTTTGATGGCTTAAAATCAAATGAAAAACATCTGTCACTGAAATCCTTTATTCAAATCTTCGTGTTTCCATGAGTCTCCCTAGTGAGTAGAATAAGAATACTAAAGGTGTATTTTCTACAGGTTATTGCTTAGAATGATGAGATCTGCAAGCAGAAGTCAACCTGTTACCCCAAAATTCTCTGAAACACAAAGTGTTAAATCAACAAGACCATGATCAAAAATTGGTTATCACTTTCATCACACGTATGAACTCTGCTGGGGTTCCTGTCACTCTACTGACAGTAATCCTGTACTATAATAGGAGTCTGAAAAAAACCTGCACCTGAACTGAAGTACCAACCAAGACATTCACTTGAGCTGAATGCTGCTTTGTTCTGGGGAAGGAGAAAGGAGGTAAGCACCTTGATCAACAAGATGCCAAATGCCTCAATGAAACCACGATCTGCCCCCAAAATTCACCAGTCAGCATGTCTGCAAGGGCAGAAAATGAAAAAGGAAAAAAAAGGAAGATGCAAGTTTTCAGATTAGAAAGACAAATAAGTCTAAACTGAGAGGAGTCAGATCCTATGTAAAAACTTTTCCAGACTTTGAAGTTGTACAGATTAGGGGTTTAGTCAGTGTGTATCACTGACTTTTAGTCACTTTCTAAAAGACAAAATGAACCCTTATTCTTTAAATTAGGCATAAGTACTACCAAAAGTATAAACAATCCAGTAAAACAAGAATTTTCTCCCTTTTCAAATCCCTGATCCACAAATAAATATCGTTTCCCTTTAAAATATGTATTTTACTGCTATTTAATCTTCCTTGAAAATTTAGGCAAGGTTTTGAAGTCTTTCATAAAGCTTTTCAGGTAGGATGCATTTTCTTATATCATTGTTTTAGCGTAACGATATTAAATTTAGAGATAAAATGAGACATAAATCAACCAACCTTTCACAACAGTACATTAAAACCAAATAAAAAACCTCACAGTATGACACCATCACTGGTACCTGGCCCCAATATTTTTTTAAGGCAGGATTTTGCCAGTTCAGCATTTGTAGCACTACTTTATCCTCTATGATTCCAAGACAATTCGGAAGTGTAACTTCATTTCTTGTTAAAATGCAGTCAACTCTGTGGTGAAGCTGGAAGGATTAAATCATGAATAAAACCCCAAGTAATTCCTTGCCCAGTAACAAATATGAACATGATAACTGAAATCTGACCAGCACAGCAAGTTGTGTGTTAACATTAACTGAGGTTTTGCTGCTTCTCAGTCCATCAATACATTCCAAGCCATTTCTTCCTCACCTGATACATCCAACAAAAATGGTCAAAATAAGATCAGTTGCTTTCTCCTGTTGGACCACAAATCCTGCAGCACCGTATTAAGCAGAAAGGAGTCACTCAAACTCCTCTGCACAATTTTTTAAATGCTCCATACACAGATTCCACCCTCCTGCCTGGATATGTAAGCCCCTTTTGGTCTTTGAAAAGAACAAACAGATAAAGAGCTGATTCCAATTACACCTAGACTACAACTAGAGTCACAGTTTTGTACAAATCTGTAAAGACCTGGCTGCAAACTTGCTGAAAAATTCTGACAGAATCCTCAGGCTTTCATTTTTTCTAAGTTCTCCAAGACCTGAAAAAAATCCAGTAGGAAGCAGGAGAAAAGTTGACAACCCAGTGCTCAGCAGCTCTACTCCTTACAAATTGGTTACTATCAAGAATAATTACAAGACACAGATAAAAGGTACCAGAAAAAAATTGAGACTGCACAAATATTACAATATTGCAAGCTACAATAGCTACTAGGACTTGTGTATGATCAGACATGAAATGTTTGTACTTATTTCAAAACCAGGAAATGAAGATGTTCTCTAGAGCTGGGACTGCACTGCTAATTAGCACCAAGTTAATGATTAAGGGACAGACACACATTAATATAAAGAATTATAGTAATGGCTGTGTTTAATCTAAGCCAAAGTGTATTCTAACCAACTTCCAGCAGATCCACACACCCTTTGATTGCAGGATCACAGCATGTAATATGGGATTCCATAATGCAACAGTGGGTGAAATAGTTACCCACCCAGTCCTGCACATCCTAAATGCTACAAAACTTCAAACCACAGCAGTGTGCAAACCAGAGTTTATTCCACTCAGCTTCAGCAGCTGAATTCACTGAGCACAACTGAATTTCACATACTGTCAGAGCCTGCTGGGCAGCAGGGGGAGTGTTTGGCTCAGAACTACACTCAAAATGAAGGAAACCATGAATTTTAAACACTTCACATCCCAAAGATATCAGCCAACAGATGCCTGAAGCAGAAAAGAAAAACAATTTAGCAATACTATGCCAGAGTTCAAATGACTGCCTACTGTTAACACTTCAGTGCTGTGATACACACGACAAGATGCAGTGGGTTAGGTATCAGCAATAAAATCTGTAAACATTTTACAGTGGTGCATTTTCATTCTAAGCTGCAGAAAAGTGAAAGTTGTACACAATGAAAAAAGAACAGTGTTAAGATAAACAGTAATAGAAGAAATAATTTATCATCCCCAAACAAGGAATTCTGCTGGATTTTTTTCATAAAATTTTTCAAATTTGATGCTCTAAAGACTGAGTTAGGCACCTTAGGTTACACTGCCTTTGCAAAAGATGACAGGTAAAAAGACTTCAGACAGGAAACCAACTTTCTTCCTGTTGTTTAATCAACAATTACTAAGATTAGAAGGCTTCTTTTTTCTTCACTAAAATAATGATACATCTTTAGGACAACACTCTGTATGGCAGGAGTATATTTTGTGGCCCATTCTATGGGGGAGTAGGACAGTGCAGGGAAAAAGTGTTTCATGCAGGAAGCGCAAAGAGAGGCTGCCAAAAGTGAGTGTGGGCTTCTCTTACACCAGTGAATGTAGGTAAAATCCCTCCTGCTTGATAAAAATTCCAAAGTGTCATCAGGGGAGGAAAAACAAAAGTAATGATTCTTGCCATACAGGTAGAACATATGAAAAAATGTGTAATAAAACCTTTTCTTCGCGACGCCCCCATCTTTTTCCCCCCCAAGAAAGAAGAGTATAAATACACTAAACAGCTTAATGACAACTTATCAGCTCTCACCATCCATCCCAACGCTAATACTGGCATCCAGATAACACTGCCATGATGTGCAAAGTCCTCATCTTTGGCTGCATTGCAGCAGTAATTCTCACGACTGCAGCTTATGGAGCGCCTCTGTCGCTCGCTCAAAAAAAGCAACGTCTTGAAGCTGCAATACTCGATTTAGAACTCCTGAAAGACATCGAGAACGTAAGTGGAGATTTTCTTCTGCCTGAAGATTCACTTCTATTTCTTTTTCTACGTATTTTTTTCAGAAAAATTAACTTTTTTCCCCCCCTCTCTACAGAATTTTCTTGAGTTTTACACACCAAAGGACAAACTGGTGAGTTTGAATTTTCTGTTCAGTTTTAATTTCATTTAGGGAGCGCGATTTCTTAAAGAAACTTCTGCTTTTGCTTTTTCTTCTCAAACATGAAAAGGCTAAAATGGAGTATTATCTCATTGCCTCTGTGAAATAAGTGACACAAAAATAATGTTTCATATTGATCCTGCTTAAGACATTGTTGAATTCATAGGAAAAAAGTGATTTATGAACAATTTAAAGATGGTATAAGATTTGCAGGAGGCAATACTGTGGTGTTCACTCTAACACAGGAACAATTCTGAGAATGAAACCAGACTTAGAAATAGATTAAAGCAGTATCCACATGAAATCACCCACATTTTATCTAAACTAGAGGCAGAGCCACTGGTTGGTTCTGTTTAAGATGTTGTAAGTTTTCTGTATCCCACCAATGACAAAACTCAGTTATGCTCTACTTAATTCTCTTCAAGAACAAAACTTGACCAAGCCCCTCCTGGATACATAAGCCATAAATCATGTTTCATGGCATTGAGAGAATACCTGAGACTTATTTCCACAAGCGCATCATCACTGTGGTCACCTCTCTCTAAAACACTGCATAAGAGTGTGCAGAGAGTGCTGCAGGTACAGCTCTGCTTCAGATTTGTGCTCCTTTTCATTCAGCATGCGAACAGCCCAACAAGCAAGAGCATGAATTATTCAGTACGGGGAAGCAGTTAAAAGCTTTACACAAGTTACCTGTTATCTGCTTTGAACTTCTGCTAAGTTTCTAATTCAGAAGGCTCCTCACTTAACAACAATTTTGTTTCAGTACAGATTTAAAGTCAGATTCTGCAACCACTTCCTCTGTGTCCCTTTTCTCGTGTGCTGGCAGCACTGAGACCTGGCTATCTCAGAGCTCCAGGGCTTAAATGCAAATGTTTGGGGCTGATCAGTAACATATTGTCAGTGAGTGCCTGAAATAGCTTGCAAAACTGATGTATAAAGTTATTTACCCTGTTGAAAAGCCAGCTCTGATGCAGACATTAGAGAGAGCAACCAAAGAGCATCAACTGCATATGCCTCTAGGAGAGGCCACCTGCTTGCTAACACGATTTTCAGATGGCAACCAGGAATATGGCTCAGTTTAGGAACAAATATTCCAGCTTTGTGACCCTGAGAGATGTTTGCAACACTTCAAGTGTCTCCTAAAGATTACTCACTTTTCGAAAGCTACAGAACTAAGGCCTCATATAACATCCCCCAATACAACTTTGAGGGCAACAAAGGAACTGTAAAATACACTGCAGAAAACAAACAGCTCAGTTCTTCAGATGAGGGTAAAAAAAAAGCAAACAGGGAATTGAGATTTTGAGAACTGGAAGAAGGAGAACAAGTCACATATATAACAATTTTGCTGACTGTTCCAGGAATGCAACCACGCAACTCTAGTATGTTTCCTGAAAGAACTGAATGTCTCAAAGCGAGATATGGGAGAGAAGGACCAGCAAAATGTTACAAATATCCAAAAGAATCTCGAGGATTTTACGGTAGGCAATCTTTTACAAGTGCTACAAAAAAAAGGAAATGAAAAAAGTGTTTCACAGTTAGTGAAAAACCATGCCAGAATCAGCATGTTCATGCATCAAGATCTGTGTTATCAACTCATGAAAACACAGGGTTTTGTACAAAAATATGCTAAGATTAACTACATGAAAATATCTATCTGCATGCTAATCTAATACACTAAAACAGATTTGAGTCCTACTGGCTATACAAGCCAACATTTAACAAAATATGACATTTGTTTTCTTTGCTGAATCATGCAAAGCATCTTATGCTGACAAAAGCTTGCTTTTAGGAGCATAACACAGCAATGGCTTTGAAAACTGTGCAGTAAGTTTACAACTGGAGGGCCCAGGAATGAATGTAGTACACCCTGACATACTACTAAGATAAAATCCATGGCCTAGAGCTCCTTGTAGCATTTTAGGAGTACTCCTAAGGCTACAAACATTAAGGGTTGTTTGCAGAAGTTGATGTATTGTTGTTAAAACCAGCTAGCAAGAGAGTTATCACCACTCAATAAAATTCTCTGTATTGCAGATCCCTGATTTCTCAGACCCAACATGCAAGAAGTGTGAATCCAATGAGAAGAAAAAGTTTCCGGAATTTCACCGAGAAATGACCAGCTTCCTGCAATCTATGATGAAAGCAATTGCATAACTATTTTTATTTTTACTGCTACATTATTTATTAAAATATTTAATTTTGAATAATTTATATATTTTGCCATGTGGCATACTACTAGCTTGTTGTCCATTTTGGGACCACTGAATGTTCTTAATGTGAGTGGTAAGAGAATCTAAGATCACACTTGATCCTTTCTGTAAGCCCTAGGGGCTCAATGTTCTTTGGAAAACTCATTCATTGTCACTTTGTAAACAACCTGAGACAACTATTTATTGAAAAAACTACTAAAAATTACTTCTAGATTATATTTAATAAATGTCGTGGACATACAAAAATCATGTCTAGAGTCTTCTTTGTTATGATACTGTCTTTTTTATGGGTGACTTAATACTCCATTTCTTTTAAAACACACAAAACCCCCCAATGAAGCATTCAGCAGCATGCAAGCGTGCAGGTACCAGACTCAAAGCAAGACACCTGCAGATAAACCCTTTTTAAGCAAGATTAAATGCCAGTTCATGCTGGCCTGCAGCACAAGGTATAGAGTAATAGTACCAAATTGCTTCCCCCAAAAAAGAAACCCCAAATAATTTCTTTTTTCTGAGCTGTACTACTTGGCTACACAAGCTTTCTGCAGAACACACTTTTCTCATTGGTGTAAAGCGAAATATGTGGTTCTCAAAATTCTTGAGACAGGGAAGCATTATGAAAACAGTAACACACCTGAAATAACAATTGTGCAGGTGACTGAAGTCTCAGAACAACCGACAGAATTCATGAACAATGTATAAATCCAAGTGAACACACTTGTCAGGAATCTTCCTGTGGAACCTCAGGAATGTCCTTACTCCCAATGCAGACAGACTCAGTCATGTGACACTGTAATTTTATGCAGAAAGAAACAACGTACGAGCATCTTTTACAATACAAAAGCCCCAAGTCAGTGCTAACAAGGCAGGCTGTAATTGATGAAAAGTGAGCCTACTACAATAGCTATCAACTATCGTTTAGACTTTGATGTGCTTTCCTGGTGGGTGTGGTATGGAGAACTTCACCCTAAGCTCAAAACCAGACTAAATGGAAAAAACAGCAGTTTCCTTGCATGCTGCAAAGAGAAAACAGGCGTTAATGACAGCTTTCTGCCAAAACTGGGAAAATACTCACAGCACCGCTGTCTGCTTCTCTGCTCATCTCTTCCCACGGTGAAGGAGTGCACTGTCCCCACCCACAAGGACTCAGGAAAGTAAATACTGTCACTCACCTCAGCCACAAACAGATAAGCTCCACCCTCTCCTCAAATCAGATGACAGCAATAAAAACACTTGAATACAGTAGGACACAGAAGATGAGAAAACAGGTAAGGGACTTCTGCATAAGAATTCTTTCTACCTTGTCAATCTTTGTAGAAAATCTTTTCTCTTTACAGAGATTCCTTCTTACTCCATAAATTCTTAAAAGCAGCATGCAGAAAGAAACAGCATCACACACAATGCATGGCTTTGCAAACAAACCTCTTCCAGTATCACCTCAGACATTTGTCTACAGTGCTGCCCCAGCTCTCAGCAACACGAGAGAGGGTGAAGGAGCAGTTTTCATTAAACACAATTCTCGTCATAAATGAGGCTTGTAATTTCCTTAAGCACAAAAGTCCTCAACTTTGCCAAGAGGGTAAAACCTACCCTGGAGTCAGTCTGTGCAGTTGGGCATTGCACATGGAATAACCAAGGCATTTCCTATGTCCCTAAACAATAAGCTTTAGGTAAGGCAGGAATAGTCAAATAGTTCAGAAAGCAGGAAAGGATGGTAAAGGGATGCTCGCTCACCTATGCATTCATAAGAAAGGCAGAAGCTGGAGCTCCCTTACGATTTCACAAACACAAGCAGTGTGAAAACACACACACTTTTTTCGGCATTTGGTCTGCACAAACTGTTTTGGAGGTGGGCTACAATATTCTGACACAGCTGTGGGTTTACAGTCATGGAAAGCAGAGGCTTTGCCTGTCCTGGCTTTAGCTTTGGGGATTGCCACATCACTTTTACACAGCAGCCACGACCTGCTGTGGATTTTCAGAACTCTTTCAGGTTGCCTTGCTCCCCCCATGTAACACCTCCAGCAAGAACTCCAAGACACTTGTTCAAATACTTGCAAGAAGACTGCTGATATATAGAGCTAGCTGAGGTGTGAGGAAGGTGCTTGTGCTACACATGGTTATGTCTGTCAGATTTATATCTAATTATAGGTAGGTTCACATACTTAAATAGCATCTGCAGGATCAGCTCCTGTATTTGCCCAAGCTTTAAAAGGTGTCTGTAAAGAAAAAGCATCTGAAAATGCATAACAAGGTGAACTTTACTAGACATGCCTTCTCCCTGCCAAGCTGTAAAAAAACCTCAGAACCCCTTAGTTACAAAAACTGATTTCCTGAGCCACGTTCTCCTGTTTGATTGCACAGCTCTAGTATCAAATTAAGATGTATGACACATGCCACAACATGCATTTGACATGACAGGGGTGTATACACGTGACATTTATGTGACAGGCATCTGACATGTGAAAGTATGAAGTCTGAGACCTCGAGTGACATGATACAATGCATGTCAACATCATACAGTAGATTAGTTCTGCCTCAAGCAGAGGCAAAACCATCTGCGGGATTGTTTTTGTTCAAGAACCTAGGTGCACCTGGTGGGTAATGCAGAGAGATGGAGAAACATAATGTGTACCTCAAGGGGACTTGATTTTTGGGTGAGAACAGTCTATAATATTGAATTGTGTAATATTGTATGCATTGTGTGAACATCTAGGATGGATAGAACCTGCAGTGACAGACTAAAGGAACTCAGCAGACATCTTGGAAGGACAGCCATTGACTGTGGAAATGATACGTGTGCTCACATGGATGGAGCATGAATAATGTCCTGGTTCCAGCCAAGACAGGGTTAAGTTTTTGCAGTAGGGAGGAGAGGGCATGGCCAAGCCACAGAGGTCATTCTATACCACCTCACATCATTGCCAGGGATGGAGGAAAGGGACCCTCTTCCAGGGAAGAGTTCCTTCTGGTTGAGAAAATGGTGGAGGGCACTCTCCACTATTGCCTATTATTGGGGTTTCCCCACCCCCCATGTAACCCACTGCTGTTCCAGTAAGTTGTTCTTATCTCAACCCCATGACCTTTGTCTTTCTGCCTCCAATTCTCCTCTCCATCCCATTGCAGAGGGGAGGTGAAGGGAGAAACAGGTGAGTGAGAGCAGCATGTGGTTTAAAGAGTCTCAGTGGGGACACAGAATTGGCAAGTACCATTCCTAAAGGTCACTGCATGTCACTTCACATGTGTGAGTCAGGTAGAGCTGCAGGAAGTGGAAAGAACACCCCACACATCACCTCACCCTTCCCCATATCCATGTGTACATCCTTTCTTCCTCCTGGAGCTCAGTTCTTCTCAAGAAGGGAGGGGACAGGCTGAGTTCAGCCACAGGCTGCTGTTGCTGGTGCTCACATGCCCAATTCGCACATCTGTATGATGCACACCTGGTCTGTGTGCTGCAAATACAGCTTCAGCACTGCAACTGCAGCATCCTTGCCTCTCTCAAGCTTGTAGGATAATACCTTTTGGAATTACTGAAATAACCTGGATGAACAGCTCCATGCTTCCATTTTCTAGCTTACTGTATATGCTGCATATGCTGATACTTAATCAAAGAACAATCCAGATAGAAGAACTGGATCTACACTGGTGCCATTCAAGTCATTTCTCAAAGAACACAGCAATCGTGTCCAGCACGGCGCTTCCTTTTCACTAACAAACCCCTCTCTTCCTAAAGCAGCACCTCAGTTCCATAGAAATTCCAGCTTGCTGTTCAATTACATAAAATGGCTGAAGTACACAAAAAAAAATCTCAGTACTTGGAAACACCTTGGTGCAGGTATCTCAGCAGAAGTTTAAGTCCATACAAAACGTGAAGAGAATGCAAACATATGTGTGGTATGCTATGTGTATGTCAGATTTGACACGTGTATCACTTCCCAGCATCTGCATGGATATAGGTATAGCTAAGACATTGTCAAGGACATTTATTGAACTTTTAATACCCCTGCAAAAAGGCAACACCGTGCTCCAGTCTGGAATACAATGGGCATTCCCAAGCATTCTTAGAAAGAAAACATTACATGGAACAAGCAGTTTGTGGAGCACGTGCCCCAAAAAACCAAAGATTACCACACAACCCCCCTAAAGTTAAGGGACAGTAACAGAAAACAAGAAAGCAGATTAGCCAAAAAAAGGTCAAGGACCAAGTAGCAACAAGTCAGCAGGTTTCAACAACTCCTACATCAGCATAGGATCATCCGGACAGAAACAGAATAACAGACGACGGGAAAAAACAAATACCATGAGGAGGAATTTGTTTGAGAGTCCTCTAACACTGAGAAGGGGAAACATGAGTACAGCATTACACTCACTATTCCTGATGTATGAGAACACTGCAACACTTCCCACCCTTGCACGATTTACAGAAATCAAGGAACATAATCCAAGTGTACTGCCCAGCTTGTACACACCTATGTTCACAATACCAGAACAACTCCGAGCACGGCACTTGACAACACCCTCCCAATGCTACCATTCTTACCAGGATATACAAGGCAGCAAATTCCCTCGTTCCCAAGTTACTGTATATTCAGACAACTTCACAAGGATTTGTCAGTGATGTCCTCTGAGGGTGCAAGAGTCCAATGCATCCATAAGCACGAACATTGATGAGGTTTGGGGCAACCCACAAAAGCTGAAAAAACCTCGTTTCTGGTGACTTCTGTACTACATTGCATTATTTTCTTATTTACAGCTTTGACACCTGCATAATGCTTTAAACCCACTATCAGAACTAGTAATTGCAACAGAACAATTGAGTAACAGCTGGTCATTCAGAGTTTGACATTTGGAAGAGCACAAATTATTTTTTAACTCTTTTATCACAAACAACATAAACTACAAGCCACTTGGCAAATCCACACTAAATAAAACTCTCAGCAAAGGATGGATACCTACAGATAAAGCAGATTGCCTATCTTTTTTTTTTCCTGAAACAATCTCACATTGGTATGCTTTTTTTTAAGAAATCCAGTTTTTAGTGAATTTTTTTCTGTTTTAAAGTTATGAAAAAGGGAAGAAAAAGAAGAAATCAATACAGGAATCCTGAAACCATCAGGAAGAAAACCATGTTAACTCCGCAGGCTGGGGATTTGTAGGAGTGTGGGTGAGGGAGCTGAAAGGAGGTGGCACTAGGGAGAAAAGCAAAACAGATTTACAAAGCTGTGGGATACTCCTACCTATGAGGAAACACCAATTTTGGGGAAAGACTGAACTGTTACAGGTGACTTAATAATTGCATTTAAACTGACAAGGAGCAGTTCTGGAATTGTTTTCTTCCTGTAACTATGAACTTGAAGTCAAACATTTTACCAATCAGAACTATATTTACTGAAACAGATCATGCAAACTGACTTCACAGCCAATCCACCTGAATCAGTCACTGAACTGTTCAATATGTGGAGACTTCACAATCCATGATCCATAACTGTGTTGCTCTAAGTAGCTCTGCAGCAAGCTTTTAGCTTCTTGGTACAGCTCAGATTTAATCTAAAAAAAAGAAAAAAGGAAAACCTTGGAAAAATCTCAAGAGTAACAGTTAGAGAGATGTGTGTTCTCTACCACCAACATGTAATAAGCACAAACAACAAACACTGTAAAAATGATACCTCTCTCTCCCTGTGCCAACTCACCTTTGCCTCGTGGTATGTGGCAAACTGGAGCAGATCAGCCCGTCCTGCTTCCCTGGAGAGCATCCTGAAGCGACTGAACATGGCGGCCTTGCACAGGCGGCTGGCCAGGCAGGTGCCGCTGCGGAACGGGGAGCTGCGGTGGGAGTGGGAAACAGGGATGGAACTCAGGAACAAACACTCTACAGGGAGACTAAGACTACTCTGATCCTCACAGGGGTTTTTCCCTCCCTCCTAACACTTTGTGAGTGCCACCAAACTGGAATTCATCTCAGTCGGAATCCATCTCCGTTAGAATCCTAAATAGTTTTACGCATTGTGAAAGTGAAAACATTTTCACTACTACAGACAATGGACTACAGATGTCTCCATCCAGAGAACTGTTTTGTTTGGTATCTCACTGTGAAGGTACAAGGTCTCCATAACTCCATCTAATCACACGATGCATTCAGCTAACACAGGAGAGAATCTATCTCACAGCTTAAAAACTAAATGATCCAATGAACCAGCACAAACCCATCATTTCCAACAAAATGAAGACAAATGCTGACCTCTCAGTGGTTTTCCCACTTAATCCATCCACAACCTCCAGGGACACATCTGACAATGTCCAATTCAAACTAAGCGACCACTGGTTCAAATCTGTTTGGATTGGAAGCGCAGCTTTCACCAAGTAAATATGAGATCTGTTGACCAGGTAAGGCACGGGGAGCTTAGAAATAAGTTCATCATCAAGACGCTGCTTTATGGTTATGTCCAGTCCTTTTGTATCCTTACAAGTGCCATTTCCTAGTAAACAGGACAGAATCAGTCATTACAAGTACATCAAATTAAAAAGGTAAAAATGCAGATGTTTCTGCATTTTTAATCTATTACAGTCATTTTTTCACATAAAATGCGTGTTTGTAAAGATCAGTTCCAATACTCAGTTCACAGAACAAAAATTATTTCCCACTTGGTTCTCCAGAGGCACCATTATTTTCACTGCATGTCTTCTTTTTTTGAACCATTATTTTTCACCCACTCTTTATGTTCCCTGCAGAAGACACCACTAAAACAGAACTTCAACTCTCTAGACTAGAAAATACACTGGGGAGTTTGCCCACATTACCCCACGTCCAACAGCATTTCTGACTGCCTACAAAATAAACACACTTTGATCCACTGCATCTCAAGGAACAATTCTATAATTCCTCAGAGGATTCTTGGGTTAGTTCATGCTTTATAAAATGCAGTAAAATTGGAACACGAAAACATACGAATTCCCTGTCTGGAATCAGCACTGAACATACCCACAAGAATGTTGCTGATGTACATGGGTTCGATGAAGTGGCTCAGCAAGGCTCCCTGAAGACCAACCACCTCCCACTTGGTCAGTTTGTCTCCAGCTGACATGCTGCTCACTCTGACAGTCTTGGGGGGACAGCAAACAGCCAGGTAAATCCTGCCTTCCAGAGCCACGTGCAGGCTCAGCTCTTCACTGGCTTCGTAAGCAGATATAGACTGAGGAGCGAGATGCCTGCAGCAGAACAAGAGGATGGATTTCAGTGAGAAAGCAGTCTGATCAGAGATTACACTAAGTGGTATCTGATGCTGTTTCTCAGAAAAAAAAAAATCAGTACATCTGGGCCTTGCATTATCTTCAATGTTTGTAATTCTTAGAAGCATCAGATTGAGCTGCTCAAGTGCCTAGAATACTGAAATCAGTACTTAAATAGGAAATAGCCACTCAACCTAATCCTAGCCACCAGTCGTGCAGGCATTAAAAAGATCAGGTGCAAACAAGCTGTCACTTTGCATCTACTCCCACTGTAACAGAAGTTACTTGTGAAAAAGCAGCTGTAAGGTTCTTAAAATCTCCTTTAAAACTTAACTTACACTGTGATTCTTCAAAACATTTAAATAAGAAGAGGCAACATATAAGGGAGACAAAACAGTGGTTGTTCTGAAGCAAAACAGTTTTCCCCTTAGATACAAAGGGGTAAGACATCAAAGCAGAGCTTTTTATTTCAATTCAAGGCTTTTTATACTACAATCTTGTGGTGCAAAGGATGACATTGAGTCATCACATCCACTTGCTCAGTGGTTAAATTAATGATTTAATTTAATAGTATTTTAACAGTATCTTGGGAAACGGGTTAATAGGTAATAAACAAAAGCTCATCCTATAGCCCACATAAAAGCTTTGTGCATCATCATATTGAGCTGTATCTCATTTATCACTACTACCCTGTACATGTATGTTCCCAAAACAAGATAAAAATTGATCTTCCACTCTGTCTCTGTAAATACCATGGTACTTACATCTCTGATTTTAACTGAGCAGTTCCTTTTGGAAGCTGGTTCATGTAGAGAGAGAGGGTTATATTCTGCTTTAGGGTAAGCAGCTTTGAGCCTGGTGCTGTGCAAAATATGGATCTCTCTGCCTTGGCTGGATTTTTGTTATAGAATAGCAAAAGATGCCTGTACAAATATCTAAAAGAGAAATAAATTATGTATGTTATACAACAGATAATCGAGGTATGTGTTTACATTATTATATATTATTTATTAGTTTATGTAACTATAAAATGCAAGTGGAGAAGTGAAACTGAGACGAACTGGCTGCAAGGGAACGATCTGCAGGGACATTCTCACCTGAGCAGGGAACGCCTGGCGGTGACAATGGCATGGCTGTCATGCAGGAGCCTCCCACAGGATTCAAAGCGCCGGCTGTAGTTGCACTCTCCCGTCCCCAGAGCTACCACTTCATGCTGCCCACCTAAAAACAGGGATGGGGGTGGGTTCACCTGGCCTGGCTGCCCACCAAGCTGCTCCCACACTCTCGGTGCTCTGTGGGAACAGGCTTCCCACTCCCCAAAACTCACAACCAAACCAGACTTGCCCTTTTCGATGATGAAGGCAGCCAGGGAACTGCCACAGCTCTGGTACTCGGGATGTTGGCTAGTCAGGCGGTTAAACACTTCCTCGAGTGCCTGTGACAGTTTTTGGTAGATGTGCTCTCCTCCTAAATGAGACAGCAGAATCCAGCAAGACAAAAATTGGCAGGCAGGGGGAAAAACCAGACATGAGCAGCTTGCCAAATTATAAACCTGAACATGTGGCATAAGCACAGTCCATGTACTTTTGGGATTCTGAAGATGATCAGGATTTAAGGAAAGCTCAAGAACACCGAAACACTTGATGCTTTTATTATCCATTATAATAACAATAGAATATGGACCAAGTTCGATCATGTACTGCATACTACTTCAAGGACAAAGAATACTGGTTCTATTTCTATCACCTGAACTGGTGATACAAATTGAAGGAATTTACTGAATTCAAGCAATTTGCTTAAGTTGTATCTGTTTGTAGAACCCACCTTGTGATTCTAGTCCACACAACCTTCTTCAAAGAGAAGATGCTTAAAATAATAGTAACAACAGAGAGATCACTAAATGCATTAAAAGATTAAAATTTTTTTAAAAGAAACTATTTGCTGGGCAGTTTAAATCACCAGAGGAAAACCAAGACTATTCCTTACCAGTCCTTGAAACACAAGCAGAGTTTGCTGGAGGTCGGAGGTCAGCAGGAGCACAGGGAAAATCTAAGGATGTAACATTTTGAAGTGGGATGAACATTATTAATTTCCAAACGTCAATCTCGCACTATTTCCAGCAAGTCAAACTGTCTAATTCTCTAAGAATTTTCTTTTCTGATTTGGAAGTCCTTGTAAGCTTAGAACAATTCAGACAGTGAAACTCAAAAGATGATAAAATATTGTGGCAACTGAATTCTCTTGAAAGCAGTAACTCAGTGGGGAACCCTTTTAATCATAAAAATTCAAACCCACTTGAGATGTACTTCATGTTGCTGTACTTAGTGAGTAGCAAATCAAGCACAACAGCAACAAATTAATTCCTTCAATATTGTTGGCATCATTTGAAGCAGCTCTTAATACACAAATGACAAAAATAAAAACCAGTTTCAGAACCAAACCACAGATTTGCCCCAAGGACTCAAAAAACCTGATAGAGGCCCTGATACTGCAGCATTTAATAAAACCACAGATATTTTGCACAGGATACTGTTAAGCCAACTATTTCAAGTTCTAACTAGCTGTTACTGCAATATTTACCTGAATCCTCAAATGACTTTGCCCCTGTATTCTCCAAGTTAAGTAGCTCAGCAAGAGCCAGTTTAGCTGCATTTAATTTGGATTCCTTCTTGTTCTTTCCCAGCCCAGTCTTGTAGCACACACCATTTATCACAGCACAAAAAGCAAAATAAGGCCTTATGACATCACCTTTAAACATGAAGAAAAAAGCAAATACAATCAGTGAAATTATTTTAAGGTACTTTATCCGTAACTTTATGTCCCATTATATACTAATTCCTAGAACAAATAAAAGACAAAATGACAATTTTGGAAAAGAACAACTCTCATCTTTCATCTCTCCAAGAGTTTTGGTGGCTTTCACTTTGTGGACTTTTCACAAAGTTCCGGTAACAGCCATAATTATGCACAATTCACCTGATCTGTTTCTGTGGCACCTCAAAACAAGAAACACCTGTGGAGGCAATAAAAGGGCAGCCAAAACCCAACATAGGTGGGGGTAGTCCAATGAAGAGCAAAAAGGTTCAGCTGTATCACCACCATCAAATACTAACTGCAGCAATTCAGATAACCTCAAGGATAAGAAAATACTACTTTATTTAGGAACAGAAGTATTTACCTGCCACACTCGTTTCTTTTAATTCAAGCTGCAGGTTGTGTAATTTGGCAAACAGATGCAAGGCAGATACTGAGTTTACGACTCCCTGTTTGTATCTTTCAATCAAATCCAGGTCTCTCTGTGAGGGAAGGGCTGAGAATGTGGTGGGGTCTGCTCCTTTAAAAAGAAAAGGTCCTAAAAATTAAGGAGAGAACTGAACACTCTGAAAATCTGCTTACAATAAATGCTTCTCAGATGCTTCTTCAAAAAACAAACCAAAATTTACTGAAAAGCATTATTGCTTCGTACTGAACTCTACATTAGCAACAACAGCAATTCCAAAATGTGTGTACACCATCTTTTAAAAGCATCAAAGCTTTTACTTGTAGTAAATCTAGCAACCTCGGAGTATAGACAGGTATTACAAAAAAATGCAACGTATATCCCCCTCCCCTCTCTTGTAAATCAACAATCAAAGCTGCTGATAACAGATATCAAAGAGTGGAACCTGTGTTTTTTCCACACAAAACTCTGCAGCAGTGGAACGCCCTGTTGTAAGACAGCATAAAAGTTTCAGCAACCACTAGATGGATAAAATCATCAGCTTCAGGGGTGTGATACAACTAGGCACAAATACTAAAATAAATCCTCACTTTTAAGTATCATAACAGGTGCCTCTACCTCAATACTACTCAAAACTACTCAAGTGACAGAATTCAAAACGTCCTGGGACATCTGGAACTGCAGTTAAAACCCTCCACAAAGTTATTTCTGAAAATTTACGAGGCAGAACATATTCTTTATTTTGTCAATCTATACTACTTTCAATGTTTAACTTGAAATTTATAACTAGGTAATGCTGCAAACTGCATAGGCCACCCTACAACAAATGGCTAACAAACTTCCAGCACAAAAAGACTTCAGAGGAGGAGGGATAGGTTTAAGGAGATGTTAAAGAAGTCATGTAACAAAATACAGTGATAAGAAAAAGCAAAGTTACTTTCAATAGCATTAACAGCCAATCCCGGAGTATAAACTGCAGACTATACCTGGATTTTTCACCATTCCTGGTTCACTGCACCTCGTAGAAGGTGGAGGATTGAGCCTCGCAGTCACAGGCGAGGAGATATCCTTTGAAATTGGCTGTCTGAACACCTCGGGTGGCAAAATCTTCTCAGGTGCGGGGTCGAAGGCGAACATTGCTGCACCCTCAAAGCAGCCATTGCTGCTCGCCATTTCCGACCGACCTCACACTAACGCTACGAGTAATAAAGACACCCCGCAAATAAAGACACACTCACAAGAGCATCAGGAACAAGTCAGGTTGTTGAGGGTGGGGTAGAACCCAGACCCGGTGTCCTTCCCCGCAGGGCGGCCACTTCTCCCTTTAGTTAAACCCTCTTCCCTCACGCGTAACGCGGCCCGGCCCCTCGCCTTGCCAGCCCCTCCAAGGACACACCAACTCCTCAAGCCGCTCTTGAGGGAGTGAGGCGAACTCAAGCAGCAAAACTAATCCTTCTCAAGTTTCCAGGACGAGCTGCCGCTGGAGCTGAAGGGTTTGGTACCTGGACCTGCCGCCCCTGTCCTGCTGTGGAAGGCTCCTCTGCGCTCACACCCCGCGGGCAGGCGGAGCACGCCAGAGCGCATACGAGGGTGGGGGAACCGGGGAGGTGCCAGCCGCCGTGAGGCGATGGCGATGGCTCCGAGAGCCGAACAGCCCTCACGCCTCTGCCCGCCGGGCCTTCAGAGTCGGGGGCGGCCCCACACAGCCCTTCCCGCCATTTCCTGAGGGGCGCGGCCGAGGCGCGAAGCCGCAGCTGTGCCTGAGGGAGGAGCTGAGGGAGCGGGGGCGCCGCCCGGTTTTACCCTGGTACTGCCTGCTCGGCTTCAATAGCGCTTCCCAGCCACCTGCCCGCCTTCTCCGGCCGCTCCCGCCGGGCAAGGGCGGCACCCCAAGCCGCCACAGCCCTCACGGACCGGGAGCAGCCGCGTTCCCGCCCCTGGTCGGGGAGGCGCTTCCCGCCTTCCGGCTACTTCCCGAGCTGCCGGCGCCCGGCTTTACCTCGCTTAAATCACACTCTGCAAAGTTACACTTTAAACACTCTCTTCTTGTTCAGCTGCCTTGATTATAACCAAAAAGGGTCCTGTACAGTAGTTAAATTTTATTACAAGTGTAATAAACTTCATGATTTTTAGCACTAAGGCAATCACAGTTTCATAAGTTATATATATATATATAATTTACACCAGTCTACATTGACAAATCAATTACTGGTCACATCAACAAGGGGTTTTGTGTTATGGCAAGTAAAACCTTAAGAAAATTCACAGTTAATCTGCAAGTATTGTAAAGATGCAGGATCATATTGCACATCATAAAATGGACGCTGAGGAGCAGATTTACAGTGTTCCAGCTATTCCTTCACAGAATATACATTGGTCATCATCATCATCATCATCATGCAATAACTTCAAATACAGAATGGTATCAAGTACCACAGTAAACAGTTACTCACAATGTAAGTTTTAAATAGAGTAGCAAAAAGCTGTTAGGTTTCTCTTTAAACCATATTTAAGTTCTTTAAAATATAATAAAACACTTTGATAAAATCAAATGGAGTTAGGGTTGTCACATTGTACTTTTAATATTCTTCTTTGTCTTTTCCTTTCTTTTCCTTTTCATCCTGTAGTGCAGTACCAAGTTTCTTAATCAGGACTGACAAAACTTTGTCCAAAGGATCCATGACACCACGCTGCAGCCACTTAGGGATAGTAGTCCTTGCATGGTGAAAGCCCAGCTTTTGGAGGATGTAGTCAACACCAACAGGATCAATTTTTCTCCCAGTCCAGGATATTAATCTACAAAAAAAATAAATAGACTCAGTCTCAAATATATAAATAGAGCAAACAGGCATTTGAATATACAAAAATCCATTTTCCCCAGTGTTACTTGTGACAAGCTTAAATCTAACAGGCATTGTTTTGAACTTGATTTAGACAGATAAACACAAGATGATCAATGAAACATCCTCTCAAAAGAAAAGGATGTTTATGGAGGTAAAAATCCTGACTGAAGTTAATGAGTTTAAGTTTACTGTATCCTAACTCTGAAGAGCCTCCACCAATGCCATTAATCTGCATAAATTCTAACCCAGAAGTTAATGCACAGCCAGAGACTGCAGCCAAAGGTGCTTCTTACCTGAGTGTGGGTTCCAAATGCCAAGTATTGCACATAAACTCCCTCCAGTCGACTGTAGTGTAGGTAATGCTTTCCTCTGCCTCTTTGTCAGTGGAGCTGTCCTCAAGGACACCAACAGAGTTCTTCTGCCCTGGACGAGCAGCCAAAATGCGAGGAGGAAAAATTGCTGCAAGGGGGAGGGGAAAAACACCAGTCAGTCATGAGCAGCTTACTTGGATTCTTTTCATACACAGTTTAAATGAAACAAAAGCACAAGTCTCAACAAGAAGAGAACCATTTCATGTTTCAGTTTTACAGATTTTCTGCAAAAGACCACATATTGCTTAAGAATGAACGTGCCAAATTTGAATGGTGCAACTGAACATACTGAGGTAGGAAAGAAAATAATTCTGAAACTACGTCTTGAAAGGACTCCACTAATGAAAGGCTTGCAATAACAATAATAAAGCTTCCTAAAACAGTGTTCATCTGCTTATACCATCTTACAAAGAGAGAGTTAAACACCAGGTGTCAAAACAGGAGCAAGATTACAATTTAAGGATTATATTTACTGTCAAATAATCTGACAGCTGCAGATTGTAAGACAAGTATTCTTTCATGAACAACTCACCTTTTTCTTTTTCTTTTAGATAAGCAGACACCAGGTCATGTAGAAACATGATCAGTTCAGCATCCATAGTCACACAGATGTGGTCTGTAAATTCAGTTACTACACTGCATTCCACCTTTGGTTTAACACTTGTATCTGTGGTCAGATAAAAATAGTATTAATACACTACAACTACATACTGTACATCTAAAAGTACACAGAATTTGAATGCAAGTAATTTGAAAATAATATTCCTTTCATTGAACCAGCAACTCTTGAGAGGAAGGACCACATTTAACATTTAGTAAATATAAGGAAACCAACCCTGTGAAAACAGCCAATGTAGCTAAAATTCATTGATTTCTTCATATTAATTTCTTTTAATTAGTTTTTTCTGTAGTGACCAGTCTCTGCCCTAGATCTTCACTCTCTCAAAATAATTCCCTCTACATTTTAGTAAAATTTTTATCTTTTCTTGCAGATCTGCAGCAATTCTCAGATTAAATCCACTTATCAGCATACTACCTTTGCCTTTAACTCCTAATTTGAGAGAAATAGTTTTTGACCAAGAAAAAAATAAATTATGTTTTACTGCACCTTGTAATGAAGGCTCTTGGGGCTCTTGAACATGAATAGATTTAAAATCCAGCTGCATCCTTGGCAATGCAAAAATGGTTTCAGTTTCATGGTTGTAACTGGAGCTGCCCCTGAAGCCACTTAACAAGCTTGAGCTTTTCACTGTTGTGCTGCTCTCTGGGTTGTTGGCATCAACGTTCCGAAGCAGGTTCAACTCTACAGGAACAATGGGAGATGTTAAACTGTGACAAGGCAAAAAAAGTTAACAAGAGTCACTTGTAAAACTGCTGCAGTATGATTATTGAGAAGATTTTATCTTTCATTCTGCTCCCAAAGCGTGGCTAGAAAAGGTCAATCAAATTTGTTGTTCATACACTTGAGGTTTAGCAGCTTTTCAACAGCTCCATGTGCAAGTAGATCAATCCCCAGACTGAATGAGCCTGGCCCTAACCTTCATTCCTGGTGGCTGTCACATAATTGAACCACTCCTTCACACTGGCAACTCCGTGGGGGGGATTTTCATGCCGGCGCCGCGTTATCTTCGTGATGGTGGCCATGGGGCTTTCCAGGGCCCCACAGGGCTTGGTGACCATGGTGTTATGGCCCAAATGAAAGTCCAGGGTTTGCACGATGTACGTGGAGTGTTCACTGGTACCTGCATTGAACGTGTGGGCAGCGTGGGGTGGGAGAGGAAAAAAAAGTACAAGCAGCTTAGTGATGGTAGCGGAATTTTCTCATTCTCCTACAAGTATTTAACATGAATAATTAGTGTGTCAGTGAAATAAAACCTGGTATAAAGCTTGCAAACAACAGAAATTAAATCCTCAGTATCTATGGACAATAAAACTTCACAATGTTAAGACAAATACAAGCAATAAAATCACCAAAATTCATCATACAGCTACACAAACACACACACAATTAAAAAGCCAGGCAATCCACTTGGTAGGCTTAATATCAGGGACATATCCAGTACATTTGAAAATGTACTTTGCATTATTCAACACATAAAGCAAATTGTGGAGGGAACAGATTATTCTTAGGTAAGTGGTATATTTTTGGGAAATAATCTTGATTCAGACAAAGAAAATAAATTTTCTTTGATTTCTTCTCGTGTAAAAATACATTCTTAAAAACGCATTTAAAGAAATTTAGAGAAGTTACAAAATAGTTTAAATTACCATCTTCCAAAACTTTCTGGGCTTCTGTCCAAAATGCAATATTGGGTTCTTCCAGGTGAAATAAGGCCCATGATTTTGAGCGGAAATTAGGCCCATGAAAACAAGCCAGGGTCATATGGTTCCCGTGCAGGCTCATGGATCCCCCAAACTGCATCCCATCTTCTGGCAGGGGCATCTGGAACAGGGATATGTGGCACCCAGACACCACCTTCAGAACTCCTGGCCAGTGGCGATGATGGGCTGCATCCAACACTGCAGAGCAAACATCAAAAACAAATTTCAGGCAAGATACAGTAAAAAATTGCTGGCATATTCATATTTTTAGTAAAACATGGAATGAAGAGTGGTATTTTCTTATCTATTTCACTAATACTCTTCTCTCAGTTAATTTTTGCAATTAAAACATCCTGATTGGGAATTATATTATTTTTTGGTAGTACTTACATTGCTCATGTGAGCTCCTCTCTAAGTTGTTTGCTATTGTCTTGGGAGGGAGATAAGGAACAGGACCCCAGGTGGACAGAGCTCGCTTGCTTGTGTCAAACTGCTGAGTGAAGAACTCCTGGAGTTTCATTCCTATTTTTATCAGGTCTGGTGTAGTTGACCTTGAAATCATCACTTGGAAGATATCCCATTTCAAGTCCCCATGGACAAATATCTCACTAGATATTAAAAATAGCAAGAAAATTAGCAGTTAATGTATTTCCTACTGACAATTAAAAAAAAAAACCAAAACCAAACAATGAACCCCTTTGCATTCAAGCAGACACTTCCACTTCTGGTTAGCAGTACTGGACAGAAGACATTTGATATTATCAAACATCATACATTTTAAACACAGGAAATATTATTACCTTTTATCAGTCATGCTTGAATCCAAATTATTATACAGATTAATTTTCCATTCATCTTGCAGTTTAAGATCAGCATTACTGAATATTCCCATTAGAATACTGGATCCCATATAGTCAACACGTGCTTCAGTAGAACCCATTGTAATTTCAATTTTATGATTGGGCTGTTGGTTTGGGTGTTCAGAAATATGAGCTGAAATAGAACCAAAGCAATATAGAAATACAGAATTCAAGAGGTGAAAATCAGTTTTTTAGTGATACCACCTTTATTGATTGGAGCATTTGCTAACAGCAGGAGGCTTTCCAACTTACCCACCATCTCCAGGGTGTTAACATCTATGGTACCTCCAACAACTCCCCCTCTGGAGTCCAGCTGGGATCTTCCCAAGCCCACAGACATGCTGATTTCCCGGTCTCTGCTGCTTCCCACAGACAGGCGGCCCTGACTTTTCAAACCACTGGTGGTCCACCTAGAACAGAGGTGAAAATAGACAACAATCTCCATGCTGTCGAAAGAGAAACCCAATATTATCTACTGGAAAGGAGTAACTACCGTGGTTTAGGCATATGTGACTTCAGGATTAAGCAACTACAGTATTCATGAGGGGATTCTCAGTTCAAAATTGAAAAAGGTAGGATTTTAAAGCTAAAAGACAACAGGATGCTAACAGTCCGTGGGGAAAAAATTGGTTTTTTGCCCCCAAAACACCACCACCTGTTAAAACATGCTTGATCTTGTTTTGTACTTACGTGGTATTGCCCATTACGTTGCTCATATTCATTTGAACATTTAATTGTTTTAGGTTCATAGCAAACACAACCAGTGTTTCCCATGGCGTCCCTTGTTGGCTTCCAGCTTTATTTGACTTATTAAATGGAGTTGATGTTTTTGAGAGAGCATCTGAACAGAAAAAAAGGTAGACAAAAATTTAAATTATCACACATGCTAGGAATAACTGACAGAATACATCCATTGTGAATATTACAAAAGTACTGATGAGCACAATATTTAAAGAGCACAAAACTCAGAGAAGATAAGTGAGAACTAGAGGATTTGCATTAGTTGTCACAGAAATTGACTCACTGTACACACACAGTGCAATTTTATGGAAAGTATGCTAACAACTTTCATTCAAGCATTTCAGGTATTTTCTCTTCTCTAAGCCACTGACTCTCCAGTGCCAGGTGGAAAAGAATATTTTCAAAGCAGTAATGACATACTTCTTTCGTACAACTGAAATACTTACAAAAAATATTAAGAAGTCATTATCTACTCACCTCTCTGAGGCACTGAGGAGTCAGACACGCTCCTGGATCTTGTGACAGCTGGAGACTTGAGGCTGTGAGCTGCTGTCCCAGGTGACATACTGCTGCTGGCACTGTGCTCACTGAACACGTTGGGTGACTGTGCCATGTGGGTGAAGGAAGCAGACTGGCAGGGCTGCTCCCACGTCCTGCAGTATGCTTTCCTTGAGGATTCAGGAGAAAGGTGCTGGCTCACCCCTTCAATTGAATCTGGTGTTCCAGGGCCCGATGCTGCTGGAGGAAAAACAGCACAGGAAAGACAGAAAAACTATTTCATTTGTGCCTAAGCATATCCTCCCTTATGCTCAAAAGTATTAGGAGAGTGTCCAAATGTAACATAACTGGAAGTTTTCTACTGTTTTCGTTTCTATGTCATAGAACTATAGAATGGTTTGGGAAGGGACCTTAAATATCCTCTGGCTCCAATCCTGCCATGGACAGGGATCCCATTTATTAGATTGGGTTCTCAGGGCCCCATCCCACCTGGCCTTGGAATATGCTCTTGAAATTATTCAATGACCTACTTCAGCAATTTTTCACTTCTTCCTTCTAGGATTTCCTATTAAACTTCTTTGAGTGGCTGCATATGGAGTAAATCATAACACATTTACATCTAATAAGATACGGGTAATAAATGCTTATAAAATTCCTACTGTAACCCTTTGTATAACAAGTTTTTTTGTGATAAGCAGCAGTCTCCTACCTGGCAGATTTATTGTCTGATCCCCCAGGAAAAGCCTCCTGGCAATGCTTCTCCTGTACCAAGCCCTGGGAAAGGCCAGGATCTCACTGAGGCGGCGCATGTCGTATTTGAAAGAAGCAGATCCTATGTCACAGACAGCTGGAAAAGAAAAAGCACATGCACACAATTATAAATTCCCAGTAATAACAGCTTTTGGTAGCCAAGTCAAATTCTCCTTCACCTGCTAGTATTGTCTCTGCTGTCATGAAAAAATGGTTTTCCTGAGGTGTTGCCATTTCTCCAAGTCCAAACATTAGATACAAATGCATTTCATAAAGGCAAGATGGAACCCAAGAATACAGACTGTGTTGAGTCCTCCTTGTGTTGGATGTGCCTCAGACTCCTCATGGGAGGATTTGAATGGCAGATTAATCACAACCATTCTGCTGTTTGCCCAGTAAGTCAGGGGCAGAAAATAAGTACATAGATCTTAAAAAAAAAAAAAAAAAGCTTCCAAGAGTAAAGTCCATCACTGGAACAGCAGTTCTCTAGTTAGCTGGGATTAAAATGAAAGAAACATTTACCAGATATGTTGATCAATGTGGTATCTATCTTGCTGGTAGCTTTGCTCACAGACTGACTCTCAAAAAAGGAGGAGCCTCCGGAACGCCTGATCCGGGACAGGCTGACTTTCACAAATTCTAGGTTGATGCTCAAGGAGTCCTTCCGGCCAGTGACAGAAGTTGGCTCCTCATCCACATTCCCTAGAAGCAGGAAGGAAACATTTTTATCTTCTGTGATCCTTTGGATCTGCAGTTCAGAAAATGGTGCCACACTTGAATAATGTTCATAGAAGCAAACAAAACCTCGTTCCGTACCCAAGGCTCCCGATCCAGGGGTCAGCACAGTAACAGCTGATTTTTGTTTTCCAGCTCCGTAGGGATGGAACACATAGAGGGAGAAGTCAGACATGCAGGCAGTAAAGCTCAGGCCTGAAGAGCTGCTGCTGGAAGTCGTCAGATCTGACTGACTGCTGCTGTGCCTCGTCCTGCCCAGAGGGCTGCCCAGGCCAGGCGATGAACCTGGAGTCATTTTTTGGGGGCAAAAGTCAGCTTTTGAAAGCATTTTCAAACATGAAATAATACTTAAATGTTAACTGCAGTATTAAACAGATCAAATGCACTTCAAAATATGCCCTCTAGCAACAGTGTAGCTTAATATTCAGTGTACGGAATCAACATTCACAAGCGTGTTACCTGGTGCACCAGATTTACCAGATGAATTCTTTGAGCCACTCTGTGAAATACTGCCACCAATGGACACGCTTTCTGATGGGTATGTGGTGCCTAAAGTTTCCAGTTCTCCTCGGTTGGAAGAGAAAACAAGATCCAGGGAAGGCAACTTCAGCATACATTCGACTCTGGATACTGGCAAGCAGCTGAACTTGATTTGAGAGGGCTGACAGGCAGGAAGAAAATAAAGCATTCAGAAGGGACACTTGAAAAGAGTTTTATTTTTCCAAATTAACTTAGAAGCATAGAGTGTTAAAAAGAGAGTGACTGAAGTAAGTTACTAGCCTGAATGCTGAGTTAAAAGCTCACCTGGACTCGTACATAAACCACCACATCTACAGGGAAGGAGGAATATGCTGATGTTGAGGATGACACCAAGGATGTTGTGGACTCTTCTAAGGGATCTTGTATATCAAACTGTCCCATGTCTTCATCCTGGGAACTAACAGCTTTTAACAAGTACAAGAACTCGTTAGAAACTGGAATTTGAAGGGAAATTTAAAAAAAAAGGCATAAAAAGCACAAAAGTGCCAAAAAAGCACAGAGTGCCAGAATACAACTATGCAACTGACCTGTGTAATTCCTTTCAATGGGTGTGATGGGAATGGTTTCAAGGGCTTTCTCCAGAAAGTCCAGGAGGCAGGGGCTGATGACCATCTCCTCTGGCAGTGACTGGAGCGCAACCCACGCATAGAGTTTAGCAGTTTTCACTCCACCACTTCCTTTCCCTTTGGCTGCAACATTGAGAGGACATATTTGTCTAAGGTAATACCACTGAGCAGTCACTGATAAACATTAGAAGACACTTCATAACTTGTGAAGCTTATCACCCTCTAATTTTCTTTATCATCTGAAGAGATACAGATCAGGTCTGCTAAAAAAATCAAGTAGTTTTCACTTATAAACTGCAAAAAACAACCATTAGTCTGTAAGGCTTAACTGTACTAATTCCATTGCTCATATTCTCAACCAAGCACTCTGTTGTCATTGTCACCACCTCGCCTTTTAGAAAATAGCACTGAGGGCAAACACAGAGTTCTTCTCCAAATACCCAGAGCAAAGTAACCACAGCTAACTGGAAATGAAAGTAGAATTAGGAAACATAAATGCACGAGTCTGGAAAGAATGTCAGTTTAAACAGAAAAAACGCATCAAAAAATTAAAACTATAAATGGCAAGTCCTACTATATTTATGTAAATGATAACTAAAGATTCTAAACCAGTATTTTTGAAAGTTTGGAAATAGGCAGAGTATAAACTAATAAAAAGGTTGCTGTCTTCTAAATCTGTGAAAGAGGAATCTTGAATCCATGCTCACTAAAATATAAATATGCAGAGGAGATATTAGGACCAGCTCACTTACTGTCTCTATGCAATATAGCTATTAGAATGAAAATACAGAAATGGAGATATGTATTTAAAATTCTCCAAGAAAAATATAAAAATTAACTCCTATGACTTTTTGTTCTGTGCAAACTATTCTGCCTCGTTTCTCTGACTAAATTTTCCCACCTTATTTTTAGTGGAAACCAAAGACAAGACAATCAAGTTGGTCTCCATTCCAGAGGAAAAGTACTATTATAAAAAAGCACTATAAATGACAATAAATGCATTTCAAAACCATTCAGGACTAATAAATACTCATAGAAATACAATGCATAAAGAAATAAAGTAATTACAAGCCAATCTCTAGTCTGGGGAAGCATTTATATTATCACACAAGTGCAATTTCCATTTCAAATGCAGAGCTTACAGACATTTAACCAGCAAGACTCATTACCTGGACATGATGTGGTAAGAATTCAAAGGCAAAGATTAGAAAGAAGGTAGGAAAGTAGAGAACAAAAGTGAAGAGAAGTAGCATAAACCACTATGCAGCATTTGGTAATCATAAAGAAGATGGCCACCTAAAGGAGTAAGAGCTAATGGCTCAGCAGCATGGAGAATTGAGGAAGGCATACCCATTTTTCACAGTTCTCTCCCAGCATCTCTGGTGATTTTATAAGGCAAAACCCACAAGCACAACTTGCAGTTATTCATTTTGCCTGGTGATCAAATTCTAACAAAATTCTGGCTTTGTGTTGAAAGCAGTATTTAAATGCCAAAGGAGAGAAGAGTGAATGCCTCAGAAATTGGAGGTGCAATCTACATGTGTCTGGATCTGGCATGAGGTGAAAACAGGAATCATTAGAGACAAAACAAAGCTTGTTTTACAATTCATGTTACCCCAAATCATGGCTATTTAAAGGGGCAAAACAGGAGATATTTACAGATATTTACACTTTGCTTTCCAACATTCTTTTATTAAATGAAAACTGGGAGAAGGCAGTGACAGCCCAACACTAGGATATGGTGACTATGACAGAAAGATTACTGACATTGGTTTGGCAAACAATGTCTAAAAATGCAGCTTTATGAACTGCATTCTTGCTTCTGGGGTCAGGTTTCTGCAGCCAAAGTCAAACCTAGATCAATAGAGTTCTCCAGGTAAATGTGCAGCCAGATCTAAAGGCAGTAGATTACACCAAGGAAAAATCTATTCATGAAAGTTCCAGAAAGTTCATCTATAAGTACCTGATGGGATGGGTGGGGGTTGGGGAGGAAGTAAGGTGTTAGTCTTGCTGTGGATAGTGCTAGAGAGAGGAGGAGATGTGGCAGTATCTTTCATACCATACAGCTTGGACTCTTTGGAAAGGGTGCGTGGCAAAGAGGATCCTCGAGAAGTGTTTGGTGACTCAGTCTTTAGAGTCTTGGAGTTGTAGTGCAACTGGAAAGCAAAGCAAGATCAAGTTACTTCACATGAAGAGCTCAATTTTTGTACAGCCACTTGGGGTCACTCCTCCCCTTCAAAATTTATTTCTGCTCATTATTTACAGAAGTATCATTGTAAGATACGTTACATTCCAATTCATGTTCTACACATATCAAGAACTGGAAACCTAGTACAAAAAAATAGATAAATTAAGAAATTATTAAAAAAAAAGTCAATGAAACACAGAGAAACAGAGGAAATTCATTATTAAGGAACAATGTCTAAAGCTTGTTTCTCTTACATCACATTCATCCTGTGCCACCTGTGCACACAGCCTTCTTTCTGTCTTAATGTGTGGTGGAACTGTTCCACTACTAAGAACAGGCATACAGAAAAAAATCAAAATAAGATATTCCAAGAGTTCACACCTCCTCTGTGTGCACAATACACTGTAACTGAAAACACAGAACAGAATGTTTAGTTATTCCTGAATTTGACTAAAAGCAACAGGCAGGACCTGAATTATAATTGTTATCCCTGAAGACAGCCTGGAATACTGGAAATGGACACATATAGTCCTTCCACATCAAAAAGCAAGCTGTTTCAAGTGAGGAGCATTTGATTTATGGCATTGCCTCAACTGAATTGCATGAAATTTTCCTTCAGTAGTGACAGATTTTTCCCTGTTCTTACTCCATTAGGATTTCAAATCACAAAATACAAGGACATTTCTGTTGAGACCCTTTCTTGCCAGGATATAGAAATAATGATTAAAAAATGAAAGGAGTGTACACTTAGACTGTGTTTGAGAAAACATGGTCATTGCCTCCCTGCTGAGTTATCCTTTCATTTTACCTTTACATCCACCCCAGGAATATAAAACACTGTTGTCTCCACATCACTGGATTTTGTCTGTAGAGATGATGGCACTTTCTTGCCAGCAAGCAAGTGAGTAGTAGATGCATAATTAGTTTGAAATTTCTTCTTTTTTGAAGGAGACTCTTGATCCAAACTCCTGGAACTCCGATCATAGCTCCTAAAATAAATATACTCACGTTATTAAATTAATTTCCTGTGTCACACTGGGCCAGAAAAATTGCAATTTATGGTGCTGTTTATTAAGCAGTGATAATCACTACAAATGAAGTGCTGGTAATGAACAAACGCCCACATTTCTTACCTTCGCAAACTGATGTCGTCGTGCTCTTGCTGGAGCATCGTGGGGTGCAGCACACACTTCCCACAATCAATTTCCACCCTGATATCAAGCTCAAAGTCAATGTTTCTCTCCGTGGTGGTGCCAGTGACACTCCTGTTGGTGGGTGTTGTTGGCCAGCGCTCGGTGAACAGCTGGTGCACGGCAGCAAAGCCTGTGGCTTTCTTGCGAGAGGTGCTCCTGCACAGGCACAGGTGGGGGGCAAGGTGTCAGCAGGACATTGACCTCAGCAGGGGCTACAAGGCATTCCCAAACTCTGTCCACACTCAGTGTATAACCTCATGAAAATTTTCAGGGAAAAGGCCTTATATGGTGCAATACAGTGACCCATCCTCTGTTAACGAATTACATTTCTTAATATAGGGTAGTACAAAAAACTAAGCCTTTCCTAAATTCGCAATCAAAAAAGGAACAAATGTATATACACACAATAAATTTCATATTTGTAAGTATCCACATTTTTACATCCAGTTTGTGGAACTAAACCCTGTTTTGTGCCTTAAAAACCTCACTTTCCAAGTTCTTTTATTCTAAATTTCTAACAGTTGCCTCCTCTTCTGATCAGAACCCATCCTTCCCACGAAGTCACCTCTGGTAAACACAACTTTCTTTGCCTTCCACACGCACGCTTGAGCGTATTCAGCACTTCATCAGCAACAGAATTTGTAGCTTTACATTGAACATTTCAAGCTTGAGAGCACTAAAGGTATATTCAGGTATCTTCTTCATTTCATGTGTTGTACCTCAGGGCTGTTACTTACGGTGGTTTCCTATAGAAATACGTCCTCTCCCTGTCATGGTCATCCTCCTTGTCCGAGTCCTCAGTGCTGGAGGATAAGCTGTCATCCCGGCGGCCTTCTTCAGGCTGGAAGGGAATGCCGGGTGAGAAGACTACTGGAGTTTTGGGTGAACCAAATACCGAGCATGAGCCTTCACTAGTAGATGAGTAATGGGAGGGACCATCAATAGTTACGGACAAAAGGTCCATTTCTGTCTCCTCTGGAAACTGATTGTGAAAAGACAAAAAGATAGTAAATTTCCACAGGTATGATTTCCACCCAGAGTGCAGTAGATCGATCTGGAAATAGAGAAGCAAGAGTGCTATGAGAAACTCTCACTTCTGAGTTCCTCATAACAAGGAGAGAGCAGGTAAAGGAATTGCAAGAGGGATTATGAAAAAGAAGGGAATGAAAGCTTGGCAGGGAGACCTTTGCCATTGCCTAGTGATTGAGCTCAGCCTGGTAGATAAAGACTCATCATGCTCTTAGCAATTCATAAAGAAAGGAAACATTTCATTTAAATTTAACAGCTATTTTGAAAGAAGAAGACAGAAGGCAGCCCAAATGCCCATGGCTTGCAGGAAGCATTAGTGAGGGCACGCAGGGCACTACACAGAATGTACGGCACTGCCCCCGGAACCAAATGTCCTAAAGGAGCCTCCTGCTTCTCACAGAAATCATGCCACAAGCAATTTTCTAACGTTAAATTCTTAAAATGCCTGTGAAAACCATCTACAAGTGTTAAACACCAGCACCTCCTATGCAGCGTTACTGTAGAGCTACAGTTGTTGTCTGCAAATTCAAATTAGAGCTCCGCTGAACAACTGGCATTATGATGTCAGGAAAATAAATTTTAAAAAAATATTCAGCATTTGGTACCTTAAAGTGTTTGACAGCATTTTGCTATGCCAACATAACCTAAGCTAACTGGGCTTCTACCTAACCTAATAGGAAGGGTAGCTTTTAAATGTGCACAGCACATTCCCAGGAGTCATTTCCACCATTCTCTCAGAACCAGGAATTTATTTCCTGGGAGCAAAAGGGAGTTTTGCCTTTCCTGATTTGTTTTGAGTTTTGGGTTTGCTTGGTTTATTTTCTTTTAAAGAAAAATATGCTGCTGTTTTCCCTAAACATGGGAAAAAGCAATTTAAAAACTCCATTTATTCTCAGGATATTACATTTTGGAACATCCACTACTTGCTATTGTTTGAAAATGTCTTATTCCACATTAAATATAAGAATTTTGCCAGAAATAAGAGTGTGAGAAGATGTCCTCCCACCTGGTAATTATTCTGTACTAGTGTTGATTGCTGTTACATTGGAACACAATGTAACAGGTGAAGGCAAGCACACTAAAATCCTCTTCTGAAGTACATTTCAAGGGTAGACTTGGGTCATTTTACATCAGCCTTGTTCAGTTTTTAAGTAAAATCCCAATAATTCATTTTACAAGAAGCTTTAGGTCTACATAAGGGTATGGAAGCACTTTGATTGTTGTTCATTGACAATAAATCGTGTTCCTCTGCTTAGTTTACATATTTAAATATTTTCAAGCTCAAGATACATTCTGTTTAGCTGAGTGCAAAAGAGATGAAATATTGATAAGCAGCTCCCTATGAGATAAATTAGTTCTCTGGCAAAGAATGCTTGTTTCTGCTCAGAAATACCTGAAAATACCCTTCCCCTGGACAGCTGGATTGTTGTGCAATCCCCAAAGCTGTTTGATTCAACTTAATAGAAATGAAAAAAATATAGAAATTAAAACCATTACAAGAATCTCAGCCACACAAAATCAACATTTTCAAAATGAGAAAGCATAGCAAAAAAAACCCAACCAACCAACCAAAAAAAACAAAAAAAAAAACCAACCCCAAACCAATTCAATATCCATTTCAAACACTGAGAAGAATAAACCTGTAGGGCTACAGCAAACTAACACCCATTTCCAAAATCTATTCTAACACCAAAAAAGCCTACATGATTTTTTGCACACCTCTGACAAAAATTCCAAGAAAATTACTACTGTGTGAGCCTAAAAAATAAATCAAGCCATTTAAAAATATTTTTCTCTCATGATTCAATTAATTTCTGTGCTAAGAAATCAAAATATGTCTGTCTTGTAACGAAACAAGTCTAATTGCCAAAAACATATCTGTAATTTGAGGCAAACACTAAGAGAAGCAGACACACAATTCAGGTTTGCCTGGATATAATAAACTCATGAACTGGTGACCAAATGGCAGAGGGAATGAAATTATATGGCACATAAAGTAATTCTTACAGAATCTTGGATGTTGAAGGTTACTCTTGGCCCAGGGGATGCAGCATCCACACGGATGTCTGGGAGGTCTTCACTGTCTCCCAGTCGAGAGCTGCAAGCAAAACAAAACCAAAACAGATTCTTGAGCTGTACTACAGGATTTTAGGGTCAGGCAAACATTTAACTACACAAATATAAGGTAATACTTATCATTTTGTCAGGGAAGAATATATAGAATTATAATTGAAGCACTTGGGTACATGAAAAGGAAGGGGGGGGGAGAAGAAAAGAGAAGGAAGGAACACATGACTTGGCTAGCATTATATCTCTGCTAATTTCTCTATGCAAGCTTTTCAATCCTGAGCCAGCAGGCAGAAATTACAGAAAAAAATTTTTATTAAAAAAATACATATTATATATTATTTTTAAAATAATGAATTTGTAATCTACCACGTGGGACAATTATTGACATACAAAAAAGCATCCTCCTTTCTTCTTCTCATTACGACAGGCCTTTTAAAAGGCAGATGATTGTAAATCAAGTGTAGAAAACAAGATTATTACACTATGCTATTTTTCCTTATACATATTTCTTAATTATGTTTCGAAAGCAGGATTCTGTGGAAAACCCCAAGTTGTTGCTGAAGTGGAATCTTCCCAGAGGTTTCAAAAAAATGAGGAAAATGCTTTTTAGAACACACCTGTCTTGCAAAATCACCTCCTCTTATCCAGTTCCACCACAAACAGCTGCTGCCTATAGTAAAAGGACTCCTCAGGCCGAAGTCCAACATTTCCTCTGTTCCACATGCTGCTGTTGCTATCACAGATCCCAAATTCCCAGAGGCTCACCTTGCCCTGTCCATTCTCTTCAGGGGTGGCCTCCCTGATGCCGAAATGCTCTTCGAGCGGCTGTAGCTGGGTTTGTAGCTCAGACCCCACTTGTCTTTCAAGGAGGCAGCCTAAACCAGAAATAACACTGAAATGCAACAACTGAGAACACAGAGAAAAACTCTGGCAGCAAAGTAAAAGGGTTTTTGGGACATTTAGTGCTACAGTATTCTCAAAGTAGCCTAATCCTGCTCACCCTCATGCTGGATCTCCGGAGCTTTTTGCGGACATCCCTGCGGATGTCGTTCACAGCCACCGACTCCAGCTGCTGGTAGCGCTGAATTTCTTGGTTTATGGTCCCTTCACTTGCACCTAATTTCCTGGAGATGAAGCATGGTTGAGTTATTTTACAGATATTATTTCCACCATTCCAAAAATCCATGTTGTAAGAATGCTTTCCCTGGGAATTACCCCATTTTCTCTTTATCCCAATACTTACACCCAGTGCCAAATACAGCTGCAGAAATATTAGAACAAACATTTAACACTAAAATCCAAAGTTCAGATAAAACTCCCCTCTGAATGGTGACAGCGATTTCAATTCAAGTACAAACAGTAAAATGTGCATATCTTCATTATTTAACACATAATAACCAACCTCTGTATTCCCATGCCAGACAGATCCATTTACAATGTCTTGGGAAAAAGGGGGAAAAAAGCCCATACAAGCCCAACAAACCATATTTGCAAATACTATTAATAAAACACACAGAAGTTCAGATGAAATTCGTGAAATTTGAAATAAGTTTTTCTTAAGGATTTTCTTGAGTACAGAGCAGGAGATTTATCTTGAAAACATCATGTACAAGATGCAAAAAAAAAAAAAGTCAATTTAAATATTAAATATTTTTCTTTTTCTTCCTAAGCTTATTACGATTTCAAAGTAATATATTTTGTTCAACTAGTCAGCATGAAAATAAATCAAGATGGAATTATGATTTTGAATCAATAGGAAAAGGATTATAAATCATTCATTAAAATGCAGAGTCAGAAAAATACAGACTAATCTGACACTTATGGAACAGCCAGAGAGATCTGAGAGAGTACTTGCATATACAGCTTTTGCTTTTAGAATCCAAAAGGACAATTCTTTATTTTTAAATAAAGGCAACGATTTGCACTTAACCATAACAGGGCCACAAGATGTATGATAAAAACATAAAGCAAACCCCACTTACTTTAAGTCATCAATGACTTTTGCTTGCTCATTGAGCTCTCTAATATCAACTAAACGCTTCATAAATTTCCTTCCTCTCTGTTCTCCAGTTTGGACACTGGAAGCTCCCTGCCGCCGATGATCAACGATCTCCTGTTTAAAATGAACATTTCATTAATGCCCTCATCAAAAATTGGACATCAGTACGATTTAGGCAACAGGCAAAGTGAATTTCACACCTTCAAATTTGGACTAGTGCATGCAAACGAATCAATTGTGAATAGGCAGCTGATTGGATTTTTTCCAGTGATCCAAAGCCCATCATTCAGTTAGACACACTGTAACTACTACATACATGTCCCCATGAGCAGGATCTGCCTGCTTTCAAATGTGCTCTGCTAGGCTGCAGGAAATCCCGCTTCGCTGAGCCCAAGAGAAATTCTACAGGAACAGAGTATCGGTGGCTTGGGGGGCTCAGACCCAGCAGGTGATTTACAATCCGCTGCCCAAATGTGAGCTTGCGTGCATCTCCACCCAAGAAGCCTCCACCTGATTTCTGAACAACAAACAGGAGCATTAGTGTGCTGGGAGAATGTTTCCTCTGTCAGCAGGCAAGAGACATTAAGGAAGAGCTGTTAAAAGGGTTGTGTAGAAAACCAAAGAGCAAAGTAGCAGCATATTGAGTAGAGGTAGGTTTTTAAAATTTTTTTTCATGTTAATAACTTACTCTCCTGTGAAGAAAACCTAAAAGAAAACCACAGCTTTTACAATTCAGGCACCTGAGGTCAGATGCTGTGTCCCCTTCATGTTTTCAATTCCAGATCAGTATTTCCACGTAACACCAGTAGAAATATGATCTGCAATTTGCTGCCTTTGAAATACAGAGTTAGAAAACACACACACAAACATTTTTGATTTGCAATAAGACTTGTACGAGCTATAAAGACTTGCATATTGGACTCAAAACTAAGACCTTTCCATTTGACACAAGATTTTCCAATTAGTAGCACTTATTTTGGTGGATTCACTTACTGCATGTATAGTGGGAGACATGGTGTCAACTTCATCCTCATCTGAAAGGTCAGCTATGTTCACAGAGTTGAGGTCAGCAATGTCATCGATGTCTTCCTCTCCTGTCAATGTTGTCAGGGTATTGCCCAAAGCATTCAGTCTTTTCCCAATGTTTGGATCCATGTGGACATCAATACCACACATCTTCCACAACACATTCAGTGTCCAGGTTCCAGCACTACTACTTTCTGTGTTAAAAAAAAAAATCAGTTTAACCAGTTTTTCCTCTTCTAAAGAATCCCCCACCCTGATTTATTATGTACTAATTGGCCAAGACAGTGTTTGTCAGTTACAAAGAACTGTCTTTTCTGCCCATTCCGAGAAAAATATATTCCACAACTGAAATACAGGTTGGAAATACTTCTCAGCTACAAAGCTGGCATTTGTTTACCGAATTATGTAACACAGACAGACCAAGCTGATGACAAGGACAGAGCATCTCAAGCTTCAGCTCTTACAAATGCAGGCAAGTACACTGTTCCAAAAGAGAATTTCTAACAGCAAGAAACATGAAACATGTCTTTCTGCATGTACAAATGCTGACCTATTTATTCAAGTCTTGAACAACAATGCTGGAAGATGTCTTATGTGTAGTGTGCCTAGTGAAAGAATATCCTGTCTTCCCAGGATTTTCCAGCATCAAAATACAGATCTTGCTCTAAGCACAACTACACAAGATACTGTTTTTTTTTTCTAGATGGAAGTATGACCAATACAGAGACTGACAGCTATTTTTGCATGCTCTGGAGAATGCCCAGACTACTGAGACTGGGCAGAGAGGGAGTTTGGGAAAAACAAAAGCCTTTTCTGGGAGAAGACAGAGAGGGATGGGAGGTCAGGGTGCAAAGCCTCAGCATGAGGAAGATTTAGCCATCCCTAGGACAGGGAGCAATGGGACAACATTAAATGTGGCAACTAATGCTGACTCTCCTCTAACCAATTAAAATAAAACACAGTTAAAGGACTTAAATTTCCTATTTTATGAGTGTTTCATTTATGTAGGACTTTAAAACAAGCACATTACCTGCTGCAGCTTGTCCTGTTGTCCTAGAACACACTTCATAGGTACCATCTGGCACAACACCTACATGAAGCATACAAAGCAAGCACACTGATTAGGCCGCCAGTAAAAGTTGCTTTACACCAGCTCTTCCCAATCCCACCCTCAGTCTCCTGCCTGTCATAATTAAAGGATAGGAGTGCTAGTTTTAATTCCCATTGAAGGACTTTGCTTAGTCAGTAAAGTGAATCTATTTGGTAACATATAGAATTCTAAATATGAATTATGTATAAATAGATACATACATATTGAATCCACTTAAAATTCCATAAAAATTTGAGAATTTTCACACATATATTCTATACTAGACTATTAAAATCTTACTGGGATCTTATGAAATTATATAAAAACAGTTCATCCAACTACTCCAACATCTCTCAGACAGAGCTTAAATTATTACAATAATACACAAAGCAGCTAAGTTTATTAATAAAGGAAAACAACAACAAGGGAATATAAACTTTTAGATCCAGATTATTTTGCTTTCAAAAGTCTTTTCTTTAGGTTTTTTGGGAAAGCTCAAGTCAAGAGGAAGGGCAGAAGCGGATTTATATCTGAAATACTCTTGTCCAGTATGAAATCACCTGCACTTACATGCATTCATGACTAGATCTCCTCTTATTTCTGGTTTCCAGTCATCCCAACTTGTCTCAAAGCCATCAGCAAAGCGGATGCAGAAGTTTTTAAAATGACCTTTGCTCACTAAAGACTCTGAGGAGCAGGCAGTGATGAGTGTGCTTTCAATAGTCAGGACTAAAGCAGAGCCAGTGTCAAGATCTGCAGAGTGGTTAGACTGGAAAATAAAATCACAGGGAGAATTTACTGGTCAGTTCAATGTCAAAGTAATATTGTCTATTCACTAAATGCCATTTCTCTTTCCCTGTTAACTGACCCCCTACTCATATATTCTAGTGTTTTTCCTTCACTGCAGAGAGTTTCAAAGGCATCACCTCTGCCCATACAATGCCCTGCACTGCTATTTCCTAAATGCAACACCCACATTATAAATTTATTAGGGCAGCAGGAGTCAAGCTCATCTGCAAAAGGAATGAAAATCCATGTTTTGATCAAGGGCTATAATCCATATGGCCCCGTGACCAGAGAACACAAGCCCAGTATCAATTCTTTTCTCTAAGAAAGATGACACAAGATAACTTGATTGAGCAAAAATGACAAAAAGTAGCTTTAATTTTTATGTGATTTTTTTGGTGCTTGTTTCAATATGAACAATTATGTGCAATCTGAAGTGGACAGATGGACTGATTAATTTCTAGCTCTGTATATGAACATCTATAATTATGTTTCTCTATAAAAAAAGCCCACAAATTTCTTTATATAAAACTAGACCTCCTTTGGAGCATACATCACCTGGTTCCTGTGTATGCACCACACACAAATTGGTATTTTAACACACTTCCAGTAATCACACCTTTGCTTACCTGGGGTGTGTTTGTGATGGGCAGGCAAATTCCTAAGTCATTGACAGTCAGCTGAAGGAAAAGAGTCCCAAAGGCCTGTGCAGAGGTTTGCTGGATTCCAGGCAGCATATCCACCACTTCCTTCGTGGCCATATGAATATCTTTGTGTAAAGCCATTCTCTGTTCATTCCAGTTGTCATAAGCTGCCTTGTAGTTCAGCCAGAACAGCACAGCTTGGTGAGGAAACCAAAAATGCTTCATTGAAATCAACACATTAAAAAAAGTAACATACATTCACTAAATAAATCCTTTTTACTGCTCCTCTGTTACTTTAAGTCAGAGGATGAATAACAATGGACACACACACACTCAGGATGCAGTGATTTGGCTCATGCTACAAAGACAAGATGGACAAACCTGATCATTACCATCAAAGTCAATACATTAAAATACACAAAGTCCTGCTCTTCTCAGCATTATTCATCTCTGAGGATTTACAACAGCAACTTCCTCCAAACCATCTGAAAATGAATCATCTCAACATGTGGAATTTTTGATGTTTGATGACAGAGTTATCAATCTGTTGGCATGGAGGAGATCTCCCAAATTTCTCAGCTACTTAACCTATTGACTTAACATGAAATAAATTGAATCTTAAATAATCAAGCCTCTTGGGAGGGGGAAAAGCAAACCTCTTTCTCAGCATGAACACAAATTTGTAGCAATTTTCTCTACAATATAGAATACCTCTGTCAAAGGCCACGGGCTGGGCAAAAACAATGGGTCTGTTCAGAGTAATGAGCACGGCTTCCCTGTCTGATGAGCCACTGATTTCTTCTCTGAGAGCATTTCTTAAGCCAATTCTTGTCTTGAAGTAGGCAACTTGATGGAAGTCTGAGCCAGCTTCTTCATAAACCTTAGAACATTCCAAAACATGGGAAGAGGAAGAGGTTTGAAGCAGGGAAGAGTTCAGGGATAGGCAGTGGGAAGGAAAAAAACTCAAATTACTCCATTTGGCAAAATATAAAATTAAACCAGCATGTTCTGTCCTTTCCTCTTTTTCTCCTCTAGCCAAAGTTCCTTTGAGGGGACTTTGCATTAAGGTCTGATCACAGCATTATTTTCTTTATTTATCATAAATTGTTAACTAATGTAACTATTTATATATCCAGATCTTTTATTGTGACAGCTGATTTATAGGTCCTAAGATTTCTATTTGTTTGTTTCTAGGCATCACAAAATACTTTCATACCCTAGAATGAGTGATTCCAGGTTACAGCAAGTTTAAGAATACAAGAGGTACAACTGTCAAACCAAGACAGACAAACTAGGCCAAAATGTAGGTCTAGCAAAGCCTGGATCTTCTCTGATCTTATTCTTTCATTCAAATATTTTAAAAATTATATCAATATCAACAAAAGTTTTGAGTTTGACTCAGGAGAAAAGGCTGTTACCCTTCTAAAGGGCTAAGAAGTACAAAGATATTAACAGTATGGGAAAAAAAACCCCAAAACAAAAAATCAGCACTGTACAACAACCTCTTGGCTTGGTTATGTAATTTTTTAATCACACATTATGAAAAACATTACATGCAAAGATTTCGAGCACTAACCTGATGTTTAACAATCTGTCCCAGTGCCAGATTCAGATCCACCTGGCATTTTCCAAAGAGTTTGAGGTAGCTGCTACTTCCAGGCATTGCTTTGGTTTGCAGTCTGTTGGAGAGCTCAAGTTCTATCAACCCCGTTTCAAACCTCACCGCACGCATAGAGGGAGTTGTAGCTGTCACCTGAATTCCCTAGTGGATAAGGCAGGTATCAAGTTATGAGGATCTGGTTCAGAGACATGATGAGAAAGGAAATAAAAACAACCCACCTCTGCTTTGTATCATAAGGTTACCTTAAACTGCAGGCTCAATGAGTAAAGGAGAATTTTGGGTTTATCTCCATCTGTTGTGCCATCGTGTTCATTCCACAGAGGTATTGGCTGCTCCCCTCCTGTACACATCAAATATACACAGAGAGAGTTTTCACAAAGAAAACATTTTCAAACCAATACATATAAAAAGGTGTCAGTGAATTAAGCCTCATTTTGAAGAGTGACTAGCTGAAGATTTATAAAAACAAATGAGGACTGAAGACAGCAGGGCTTGATGCTGGAAAAGGCTAAGCCATTAATTCTCTCCAAATATGCCAATTCTTCTAATTACAGTTATTTGATGGTAAAAACAGGCAGTTAAATCATGGATTTAAAAGAACCCAAACGACAGCAGTAAATTTTTATCACTCCATTTTGTATCTGGATAACTTTCTTTTAATTAACACTGTCTTCAATTCCAGATGCAATTATTATGGGCTGCTCTGTTCATTAATTAGCTTTCATTCTGTGCAACTTCACCTTAAGTAATCGGTACTTACACAGTTTTTATAAAAGGATCATATGCAAATAATATTTTGGTGCAACAAAACTGTAATTAGAAAAAAAACTGGAACACATTACACTACTTGGTATTTTCAAGCCATTAAAAAAATTACTTTGCTCCAAGCCAATTTCTGCCCCCGTTGTTGTGCACTGAGCACCCAGACCCACAGATTGCTGACCTGACCACATCCCTACTGAATTACCCCAATATGGAAGGCACAGTCACATTTCAAAAACCATCAGGCTGCTACTTGCAATACAGATTTATAGTCTGGAAAAGCAGAGAACCAGCACTGGCCATAAATTCTTCACATAAAAATGCAGGGGAAATCAAAATGCAGAGTCTAAGAAATGCTGTAAAAGCTAATACAGGTTTCCTGGTTCAGCACTGTATGGTCCTCTACAAAAAATGTTCTATTAGAATAATGACAGCTGTCAGAAGGTTTATTCTTCCCCTAAGCATTTTCTTACTACCCAATACTAATATATTTTGGCTGGAACAAATATCAGGGTGTTTCTCATTAGCCTTCAGGGAATGTGGCATTTTCCATTTTCTCCACTGCAATTTCTACTTGCCTCGAGGGCATTTCATATGGACCTGCACAGTTCTTTTATTACATTTATATATCTGCATATATATATACACACACATAGAGATACATGAAAGGAGGTAGATGTACACACAGACACTCCTTTCACTTAGGTATCACTTTTTCTTCTTTCTTTCCTCATGATGCTTCCAGCTATTGATGAATCTTTCCTCTAAACATTAGCTGCATTTCTGTAACAGCCTTTTAGGGTAACCCAAAAAGTGTTCAAATGAAACAAAGTGAATACAGAAAGTAACCCAGCCAAGGTCATGCCATGGATAGACAGAGAGGCCTCCCAGGCTGTCCAGAATGCCAAACAATCCTGCTTCCCAATAAAAGTCCTGCTTATGATAGACCCAGAATAATTTCCAGAGCCTCTGTTATTATTTCAAGTCCAGTTCTGCCTCTTGCTGCTGCTTGAAGTGCTACATGTGAAATAAAGAGCTGATCCTGAGAGCTATTATAATGTTGCATCAAAGGTTTGAGGATCTTACTTAAAGCTGCTTTTAAGTGTTCCGCTTACCTGAAACCTTCTGTATGACCTCGTTTACTTCCTTCATGAACACTTTTTGCACAAATACTAAATGGTTTAAAAGGTCAGTTGTGAGATTATGTTCGAAGGAGCCAACCTGCAGAAACAGAACATTTGAGAACAAAACTTAGTTTTAAAACCAGTGGATTTTAAGGTTTGTTTTTTTTAGCAGAAGACTCAATTACAAACATGTCAGACTATTTTTCTGACTAAAGAATTAGTTAGCAGAAATGCCCTGCTTCTCCCCCAGCAGGTAGGTTCCTTTTAAGTAGCATCACTTTTCTCTCTGGATAATCAGCTATGGAAACTGGCACATGAGTAGAACATGTGTGAATAGAACACTCTGTATGGAGTAGAAAATTTTATATCATTGAAGTTCTATATCATTTCATTATTCACAAAAAATACCCCAAACCAGCTATAAAACAATAAAACAGTCTTCCAATTCTTCAGTAGTTGCATTCAACCTGTAACCTGAGAGTTCTGGAAGAGGCAGATCGTTCAAAAGATGTGAAGATGCACAGACAGAATTGTAACAGAAGGGAAATAACAAGTTGTCAAAGATGACTGCATCTCTCAAGACCAACCTCAGCCACACAGCGCAGGTAGTTCCCCTGCAGGTAGTAGCCCTGCTTGGCAGGGAGCTCATCTATGCTCCAGATCTGGTCAGAGTAAGTGTCATGCTCTTCCATGACATATTTCCCTGACATGGTGACAGGAGGCAGGTTGAGGCTGGCTGAAGGAGGGATGGTTGACATGTCAGTGGCAGAAACTTTGGAAGTGAAGCGCAGTCTGTGGTTTGGAAGCTCAAAGTTAAATCTGGTTTGAGCACCTGTAAAAGGAAGGTGGGGAAAGAAAAGGTTTGAACTGGGAAAAGAATCTCTTATTTATCCTTAAATTTAAGAACAGTTTTTGAACAATAAAAAAAATTAAAATGTCATTGAAGTGCACAGACTTAAAGAACTATAAATATCCACATGGTTTTGGGTTCTCTTAATTCCTAGACAATATTAAGACTCCACAGTAATAAGTAATAATTGAGAAGGGAGTCATAACCACCTTGAGTGTACTGAGGCCCTACAAGACTATTCTCAAGTAGCGTTACAAATTAAAATTTAATTAATCAAGGATCATAAATGGATTTTAGCAGTCAGAGGAAAGCTTCCTGGGAGGATGCTATAAATGTATACATGTCTTCATCTGCTCTTGCATTCTGCCTCTGGGAACTGTGTTTAACAACCACAGTGAAAATTCTCTATATGGGCCCACCTGGTTGAAGTCCACACTAAAATTAAAAAATAAGCTGATGGCAACAGATCCAAAGCTCCAGCTATAATTCAACAGAAACAGAGTGCTTTGGGATGCTTATAAGAAGGCCAAACCAAGAGCAGTAATGTTTTTAAAGCTCCAGAGAACTGTTACCTGTCATTCCATGACTCCTCATTCTTCCCATCTTGTATTCTGCCTTCAGGGAGGGCAGGAGCGCTGCGCCGATGGCAATCCCATCTATCATGGCACTGAACTTCAGCACTATGGGCTTTTTCTCCAAGCCTTCTGGCAGCTGTGGGAACTCATTTGTTTCCACTGGCGTTTGATTGATGCTCGTTGGAGTCTTCTCAGAGGGCAGAGGAGTCGCCACATCTTCCTTGGCTGGCTGGGGCCTGCGTACCGAGACAAAGAGCGGGAAACCCTTCCTGTTATTCCACCTGGCCATCCCACAGCCACCCGAGTGTGGGAGTGGGAGGGATTTGGGAGGGGTTTGGGAGCACTCACGCAGTGGAGGGCTGGCGGATGAGGTCTGAGATCTGCTTGGAGAGCTGGTGGGAGCTGCGCACCATCATGCTGTGCAGCGTGGCCGGGTGCTGCGGGATGTTGATGCTGATGGCGCCCACCTTCACCACGGCCGCGTTGTTGGTCTTCAGCCCCCTCTGGGCGCTGTACAGGGCCTGGGATTTGGCAATGCTGCACTTCACCACGGTCCTGACAGCAAAAGGGAGCAGCAGTCATTGGCACGCCCTCCCATTTGTAGGCTAAACTGAGTTTATAAATGTTAGATGAATTTTGAAGTGATTTAGTTGGTCAGCTACACCCACATTCCTTTTTCTTTCACTTCACACACAGATGCACTACATGCCACAAACAACTACGCTACACTTAAGGGAGCTACACATCATGCATGGCAAAAGTACCTCTAAAAACTGCTATTCTTGCCTAAAGTAAGGTCATTTCAGTGCACACACACCAGGCTGCACATAGACAGACAGATTTGCACACATAGAAACAAAAGAAGAGCCTTCCATTTCAACTCCTGTTCAGGAATAATCTTGAACCATCCTTTTGGTAAAAAGTAAAATCTGATTTTAGCATCCAAATAAGTCAATGGAGGAAACAATGTTAAATACATAGCAACTGATAAATGAATTTGTGAATTAATCCTGATGTTTAATTCAAAAATACCATTCCAAAATACATCATCTAAACTTTATTTTGATGTCGAGGAGGATATGGTTCACAATGGTTACCCAAAATAAAACCGTAACTGCACAAAGCTGACAATTTTTGATGTCGTAAACGAATTTTGGCATAGAGGAATTCATTAAACTCCTGTTAAAAAAGATATTGGGGTAACACATTAATGTTTCTATGGTCAATTCCTGGAGGGTTACCCAATGGAAGTATATTATGTGCAGCCAACACAGAATTACAGCCTCAAAGAGAAGAACATGTAGTTGTCAAGATGCAATACATCAGCTAAAATGGCTGAAAAATAGGCTATAAAATTGCAGCATTCAATGCAAGTTTCTCAAATACTGTATTTCAAAGGGTATAGCTAAAATACTTTTTGTATCCTATTTAAATTGTTCATAGACAGTTTGATCCGATGAAAGATACAATATTCTGTGAACTCCACTAAGTAAAGTTTTTTCTTATTCTTATGTCAAAATATCACCAAGCCCAAAGCAACCCAGATGTGGAAATACAAACCACAAAAAAAGACATCACCCTTCTGCTTATAATCAAGAAATATTCAGCACTGTAAGGCAACCACTGGCCTATCAACAGCAAATTAATTGACTGAAGCTCAAGGACCATTCTCAGATTTTCACAGCTATGCAAGAGATGCAAGTGACCTAAAGCAGTTCAGAATTAATATTTTAGGGCAGAGCATCAAGTAGAAATTATTTCAAAATACGCGATGAAGGAGGAAACATCTTAATTCACAACAATTTTCAGAAAGACATTATACAAATAAACATTACTTAAGAAAAGGCCAGAATTGTTTTAATCCACCTCTTCAGAAGAAAACCACAATTATTTCTCTCTTATGTTTGCTTATTTCCTACTCTCTTCCTGCTACCATTCTGACTCAACTGTTGTGAAGCCAATCAAGAACACATTTCCACCCCCATCTATAATACAAACCATTGTACATTCAAACCATTTAAAACATTTTCCCAATTTAAAAAGTATTACACTAGTATAGCTGCTGCAGGAGAAAAAAACCTCAGCAAAATTAACTGTGCTTTACTCCTACGGTATTCCCATATTTCATGCAACAAATTAATTTCACTGTTGCTTGCCTACAAAAAAACTACTTCCATGACAGAATGAAATGTGGAAGGAACAACTCTCTGGCTATGCGTTTATTATTAAACATCTGCAGTCTGCTTACCTACAGTGATATGCCTGTAACAGATCTGGTTGTATCTCATTAAAATCACGAATCATTATTTGTATACCAATAATGCTTCCATAAAGAATTCTATACTCTCACATCAATACCATAAATAATCACCCTCCAGACAAATTTATGGCAAAAAGTCTTTGTCTCACTATAGAAGTGACTACAAGACCAGCAATCAACCTAACAGGTTTTTGGGGATGTTGTAAAAAGTGTGTGAGGGAAAAATAGACAGCAGGAGCCTGTAACACACAGGAACCACTGCACTGAGTCAGCTGAAAGCTCAGGCAGCAGCAGATACCCAAGGAGTAAGTAAAGTGATCCTTCCCTTAATTCCACCCATCAGGAATTTACTATCTAAGCCAGAGGCTGTTTTGTGTTCATGACTCACCACCAGACCTCTCCTACATGGATTTGTCCAATCCTTTTAATCATTTATACTTTTGCTGACCACATCCTATGGCAGTGAATTCAACACCTCAGTGATGCACTGGCTTAATGCTGCTATCAGACAAAAAGGAACACAAATCCCAATATTTTCCCTACATCACTTGCAGTTTTACAGTCCACCACCTCTCCTTTCAGAGCTGTAAGGACATTTTAAAGTTAATCCTACAGCACTGAATAAACAGACAGTGTGAGAGAGGAGACCTACACCCACACACAGATAGGGAACACGCCTGGGAGTTAACTCGGCACACAGGTAAATAAGGAGAAAAAGGAACGGCCCTGTTCATGATGACACCACAATAGGGATTATCACTCCAAGCACAGCAGTTCCAAGCAAATCTCACCTGTGTGTTCCCTTACATTTATAAACAGTATTTAAGCTCATTAAAATATGCACAGAACCAGATCTGAAGAACTGAAGGGCCGGTGGAACCATTCTAACATTACAGTAGTGAGTGCAGTGCAACAGCAGCCCCTAAAACTATACTGCTAACATTGACAAGGGCTTTTCTGGACAGATATTTAGCAGGCTTCATTAAAAAAAGCTTATCTAGGTAATACCAGATGTTAAACCATCTGCCTTCACAGTCACACATAGTAGGAATGCAGCCATCAGCTACACAACACACAGTTAATTGCAAGACTATTAAACATAATAATATGACATACAGAAACTCTTGTTTGGCTGTGCTTGTAGGAGATGTAGGAAAATCCTCCAGTCTACAGATGAAGATTGAAGAGAAAGCAAGAAAAACAAAAACAAAGCAAATAAAGAATAAACAGTCATGCAAAATTAGTCAGTTAATTACTTGTAACCCACAATATGACATCTTTTTTCAAAATTACCAAGCTGAAGGTTTTGCTCATGTTTGTTCTTTGCTCTTGCTGTTTTTAAGATTTATCGTTATTTCCCCCCTTTCCTTTTGTACTCTCCCTGCATGTAAAACAGACATGAAGAGCCTCAGTCACCTTCAGAAACCCTTCATGACTTCGTGATCAGAGCTTTTATTGATCCCTCTGAAACAAACTTATTGGAAGCAATTTAGCATAGGAAATTACAAAGTTCTGTATGTTTTAAGTTCTGTGTAGCATCTTCCAGACCACCCAGGAATTAAAAGGAAAGAGAGGAACTCAAGTCACATTGTTTAGCCCCTTTCCTACAAGAGTCATGTTCTAAAACCAGTTTACATACTGAGGGTTACCCAGCTAACACCTGAACTATGTGAGGGTGATCTGTGCTACAAAGAGTTGTGGCTCAGCTCTTGTTCTGCAACTCAAACAGAAAGAGATGCAGCTGGGAACAAAGTAAAATAATGCATGGCCTTTTTGAGTCTGTGAAACTGGCAGAAATAAAAAAGCCAGAACAATGTGGATACTGAGCAAGTGATCAATGATATCCATGCACAAGAAGTGGTTCTTTCTCCTGCCCCTGCCAGGTTGTGTCAATTATAAAAAGGCTGGAGAAGGGATATTAGAACTGTAAAAATAACATGAGAGAACAATGAATGATGCATCATGAGAGCTGAAAAATATATCTATTAAAGAAACATTGTAGATCTTAAACAGGAATAATCACTACCAGTAGATTAACTTACTCCCTAAAAATCTCATATGGTTTGAACCTACAAATTTCAAAAAGCAATTAGAAGCATAAGAGAAAAAATACAGCTCATACCACTTTCTATGCATTTGAGCAATTTTAAATTGTAAGACTTCCTACTTACTGGATATTTGGGGTAATTCCCTCCAGCAGGACGATATTGACACCTCCAATGTGAGCAGTGGCACATGTCTCGGTCATCTTTTGGTGTAGCACATCTTTAGGAAAAAAAAAGATATTTAACAGCATTTCAGTCAGTAAAACACCTCAGGTATGCTTGCTGCTTTTAAAAATACTGCAGCAGGAAAAAAACTGAAAAATTACAGCTTCAGCAGTCATAACAAGTGATGCCAACTATAAATTGTGACAAGAAAATTGTGACATTTTGAAAATGAGTGACTATCTTCTAAAAGAATTTCCTCCACAGCACTTTCTGAAAGCATTGCATCCTTTAAAAATCCTTCAGTATTCTAGAATCAGTTTTTAAAAGAACTTGTTGAGTATTGTTATATTACACACACACACATATTGGACATTGACATAAATACATAAACTGCCAGCGAATTTAATTACGAAGAACACTTTTAGCTCATCCCACCTTTCATTTTCTCTTTGAGGGTGAAGCTGCCGTGGATTCTCTTCAGCTCAGACTCCATGGTGAGGCCCCCAATGTCAGCCTCCAGGTGGGTTCTGTTCACCATCCCTATCCCAAAGACGATGAGGGTGACGTGCTGTGGCTCCGAGGTCACCAGGCTGCGTTTCCGCCCGTTGTCCTGCTCGTTCTCAAACACCACCCTGCAGGCAGGCTCCGTGGGGCTCCGAACGCCTGCACAAACACCAGCAGCTGTTTAAGGCTTTATTTACAATTAATCCTTGCCATAGCCCATTTATATTTGTATTTCAAACCAAGAGTGATGTATCTCTCATGTCAAGAAAGCTCTTCAGGAAAATTACCTTGCCTCGCTCACTCTACCCTGATACCACTGCAACGGAACCAAATCCAAAACACAATGGAGACAATAATGAGTGATGTGGTTTCATTATTATTTATAGATATGCTCTTCTGTACCTTATATAAATATTTGTAATTATCTGATTTTAATGTTATACCAGAAAAATGCCCTGACAGTTTCCAATTGTCCTGTTTATTTTTTGATCATTCCACAGGCAAAGGTTCTTATAATTCAGTTTCAGATGAGCAAGTTTTCCTTTTCAACACTCAAGAGCCTAAAAACAACGTAAGAAAACCTGCATTTTGTGCAGATATTATAACTATGGATATGATATTCTGTGCATGAAAGACACTGGTATCTGTTTAATACAAGTTCTCATATGACACACTCAGTTTTTTATTCTTTAGTTAAAAGAAGTCCAAACAAAGTATAGCTGTAGAGGAACTATACCATTTCCTGCATATTTACAGCAACCTGACTTCAGTGACAAAGACAATGATGCTAAGTCAGCTCTCAGATTTACTCTGCCATGCTGAAACACATTGAAAACAGCAATAATTACAACACATTTCAAGGTTTTAGGTGAAATTATGACCCAAACACCTGTAATCTTTGTGGAACTTTACCAAAATCAGTATTTCACCTTTACTGCTCCCACAGCAAGATTCACAGATTTATTTTTTACAGACAGTCATTCTCAAGGCAGAAGTTATCTCCCTCAGGATGGCTTATGTACACCCTTGCATATTTTCACAGAATTGTAATAAACAGCATTTCCAGTACCCCCTTGAACACAAAACAATACTTCAAGAGGAACAAACTCAATCCACCCTACGCAGTTGGTGGGAAAAGTTAAGCTTTTCCTTTGTACATCATCTAGGTGAACTGATCAAAAGCTCACCTCCATCCTCACCACTTGCCTCTGTGATCCAAGTGAGATGGGGTGGGCAACTCTCAAAAACCATCTCCAGACCAAGCTTTAGAACGCCCCATTTAAGCAAAAGCACACACACGCAATTATTTGGATTCATGAACCACTTTACCTGTTGGCCCAAAGGTTTCAGAGGACTTTTCCAAGATGCCAGTTGGATCAGAAATGAGTGAGTAGAAGTTCAGTAGCTTATACATGTTTTGCCAGCACTCTGCAGAGGGTTCACTCTGCTCCGACACCGTGATGGAGTCGGAGTCATCCATATGGATCGTCACGTGGTCAACCACATCTTTGGAGCCTTTCCTGGACACTTTGGAAGTCCTTCTCTCCGACCTGCCCAGGGAGTTCTTGTTGCGAGACTCCTTCTTGTTGTTGTCATTGTTTGCCCTCTTGCTCTTGGTGTTGTTGACCCTGGTGCCGCCGTTGAGGCTGCCCCGGGAGCTGCGGCTGAAATCCGAGGAGCGGAAGTCCCTGTGCTTGCGGGTTTTGAAGGTGGGGGTGGGCGAGGCCGAGCCGGCCGTGTACCTGCTGAGCTTGATGTCCGTCTGCGTGGCCTTGATGTCGTCGATCATGGTGCTGAACTGGTGGATGAGGCGCACCAGGGCCATGTCCACGTGCTGGCTGATGGACTGGCAGGAGATGGTGAAGTTGCAGTGGAAGGTGTTGTAGTAGCGCTTGTTCAAGTCGTGGAAGGAAAGGGCGTTGGTGGAGTTCTGAGGGGTGCACATGGATTTCTCCATCACCACGGCGCTGATGCTGAAAGTCTCCAGCATCAAAGCTGGTTTGAATTCCAGAGGAGGAAGATTGACAGCTCCTTGCCTAAGGAAAGGAAAGGTACAAGTTACTACTTGGTTTCTTTTTGAGACTGAAAGTCAAACATGTTTTTTACACAACTTACATCTAATTTACTGAACTCAGCCTTTTATTTCCCTTAGGATATCACCTTTTTACCACAGTTCTAAATATAATAAAATGAACTTTTACAGCTTCAAGCTGTGTGTTACTAACATAGCAATCATCCAGTTCTATGAAACCTAGATTGGCATGTAGTCATTCCCTTATATACTGAAGCTTTGCTCAAAATCGATCTGGGAGAACATTCAGCATTTTCACAAAGTCACATCATTATTTACAGGATTAATTATTAAACACCATTTCAGAGCCACTCAAATTCACCACTACCATTATTCCCACCAGCTCTCCCCCTTCCCCAATCTCCAATTTTCAAAAGCAGCTGAGATTCAAATAGTTACAATTCCCAAACCATTCCATGGGAAGATTTAAAAAAAAAAAATTAACAGGAAGACAAAATGAAAGATTAGAAGAATAAAGGGCTGCTACTTATCCTATAAAAGTGCTTTGGAAATCTGTTACCACATGAAAAGTCCAATTTCTGTTCTTTAACCAATATAACTATTTTTAAGTCTTTCAGGGCCTACCTTCGGGCTCGCTTGCTTTTTCTTTCCTTGGCTGTGTCTGAATCAACAATATCTGCTCTGAGGCAGTCCAGAGTTCCTGAGAAAGAGAGGTACTCTCCAAAGTACATCCTGTAGCACAGGGGCATTGCGTCCTGAGACTGAATTCCTGTGTAACTCAGCAGAGGTTTGAAAACAACCTACAAAACAAAACCCACCCATTTAGTTATGAAAGCCTAGATTATTTCCACGCTCTTGTTCACCATTTGGTGATGTGCAACCCCCAGTTACCTGTGCATCTGCCAGCTGGACAGCAGGAAAACCCTGGTTGCCCTCTTCTACTCCTGCAATGTCATCCTGGCTGGTGCTGTGCTGTGAGTGGGTGCCATCCAGGGTGTTCTGGTCGCTGGACAGAACCGTATTGAAGTCTGAAGCAGAGGGGATAGTTGGCAGATTGGGTGCCACACCTGGAAAATAAATACCCATGGAACACTAACACCACAGCAAATCTTACCACCACCAACTCTTATCGATTCAGCAAGATTAATTATAGAGATGCACAAGCCACAGTGAGGTCTGTAACCTCACAAAGGTGGCATTCAGGCAAAGAAACAGCCTGACATTGCTGGAACAGGTAGAGATTATCCAATTCAAATTTGGAAAGAGTCTTTTCTGCAGAGAAACACATTCCAGTTTACAGAGGAGCCACACCAATTCAGCAATTTGTACAGCACAAGGATGTTTGTAGCATCAGACTATTCATTCAATGTTAAAAACAAACTAAAACTTCTTATTGACTAAGATAGCACAACTGAAGTAGTGTTAACAGAAAAAAGATTCAAAATATAGTGTTAGTGAAAAAGAAAATTAAGACACACATTTGAAAAGTCTGAATGATGACAGGCCCGCAAGAAAAATAAATAAGCTGCAATAAATTGTTACATATCTGTTTCTTTAATACATCTAAGACTTTTAGAAATATATTTTTTCTTTATTCCCTTACACCAGTTAACGCATTCCTAGGTTACTCTCAAAATAGATGTTCATGTTTAGTCTCAAAATTGAACTGAGAAAGAACAAGGATTCCAATGCGCAAACCATAAAAAAAGCATAGGCAAATTAGGTCAAAAATAGCCAACAGAACCAAGGAAGTCAGCAACAGAAGATGACTTTATGGCTTAATTTTTGGCAGCTATAATGCTTTTGACAGCGACACTGACAGTTCCAAATGTAAGAAAAAGCTACATTTTTGGAAGCAGGGTGAGGCAAATAAAAACAGCTTTACTTAAATCCCATCTTCTCATTTTCCAGTTTGCTGCGAAGTCCTACGAGTAATACTTTAAACCAATGAAATTCTGTTGAACATAAATCACTCTCTCCATTACTCTCAGACAGAATGTGCCAAACCCAGGGCACAGCCAAGCCAGAACCACCTGGAACTCAGCTGCAGATCAGCAATACCTGTTGGAAGGCTGTTGTGCCCAGACTTGGTGGCTGGGCTTTCCTGCACGACGCTGCCCCTGTTGCCCACAGCATTGGACATCCAGTTATAGAAACTCACAGAGGAGGGCTCAGACAGCAGAGGGTGTTCAGACAACATGTCTGTGGCCACAGTGTTTCCTGTGCAGATAAATCAGAAACTTCAGCATTTCTTGCATCCCAGTCAGCAAAAACAAGGAACACGGCACGATTTCACTGACAACACCTATTTACTATCGAAATAAACCTAATTCTCAAGGTTTATTCCACTAAATTATGTGTCAAACTGCACTACAGGTGCTACCACAGAAATCATACACGGCACTAATGGATGTTGCACTACACATGGCTTTGCATTTGCTCATCTGTACCATTAATTAGAGGAAAGGAGTCACTAAGAAACCAAAATACCTTTTTTTCTGAACCATATTTCAGCCCCTGACAGCAAAGGAGAGATGTTTTAGAGAAAATACAGAATCAAACTTGTAATTTATGTATAAAGCAAACCACATACCAATAAACTCTGAAAAATAATACAGAGCACAAACATTTCAGTGTTTTGAGCTTCTAAATATTTGTTGAAAAGACAATTACTAAAAAACTGCAAATTATCGTATGCAGACTAAGTTACTGAAATATTAGTTTCAGCTCTCTTTTTGAGCTGCTTACAAGGTCAAGAAAGAATGACCTTATTCATTCAAAAAGACTCAAAAATTGAAGCTAAGTAAAATCAAGAGTAAGAAAAGGAAAAATATTTTATTTTTTCTGTTAGTTGCCATTTTTTTTCCCCAACCTGTTGCACTCGCAATTCTCCCTTTGGTTTGCTTATGCTGCATCATACCTGTTCTTGTTAAAGAACTGCTTTTAACTGCAGTAGAACTTCTTTGAGGAGTCCCTTCCAAAAGGTTGTGCAGGCTGGGAAAGCTCCCAGTGAGATAGCTGAGCAGACTTTCTTTCCTTGGGCTTTCCCTGACTCCCATCCCAGAGCGGCCGACGTGCACTGGTGAATCTGTAGCTGTATCTCCACTGGTGTAACTCAAGGAATGATATGGATGGATGCCCTGTGTGCAGGAAATAAAGACATGAATGAATGAAGCACTGTGGAAACTGCAAAAAAGAAGCAACATTTGGTCTGAATACGAGGCTGGAACACAATAATTTTACTGTAAGTTACTGAAAAGCTTTGCCAGTCTTTGGTTTTGTATCACGATAGTTAAATCCTCATTTCTGCTGCCGTAAATATAAGAGCAAAGGCTATAAAGGTTGAGGCACATCCTTAAATGATGCACATGAAGTTAACTGGCAAGAAGAACAAAGAAGAGATGTAGAATACAGGCCAACTGCTGGAGCATCCCTTTTGTAAGGTCAGGAGCAGACCTTCCATGTGTTACAGTTACCTTTTGCATGCATTTATTCATCTGCAGCTACAGGATTGCTCCTGAACGGGCCAGCAACAACCCTCTTTGCCCTGGTGCCCATCCCCACACACTCACCTTTATTTTCAGCACAGAATCACTGTGAGTGTGAGTCTTGGACAACTTCCTCATGATCTCAGCACCAGTGACAGGCCCAGAGGAGGCGCTGGCCGGGGGAGGGCGGTTGGCTGTTCCTTCCAGGAGCATGGTGTGCTCACTCACAGTAGCTGCACCCAAGCAAAGAGTTTTCCTCTTTTAGATGTATTTGGAGAACCAAAATTATCTATTATCAGGCACATTTATCTACAAAAGCAGTCTTGAATTTCAAGTGCTGACAAACACCTCCACAGTGCTGTCTGATTTACAGATAAATAAGGACACCTCAGACATGGCTCTGCTGGGTTTTGTTTAATAATCCAAGTGTTTCTGCCTAACCAAAACAGATATTTTAGAAAAGGGGGCAAAAAAAAATACATTATACTGTATGATTATATGTAAGTTTCTCACACAAACATCTTTGGGTTTGCTCTCTTAAAGCTGATAACTGCTGCCTGGCTTTTAACTGACAGGGAGCAAATAATTAAGTCTCTTTATTTTGTGCAGGAAAAAACAACACAAAAGATGTGAAGAAAGGGAGGTCTCCTGTGCTGTTTTTCCCCGAACAAACACTAATTATTTTAATATTATAATTATCATTGTTAGCAGCAGCTTCAGATGAAAGGTGATATAAAAAAAGAAGCTTGATAATTCTAAAAAAGGAGACTACAATGTGTTCAAGCACTAAAACTAAAGAAGATACAAATGCTCTGAGAGGAGCTGCTTGTCCCTATGTATTTTCATGGGGAGAATAATACAAAAATACCTGCATCAAATTCAAACTCTGCTCCATCAGCACTTGTGTCACTCTGAAGGCCCCCTCCATTGTCCAGTCCAAGGCCATCCTCGTGCTCATGGGAGGCATTTGGCTGCAGTTTCATTGGCTGGGTTGGCCTGTGCAAGCTGACTCCTTTAAAGGCTGGGGTGACCACAATGAACTTCATCCACTGCCTTGCTAAGGCAACCAGACCTTTCTTTAAGGTCACTAAGGCAGGAAGGCCATCACTCTTTAAATAAAAAAAAAAATTAAAAATTTATATCACAGCATTTTGAAATAAACTGGAGGGGAGAAAAAGTCAAAGCTCTCATAAATCTCTGTGCTTAAGAGGCTTATGACAAACATCTTGGCACCACAACACATCCAGCAAGAAGCCAAAAAGCTGAGAGATAAAAATCACAGCTTCATTCAACACAGTAAATACATTTATCTACATGACCTGAGGATCTAGCCCAAGGGGCCAAAAATAAACAACAGGAAGTAGGTTTATTAAATATGAAGCTAAAAGTACTTGAGTAATTGTAAGGCTCTGCACTATGGCTAAGATTCATAGCAACTCTGTACAAACAGAGCTGAAATTAAAAGAATATGTTTTTTCCATTGCTCATAAGCAGTATTTTAGGAACATAAATTTGAGGCCAAATATAGAGATTGTTTTGATAACATCACTGAATTGTCCTAAAGAAAACAAAAGCCTGTTATTTTGACCACAAATCAAACTGTGCTTTTTGTGCCACAAACTCTGCTATTCCTGATGACTGGCTCTCAGCTGAATATGCTGAAAACCAAGTGTTTAAATCTGACAGCTGTGGAATTGGATTATGAAAATGACATAAAATCAGGAACAAACACTCCTCCCTTATGCCTGATGTTTGTTCAAATAACTGTTTCCTACTACAATCTAGACATTTACATTCTAAAGCCATCAAGAAAAAGATTTGATTCTTAAGCCCTAAAGTTTGCACAATTCTAGTTCCTTCCTTAAACTGTCTGCATTATCCCAGTGTTTCTACAAGACATGAAAACTGGTTCCAAGGAGAGAATTTGGAATAAATGAACCATTTCATGTACTTGCCTCAATAACTGAGATTTATTCAATTTTAAAACCATGAAAAATGAAATCTTATAAAAAGGCCACTGAAGTATGATAGAGAGGGAATAAAATCTCATTAAAAAATGCATAAGGGGTTTCAAAGGCATACTTCTTTGTTTTATGATTTCTCATGTATTTACTAATAAAACAGTTTGATAAACACTATGCATATATACAGGCCATAACAAAAATAGCAGATATCAAAGGAAATGAAATGAGAGAAACAATATCTACATAGCAATTTAAAGATACATATGAATTTGGGTTTTATTTTCTTGTTTGATAATCCTCCTCAAACTATTGCCCTATTTAAGACATAAGAATTGGCACATTTGAAACTAAAGGACTGAGATATTTCCAGTTTTCCTGGATAACTCACCATTGTGGCATCCTCAATAATGGAGTAATTTGCTTGATGAAGGTAATGGTGCAATATATTACAGAGTAAACAAGAAGGATTTTCTTGCAGGAAACGAGCCACTTTGGTAAGCCTATTGTACTTGCTTCTCAGGGGAAAGTGCACACTTTTATTCTAGATTAAAATAAAAACATTTTCAAACTATGAACATACTTGCAAACCGAGCATCAATGACAAGATTACATCTATGAGACAACAAACTTCTAACCTCATTTTGAACTTCTGCAACAAAGATTTGCCTCATGGACACCCATCTTATTTTAAATACTGCATGTGAAAAATTATTTTCTAATGATTTTTCTAATTTGGCTTAATGCTAGGAAGAGGGTAAGAAAAAGAAATAGAAAGGGAGGTAGGAAGAAGTGACTGCTGCAAAGGATAATTCTTGACTAGAGCCTCACACTCAGGTCATTCATCTCACAATGGAAGACAGGATCCCAGCGTGGGAATCACCTTGAAATCTTCCCACTAGATGGTGCCAATCAAACCAACAGCAAACAAAAATATTTCATAAAATATACCAGGCACTACAGCCATACTTCTTATTCTTATTTCACCTGGAGATGCACTCCTGTAAGAAGCATGAGACTTTCTTCACCAGTAACAGCTCTGAAATTTAGACTGTACAAAAAGCACAGCTACTGAATTCTTGCGACCAATTCCAAAGGCTCACAAGAGATGCTCTAAGTTTGCCAGTGAAAATATCCAGAATTGAAAAAAAATATATATTATCTCTCACACTGTTCTGATATGCCCATTGATTTTATAAAGGTCATTTACCTCTAGAGCTTCTGTCATGATGCAGCCCATAACAGCACAGATTCGCAGGGTGCCTTCAGTTTCCAGTTTATTTAATGATGACTTCACTTGATCGATGGGAACAAGCCAAGCACCAACTGCAGGCGTGGCAGTGCTCAGGAGGTTCAGCTGCCTGGGAGACAAATAAAGAGACAGGGGTGTTCACAGGCTGCAGCAGCCATCAGCAGGATTTTCTGGTGCTGTTATGAAGAACAGTCAAATAGGTGGGACATTGATGCCAAGTAATAAACACAGACTTACTGCCCAGAAAACAAGAACTGGCAAAAAGTACCTAAGGAAATTTTTGTTTTACTCACTCACACACTCATGATTCTTCCCACTTTTGCTACTCTTTTCCTTCCTTTTCCCATCTGATTCCCTACTGAAATCATACAGTTTGAAATTCTCATCACTGACTGAATCCCACATGAAGTGTTACATGTCATGAAGGACTTCAGCAACAGGGCTGAGGCAAGAGTACCAGCAGAGTATTTTCTATTTTATGGCTCTATACTGATAGACTGAAATATATGGCTTATTCTACATATACAATCTGAAAAACTAATCTTAGTTATAGTGCAGTAGCATGGACGATATCAGGCTGAATACCAAAATCACTGAGCTGTTCTCTTCACTAGCATCTCACCTACTCAAAGCAAACACCTTCCCCTGCCTTTCTCCCTCATACATTTCCATCTCACCAGAAGCTGTTACTGAGGGCTTTTTGTTTCATGTGGGATTTTTAATCTTTTTGCTTCTTTTAATCATGTCTAGCTAAGAATTGCTTAGCAGCACTTCCATAGAAATTACAACAGTAAAAAACTGAAGCAAGTCTTCCTGTGAGATATACGAACTCAAAATTCTCATTTCCAGAGAAGCTTCAAGAATTTTTGAAATTCCATTCAGAACCTACCAAATACAAATGCAACTTAACAAAGCAGAACTGCCATTTTCTCTCTTTTAAATCAGGTAAAAGTATACCTTGAATATATATGGGCTGGAGAGCGCACATTGGTGGGGGCTGCAAAACTAAACCAAATTTCCTTGATTGTCAACTTCATGCTGCAGGAGTCAGGGGGAGGAGGCATCAAGGGAATATCTTTTTTCAGATCATCTGATTCAACACCTTCATCCTTAAAAAAAAAAAAAAGGAGTCATCAAGTCAGAAGGGAAATTATTTTCAAAATTATTACACTGAAAGGCACTAATATACCATACCATGCTCATAATTTTTTTTCATAGGCATTTAGGCAAAGAAAAATAAACTAATGCTGAAAAGCTGGAAGTTCAGTGTCTAAAGAGACAGGATGAGTGACCAATCATTTCTACCCAGTATGAACATACCTGCTCATCTGAAACTGAATTTCCATTTATATCTGAAGAGGGACTTATTCTGTCACAAGGGAGGTTATCTTCAGACACATCAGTGTTGTAGCCACTACCAGTGGGGGAATCTGAAGAGTTGTTTGATGCAAGCAATCCACCTCTCTCTGTGTCTCTTGATTTGCCCATGACTCCAAATGTGTTATACAACACTGCCCCAGACTGTCTTCCCCCTGGAAAAGTACCCAGAATTTAAAGGTTGGCAGCACATAAACATCTGTAAGTTATGTCCCATAGAAAAGATCTGCATTGAAGCAGAGAAATACACATGGTTTTGGTTAAACAAGATGCATTAACATTTTATTCAACAATTTATCACTACAATTTTGAGCTTCTGAAGTTTTATCACAAGTAGATGAAGAATATTCACATAAAGACTTTTAAGATATTATTCTCGGAAATAAAAAATAATTTAGATGATAGAAAACACACATATACTGTGGGGTTTTTTTACTTTTTGTAGCTGGCTTTCCCCTCCCAGAGCAAAACTCTGAGTCTATAATGTAGTTACTGTGGATAAGGTGAGAATTTGAGTGATCAGTGAAAGCATTTCCTTCAACCTTACAATTAGAAACTGATGAAACCAGTTCTTATGAAATTATTTCATACACTATTTTAAGTGTATGAAATACACTCATATATAAGTGTATTTATATATATAATACTTACATATATAAATATATAATACTTATGTATTTATAAGTGTATGTTTAAGTGGTATTTACGATTAAAAGTGTCTTTATTGTATAACCCATATAATGTAATTTATTTACCCCAGACATGTACTATTCAATATTACCAATATTCAACAATTTCTAATCAAATAACTGCCAAGCTAGAAGACCTAACAATAGAATAATCAGTAATCTCATAAAACAAAATAATATAAATCCTTTAAAATGTTACCTTTTATAGTTAAATTTTCAATTCCACACTCAAACATTATCCAACCCCACTTCTCTTGACTAGGACCAATTCGAGCTACATCTGGAACAGCTTGTTGATCTGTTTCATCCACAAAAGCAAACTCATCCAACTCTTCCAAAGTAAAAAGAACTTTTGATTTCCCAAAAGGAATGGCTGTTATTGCACAAGTTCCAATATCTGTGAAAATAAACATATTTACTATTTTGTTACACAACGGAAAAAACTTTACATCTTCCAACAGCTCTCTGAAGTTTAGAGTGTTTTGGGGGAGTTATACGTTTAGTATTCCTCAAACAGGAAAGGGAAAAAATAAGAAAGGAAAAGTTTAAAGTCACAAGCAAGAAAAAGAAATATAGAAAGAGGAGAAAAAAGTCTTGCTCCTGGTGTGCTAATATGGCCATGATAGCTTTTAAATTTGGAAAAAAAACAAGGAGTGAGCAACATTTTAAATCACTTTATACCTAAATGTCAAATACCTAAGGAATAGAACTACACTGAGTCACTTTATATCCCTTCTAATCTTTACTCTCTGCCTCCAATTTATAACTGCATCCACTTTTGAAGTATACATGAAATGCTAAGATCCTTAGAAAGGCTCTTCTCAAACCTTTTAAATAGAAGATGATGACTTTTCTTGATTACAAGTCCAAAATTGGCCCTCCTGAATGTCTGCAGCATACCTGACACAGGTCACTGCTGCTGAGATTCTACCCATAACTAAGTAAAAACAGAAGTAATCATTTCAGTGTTCTCTCACTGCTTTTGTTTTCCTCCAATTCCATTTGCTCATTCATCTTAGGACAGAAGTGGGGGTTTATCTGTTGATAAAAACCCACAACCAAACTACAAGATCAAGATCAACTATAACTACTTGCTTCTATTAAAACTGACATTTCCACATTTTAATACTGTTTAATACCTGTTGTATCAAGACCTCTCAGCTGTCCATGAACACGATGGATGTTCAATTTAGCAGCAATTTCTTTCCCTTTTTCTGCTCCAGAATTGGATCTCAGTGAGCCAGAAGACTGGGGCTGCATTTTGCTGGTTTGGATGTAACGATCAAACGTGACGGAATTCCTCCCAGTTTCTGCATTGTTTGAAGACTCCTCAACTATGCCCCTTTGTAATATCAGGGGAAAAAAAAACCAAATAAGCAAATCTCAAGATAAACAAAAACAATCAAATGAAATGTGTCTAAAGTTTATGAGAAATAATGACATGTACTATTCTTACCTGTTCATACGGACTTGAGTAGCAATTCTATCAAAACACAAAGCCACTAAGGAAACGTGAGTCACGGTTTTGCTGGAAGAAACTCCTGGGGATTCATCCACAGATGCTTGGAGCAAACACAGGTTCACCTGAACATAGAATTCCATCAGTAAAGACATTTAGAAAAGCATGCTACATTAATCACTAATTTCTGATACAATTTTGTCTCATACTTTCAGTAAAAAGAAAAATAAAGCCATCACATCTAGAACATAAAGATACAGCAGCCAGTTACTCCTTCCAGTGGTTGATATTTAACTACAGTCATAAAATTAAGCAACTCCAAAATTCAAAACATCAATTCTCTAGCACAAATGCACAGCTTCATTTCAGCTTTAGGGGAGCAAACAGGGATGGAAAATAAGGGTCATTTTGTGAGGCACTTTTTTCCTGATAAGCTAAACAAAAAATTGTTACCTTTGGAACTGTAACATTGGCCTGAAGACCTTTAATTGTCACATTATCTTGCTTAAGTGAGAGATTGGTCTGTGCTGGTCCCTGGTTTGTTGTTCCTGTAGTGGTGGTGTCTATCTTTATTCCTCTGATGTCTTGCTTCGAAGACAACTTGAAGAGGGGAGAAAAACAACTTATTAGCACAAACTCAAGAGTTGCTGAGGAGTAACAGGATATTTTATTAACACAGAAACAGCAAGAAATTCTGACTTTATTTTAATTTACCACAATTTCCAGAACAAGGGCTGCAGCACTTAGAGGTCTAAAACCATAAGGGCTGCAGTGACATTCTGTAGTAAATTTTAGGAACCAGAGTCCAGCTAAAAGTCTGAATTGTACACTTGGAAGTTATATAAAACAACTTATTATGAAGCAAATTATTAGTGTCCACTACACTGTGACGTCTAAAAAATCATATAATATAAATATGGTCATTACCTTGGACAGAAAGAACTCCTAATTCTGCAAAACTACCATACAATTCTTTTTAAGTTAAATTCATTTTTTAAGGTCTCAGATGTACTGCAAAAAAACCCACCGGCACTTTCACAGCTCTCCCTAACTACTATAAAATAATAAATAATGTCTCACTGAGATGAATGTAGTACTTAAGAGTATCAGTGTTAGAAATTTCAAAGAACAGAATGTGTGATTTGATCCCATGTAAATTACTATAGTTATGAACTAGACTACCCAAAACAGAAAAACTTCAATCCTGTGAAAGATTTCTGGACAGTGAAAGATAATACGTAAGAGTTGATTATGAAAATGCATGTAAGTATGCACTCCAAATAAATACAGCATTTAGCTACTATATCTCAAAATACCATTCAAAATTCAAATTCAGACTTTTTCTACGTAGGATACAGAAAAGAGCATTCACTCAAACTCATGTGGATTTCCCTCATTCCTGCCTTACATTTTCTGAGAAGCTGGTCTTGCTGTTCTGCACAGCATCCCTGAGGACTTTGCAGTGCAGGTCATCCACGATGGCTGCCGGGTGCCGAGAGCTGGCACAGTGCACCATGGCCTCGATGTACCTGCAAGGGGAAACAGCCACAAGAGACCACTGAAACTCCCACTTTCACAGGGCACACCATCAGCCATGCGTCATTAACACTACACACAGGAGAAAACAACAGTGACAGACACAAAGGGCACTTCTCATTCTTCCAGCCACCTCATAGGAAATGCAGAATTACATCCGCTGGGCACCAGGCCCTGCTGTTCCATCAGCCACGTTATTCAATCCTTTTACCTTTGCTGAACAAAACAGCTGTGATTTTAGACAATTTTTAGTGCCATCAAAATAAAATTACCTATCCAGTGCCTCTGCTACAAGAGGAGTCAGAACTACATCCACAGTTCCTTTTACTTCCACAATGGCCGTTGTCCGTGTCTGGAAGACTGGGTGATCCAACGTCCACTCCTCTGTTATTGTTTCATCATCTGTGTTCTCTGCAGACTTCTTATCCAAAGGAGTGTAAGGTGTGCTAAACAAGTCAAACACACATCAGTGATCAGGCTTTGAAAAAACAAATACAAAAGTGTTCTGGTGTTATTTTAATTCTTAATAAAATCCAGATAAAGGCAGGTTTCTTCTACCACATAGCTTAGAAAGTACAAAAATATAATCCCAGGGCAAGGTCCTCTCCAGATTCAAGTTCAGCTCCTGGCAATGAAATGGATATTTGCCATTAGCCCCTCCAAAATCATCTAAATCAATCTAAATCACCATTCGTAATCTTGAAATCGTACAAGTGAAATAATTTAATGCTTGCACTGTGTACTTTCTGTTTGACCAAACCCAAATATTTCATAATGGAATGATCTGTTCTGAAATAGAGCTGGTACTGAAAACTACTGGTATAAATCAAATTTTCAAAGGGCTAGCAGGAGCCAAAATACTTCAGAAGAGTATCAGGAAAATCCTACTCTTGAAAAATATGCTAATAATGTCAGGCTGTTTTCAACTTACTTAGATGTTGATCCTGTGAGCTGCATGCCTCTGTCCAGTAATGAATTAGCTGTGAGACCCTGTTTAACAATCTAAGAAAAAAGTGCAAAGAATTTATTACATTCCTTCCATATATGAAAGAAAAAAACAACCGAGGAATCTTCAAAAATTCCCCTTAAAGCTGTTTTTCTTAGAACAATCCCTTAGAAGCAGATTCTCCAATACAGGATACAGGAACTCCTAGGTTTACTTTTTTAATTCCTTGAAAAATCAGATTACACTGCCTTTACATAAACATTGATTTACTGCTTTTAAAAAACCCCTTTAAATACTAATCTACATAAGGTTTGCATGAACACAAACCTTTTCTGCAAAATGATAACAAATTTGATTCCAGAGCTCAAACACCTATTTTACATCAAGTCATTTTCATTAATTTTCATGTATTTCATTTCAATTTCTTCTTTAAGCATGTATGCCCAAATCACTTTAAAAAAATCATTTCATAAATCTGAGTTGTAATTTTATTTTGAAATAAAGCACTGAGAGCCTAAATTATACTTTAGCAGTATTAAATGTGCTGCTATTGCAATTCTGTGTAATATATTTTAAAAAAAACTCATAAAAATGTCCTCCAGCTGCGTATCGTTCAACAGGCAGCATTTTTAAGTGCAACAATGCTAATTCAGAACACACATCCACAGAGTCCTAATTCCATCTTTTTTTGCCCACAGCCTCCCAGCCACTCAGCCCCATGATCTGAAGTCAGAAATTCAAGGCATTCCTTAACTAAAAGCAAAGAAATTTCAAGTTTCTTGTAGCTTATTCACACAACTTATACTAAGCCATTTTAAGTTATTTTGAATTCTTACTCCTTTCTCTACTCCATCTTCCATACCTTAAAAGTTGGGACAGAGAGCTGCTCAAAAGATGAGGAACTTTCTTCACTCGTTGGTGTGTCTAGATCCAAAGGGCGATGCAATGAGGATTTGGAAGTTCTTTTGTTAGTGGGATGCTTTACTGACCAGTTGATCACCTGGAACTGTGTCAGGTAATTTTGGTAACACGCCATTACAGGCTGCTGGGAAGTAATTTGCTCACGTTCCACAGTCTTCTCAGCGTCCAGGACATACATGTTGTCAATGTGCTCATCATCTCCTCCCAGAGCTGAAACAAACGAAGCCTGGGAAGGATGAGTCTTAATTGGCAACGTTTTCATATCTTGACTTATTTCTCTATGGATTGTGCTTGTTAAGGGCCCTTCCACACTGTGATAAATAGACCCCCTACTATATTCAGTTTTCTGAGCTTGCTTTTTCCTCTTCTTCCTCCCTGGATAGGTTCCTGGACCTTCATCACTGCTTATTGGCTCAAACTCTTCCGCAGCTGAAAAATACGCCTCGCTATCCGCCATGGACATGCTGGAATCCATGGAGCGGTACTGGTGGAAGGAGTTGGAATCTGCTGACGGCGTGTAGGGGAAAGAGCCAAAGCTCCTCCTCTGCTTGGGGGAGTCCAGGACGTTCTCGTCGCTGCGGGACACGTCGCTGCTGAACTGCACCCCCACGGGCACGGGTTGCTTGTCCCCGTAGAACGCTGCCGTCAGGCTCTTGGTGCTGCCCAGGCGCGCGGAGCACACGGACGCTTGTCTCTTCAGCGGGGACCTCATGGGGGACTGGCCCACCGGCCTCTCCTGGGGGCCAGGGGATGCAGGCCGGCCCTCTGCAGCCTCCACAGAGACACTGGGGATGGAAATAAACACTTCACTTGCTTAGCTCATTATTAATGCTTCTCTCCTACACTGTAGGAGCTGTCAATGCATCAGTGATTCTGTGACTCTCCGTTAGTGTAGCCGTTATTTTCATAATGTTGGTTACATACTGAATTCTGCCACTCGTCTACATATAGAGGATGTAAGGCCAAACATTTAACAGCAACCACTGGTGTCTTTACATGCTGGATTTTCTACCTTGCTCAGGTAACCATCCCCTATTAGGGATCCAAACTGGTATTCAAAGTAGGACACTTTCAAAATTGCCAGAGCAAAGGCTTTTCTTACATCTCAGCGCATTCAAGAGTTGAATTATGTGCCCACCCGGACAGGAGAACTAACCTTCCATGAGCATCCTCCCTTTTTGCACTGGGCAGGAAGTCCTTCTGTCCCATATGATCCTCAGCAGTGGATGAGGGGCTGTCCTTCTCCCCTGCAAGCAAGGGCAGGGCAGCACTGGAGCTGCTCGTTTCCTCCGAAGAGGATGAGGAGCTGTGGGAGCGCAGCGGCACCTGGAGGCTCAGGTGTTGTGCTTTCCTTTCCATTTCTATCCCCACAGACCTGCAGTCCCAATCTTTTCTTTTGACACCATTTGCTTTACCTGGGATCAGGGATGGAAAAGAAAAATTGAGTATCTGATAACACAACTGCAGTGGACTCCTCCCTGCCTACTGAAATAAAAATCATTATTAAATAAAAGCCCTAGTTTTGAAATGCATGCACATACTAGCATGTTGTCCTGACAAAAATTAATAAAATCATGGCAGCAAAACATCAGATTGTCTTGGTTGGCTGCTTTCTATACAAGTAGAACAGACAAGTCAAAAACCCCCTTTTTACTCAGAAATGAGTTGCATGTTAATATAAAAATCCAGCATATGAAAGCTTGCTCAAGCTCTGCTCTTAGAAGGGGTCAGGCCACAAGAGCACAAGCAATTGTTTTCATTAATCAGATTCATAAGCACTACAAATAGCAAAAAGTTAAGAAATTATACTTTTGGGCAAAATAGAGCAAAAATATAAGTACAGTGCATTCTCACCATCTAAAATCTTAGGAATCTCCTTAGTAATTATCCATTCTCCTGGCTGTAGTAAAGACTGCCCATAAAACATATCAGATTCTGCACTTGTGCTTGAGAAAGCAGAGCTGCTTGAAGGTGTCAGCTCCTCAAGTTTGAAAAAATCCAGTCCCGTTAAGGTGCCACCAAAGAATCGACAACCACCGAGACAGCCACACTTGTTCTTGCTTCTCTTATTTCTCAAATTATCATCAGGCCACAAAAACCACAACCTACAAAAGGCAGAAGAGCAGAAAACAAAACAACAACATGACCACACCGAAGCTCAGTGAAAGCAAGATGAACAGATATCCCTCTCAAATGCACCTCCCTCGACCGCGTCACTCACCTCTTGGTGCGGTTATCGTGCGTTTCCAAGAAATGCCTCTGCACCTCGTGTTTGGAAGGGTGATCTGCAGCTAGAGCAATGTCAGCAGTGATGAGGCCCAGGTTGACAGAGCCAGCTTCCAGCCAATATGCCCTCCTCAGTATTGGCTGGAGGCCAGTCCTGCAGTTGTTCACCTGCTCGACGTACTGCCTGAGCTGAAGGTCCTGGATGGCGGCGCTGATGCCTTCCCCGACAGACTGATTGTGGAGGTTGCAGTTTGCAATGCGTATGGCACCCATCTGAAAGCAGGATTTAGACATGAATTCTGACTTCTTATGAATCACTGATTTCTTCACTGTCATCTAAAACCCAAGAAAACTGAAACTTTCAAACTCCAAATAATCTGAAGACATTGGACCAAGTTTCCTGCACAGCTTGAGTCCTCTCCAAAATGTCACCGTGAGCACCTGAAATTTCAGATTGAGTTTTCCAACTCAAAACCAAGGAAAGCTGAAAGACAACCCAGCCTTGAAAGAGCTACCCACAAGGTTAATATTAAATTATTGCTTCTCATCTCTGTCAGATTATAAAGGACTGCTGAAAATTTATTTTTTATTTAAATTTGAATGAAACACATTCAGGATATAATTTCCTAGAGTGGTTCAGGTTATTAAGCTGCCTTTGAAAATGCTGCCATTCATATTTATGCCTGCAGACACCGTTAATATTTATGATGGTGCTTTTTAATATTGGATTCAAAAGGATTTGGCAGCTCAAACATATTTTTTTACTGCCACAGGGCAGCAAGCCATTCAAATGATGAGATACCATGTCATTAAAAGAATGTCTAAAATAATTACCACTGCCCTTTAGTTAGATTCTTGCTTGTATTGTGAAGCTGTGCTCAAAACTTTTAATTTTAAGTCTACCATTTAAAACTGCATTTATTAACTAACAGCACATTTTCTACTCAGTTATGTCAGCATGACAGTTTTCCTTTTTTCTGTTGTTACCATAACTCAACTGTATATTTTGCTACACTTAGTAAATTATTTCTTTTTTTCCTGTGCAGTAGGATAACAGAGAGAATATCAGCTCTCCTCTGCCCAGCCCTTTTTGCACAGAGGATTCAGTCAGGCAGTGGCACAAACACTTCTCTCTTCTCACCAAAGAGACATCTAAATTCACACAAGAGGATCATTTGTTATCCAGCACTGACTTGTACATGATCCATATCAATAATTTCCATTTGCTGAATCATTAGTTCACACAAATTCTTATCAGTTCTCAGGTAGAAACACTGAGAGTTATATTGCCCAGTGTGTTCTAAATTATTTTACACCAACCCTGCAGCTTCCACTTTTATTTTGGAAGACATATACTCCTCCCTACCATTTTCCAAGAAGTCAAATTGACTTACTCCTGGCCCAGACCATGATGGACCTCATCCCTTAAAGTTTTAGAAATTCTGCTTAGCCCACTGCACACAAGCAAGCCATTAATTCAAGCAGATATTCTATAAAAAAATACAAATATCTCCACTGACAAAGTATTTTAATTGCTGTTAAGAAAAATATTTTTACCTTGATATTGGTGGCACAGCCATGTTCTACCACGTACAGGTCTGCTCCATCCATGGCTAAGCGTGTCATCGTGTACTTTAACTCATCAGAGGTTGGGCATGGCCCAGGCACAGAGTTTGTCTGAAGGAAAAGGGAAAAGAAAGAAGCACGGAAAAAAACTATAAACAATTTGTGCTGATCCTTTTATTTATGTCCTGGTACCATTAAGGCTGGATTTCTGAACTGCTCCAGAGAACCTATACATGTCCAGAGAGCAGAAGGGATGGATGAAAAGGTACCTTTGGGTCACAGAAGCGGCGATCGATGCCGTGCTGGCACAGGATCACGGATTTGGGCCTCTCCAGCTCGAACTCCCGGCACACCACGTGGAACACAAAGGTCTGCCCCCATTCCAGAAGACAGGCGAGCTGGAAGCAAACAGCAGCACATTGTCCATCACCACCCACACAAAATGGACTTGTGGTGTACTATGGAGAGCTGAGAACAATCCCAAGGGGTGGGGACATGAGCAGATGGCCTCAGCACACCCTCCTGCCTGCAGCACCTTCCTGCTACTCAAGGCTGATTTTTATTATTGTCTGCACCACAACGTGCAAGTCTGTACATTGTCATGGAAAAGCACAGTGACAGTAAACAATTTCCTAAATTATTTCTTAATAAAAGGCAGCAGCTTTTGCTCTTACAGGCAGCTGAGAACTTCATTGTAAAGACAGAGTTCCCCCAACTTTATCACAAAGAATACCTCAAGGTACTTCATTACCATTCATAATTCAAATGTCAGATTTGCTTGTATAAAAGCAATAAAGTTACATTTAGAAAGCACAGAAGGAAACTGGCTCAACAAAACCCTGCTGATTCTTGCTAGACCTAGTAATTAGCCTATTGTTGATTTAACTCTTTTATATAGTTAGCTCGCTCATAAAGGAAATGATTCATGACTGTCTGTCTCTATTATGAGAGGGAAATGGGTTTTCTTTGGCTTGCCAAAGAAAAGGGCACTTAAAATCAGCAGTAATTTGGATGGAATTTAATATAGCTATGACTGTCCGGCACAAAATCTCTCCTCCTCCATTCTGTGTAGTCCCTTCACAAATTCTTGCAATACATCACACTATGAAAGGAAAAAAGCCAATGAACCTGAAACAGCAAATTCAAGTGCTGACAACTAAAAACAAGAATTAAAAAAATCCCATATGATGCATACAATTGAGAATGGCTTTATAAGGGAAAAAAATCCTTAGGTTGCATTAAGCATTTAGAAATGTTCTTTAACCTTGGAGTACTTCGAATCAACTACGTTTAATTTTGAACCATAGAGCAGTGGAGCAAATCCCACAGATTATCTAAATGAGTGGCAGCATTTTGGAAAGTACCACCACAAATGTCTGTATATGTAGCAAGAAAATGCCTATTCTATAGATTTACTAAAATTCCTTGTATGACTTAATTTATTTGCTCCAGAAGTCTCCTAATGAAATACGTGTTTAATCCTAGAAAATAATGCTAATTTTTAGAGGAACAAGAAGATGTAAAAGTGTCTTAAAAATCTAAAAATAAATAAAGCAAATACTAACTACTAAAAGGATATAGGTACTTTACTTATGCCTCAGAACACAATGGCAAAGCAACCCCTCTTTAAAGATCTGGCAGACCACAGCAGAAATAAATCAAAATTATCTGCCTGTTGCATACCTGGAGCCATTCAGCTAGCTGGAAAGACAAATGTAACATAAATGGCAAAATTAAAAGGGGTTAGTGCTCAGGCTGACCTAACAAAGTGCAATCCTGGGAAAGGAAATGATGCTCCAGCAGGACCAAGCAGCAGAATTTATGCAGTGAGCAGTTACTCCTGAGGCCTACACTCCCACAAATGATGTCATTTGCCTCCTGCTTTAAAACATGACTGTGACAATGGCTCATTTGGCATCTCCTGTCCCTTTACAGAAGTTACTAGATTTTAAAGCTATAAAGTAAAGGTCACTTAAGGCACAGACCACGAGCTTTCCAGAATTCCACGCTGCGCCAGCTTTAGAAGGAAGAAGAAGGGTAATACTTCAATACTTCAGAATGGTTTTTGGATGGTACCTGTGGTGCTGTCACTTTGGCTGTGAGGCTTCCAGCCTGCACATCTATCAGCCAGGCATATTCCAGAGTGTCACTTCCCAGGGGCAGCCCTTCTGCAGAAAACATGGCATGGGCGCGGAGCTGCAGGCCCGACAGGCTGATGTGACCCTCCCGGAGCACCTCGTCCACTGCAGGCCGCTGCCAAGGACAAGGAAGTGGGAGGCAATTCTTGGAAAAGATGCAATGCTGGCCTAATTTAATCCTATTTATTATATTGACCAAATGAAAAAATGCCGGACAAAAAAATTTTTACAAAACATGCATCAGATTTTTCTTTAAACCTCTTACAATTCACAAGCCTTAATAAAAACACAACAGGAAAATTCCTACCAAAAAACCCTCAATCTTAAGATCAACACAAGCTCCACAACACAAACACTGACTGACTACCTGATAGTTGTCATTCAGAAACAAATTCACTGGAGACAGCACAAGTTGCAGCATTGTTTCTCTAAATCCTTTCTTCATCTCGAAGCACAGTCTCTCCAAGAAAGCTGTAGGGCACTCTGGACCATCTGGACTACAATGCTGAAATATAAAATAAACACATCTGTTTCAGAACCTGAAAACACACAACATGGTTGAAGCTTTACAATGAGTTGCAAACCTGTGAGCAGGAAGTATGCCAATTTTCCTCTAAGTGGATATTCAAAAATAGCCCTGTGTAACTTCAAAAACCTTTTGACAACTGCATAAAATAGCAATTCGAAAATACTTGGGTGAGCCCAATGTTTAATCTGGATTTTTTATTCCTGGGGTTCCCTCAGAAGTCAGGAGCACAGAGCACACTGCACCATTATAAGACAAATTTGCTAATCAGCAGAGAAATTGTAATGGTCAATCAAAAATACCACACAAATCAAGTTCTGTGAATAACAAACATATTAAAAAATGATCCAGTTCTGCCTCCCAGATAAGCAAAATAAATCTCATCTCAAAGTTGTTTAGATAGCCACGGTTTGAGCAGAGAGTATATACACATTTGGTAAGCACCACACCAGCTAAATGTTCCAGGCAGTTAAATGTGGATCCAGACTGTGAAACTAAAAGAAAAAATAAATTACATGAAGCAAATTCTTTTATGATTATGAAGTACTTACCACTGGCAATCTCCCATGCACTTTGTACAAATTAACAAGCACGGTGATGTCCCACGGGCGTAAAGTAAGAGGGTGAACGGGCTTGCCTGAACTTTCATTTTCTTTTTTGTCATTTTCCACTCCAACAGCTGTCCAGCCAGAGCTTGAGGATGTTGACAGGGACAAAACAGGGCTTGAAATGACCTCTTCAAAATCAGTGTACATGTCATCTTCCCCAAAATAATTTTCCTAGGAAAAGGAATTGTTATGATCATAAGGAAAACAAATATAAAACATGCAGACAATGAACTGAAATACAAATCGAATTTTCTAGTTTTAGTCCTCCCTAAAATAAGTGGTATAGATACAACCTATAGCTAAAGGAACATACATACTTTTATTTTATGAAAACTGGATAGCTTAAATGTACAAATTTGGGCCACGTGCTTTGCAGAAAATGAAGGCAACTCAGTAGTTCTCACAGTACTGGTGTTTGACATGCGTGAAACACAAGTAACTGTTCTGAAATAATATTACTGACATTTTTAAACAGATTTTGTGCTTTTAGAAATACACAACAGAATAAGAACACAAAACACATCCTGCAGAAAGTCACCCTCATCCAACTTCAAGAACATTTATTTCAGCAGGCTTAAAAGTCCTAAACATGCTTCTAAAATATTGAGTCATAAACATTTCTTGCTCGGGTCTAAGAGACACCTTGTGTCTAAGCAAATCCTCTTCAATTATCTAAGCCCAAAGAAACACTGCCAAATGCTACTGGGAAACAGAAAATCCATCAGATTTCTGGCAATTTCTCACATCTTCTCCCTTAAAAGAAAATCTGAACTCTCAAGAAGAATTTTCTTACAGTGATTTTTAATGAGGCAGACCTAGCAGAGGGTGGTAGGAGATCCAGTAACTCACTCCTGGCAACTTCTGCTGCGAATGCCAGGACTTATAAATCATTCATTTCCAGACAGCAAATCCTTAGCAGGGTGTGTGCTACACCAAAAAATCTACCCCCCCAAGATTAGAAGGCTTAACAAAGCTACATGGACAATGTGTGTCCAGGGATCTCTACCCCATGTATTAAAAAAAGATCTATGAAAACAAACTGAAAACAACATTTCAACCACAAGTCAGGAAAACAAACATAAAAAAACTCTCCTAGAAATCTTTCAAGATATGGTTCCAGCACAGCTGGACAAAAAGTTCTAAACAGAGCCACAAAAATGCTAAAAAGAGCAATAAATGCACATTTTCATAAACAAACTATTAATCTAAAATTACTCTTGAGAATAAGAATAGAAAAGCTAAATTTCATCTGAGAAAACTGCACCTAAAACTGAAATCATTATAGAATCAAGGTTCTAATGTAGCACTGTTTACATTTACCTCCAGAGGCAAAGAGCACTGGAAAAGTGCTGCTTTGCTTGAAAAGCCAGAACTCCCTCATGAATTTATGGGCTTCAAAAAAAGGGCTCAATAAACAATTCAAACACGGGTTCATTTCCTCTGTACCAAGAGAAATCAAGTCTTCAAGATGCAGTGCTGGCCTAAATTTAATGCTATTTATTTTATTGACAACATGAAAAAATAATGAGCATATTTGCAAGTCCTGTACTCTACCGAACAGTATTTTCTGCTATTCCTTCCTTACATGCTATACCTTATAGAAATTCATGCAAATGACTGTTTCAGTGAGTTCTGATATTCATCACCTGTCTCAGAAAATTCCTCAACCTCTGCTCCAAAAATGCAAGCCTCCAGCAGCATTACCCTTAGCCTAGATCTGCACAGGTTGAAACAGATGTTCAGAGAAAAACAAATAAGCAAAAAACCTGCCCAAAAAAAACTCAAAACCACACACACACACACAAAAATACCAAAAAAAATCTACCAAACCCCAAGCATTTCACTGTCACTCAAACAGAAGTCAAATGTTCAACTGCCTTGGCTTTTGTCACCACAAGGGAGGGTGAGGGAGATGGGAAGGAATTAAACTTTGACACCATAAAAAATCAGTCATGGAAGAGAACACCGCAAAAAACTACAAAAACACCCATTCTAAAGCATAATAGATTAATGTCAAGAAAAGGATGCACAATTCTTCTCCAATATTTACTGAAGAAGCTTTTTATGAGCTTATTCTTGTGTGCTTCCCCACTCCTCTCCATGATCCTAACTTCAGAAATGTAATGGAATCTAATTAAGGAAAGCAACACACTGCAGAACTTAAAATGCACCAAAAACATGGGTTCTGATATAACTTTGCATAAAAATTGGAGTTTAGATAAACTCTAGTCATAATCATGGAACATCTCGTATTTTACTACTGCAAAAAAAAAATATGATTTTCCATTTCAACACTAATCATCTCCCTTCCCTACAAGTGGCCACCCATAAATTTTGAGTCATGCTCCTCTGCCTACCTTTATGGAGAGAAAGGCTTTGAGCAAGGGTCCATAGAGGGTTATCTGGGAATCCGGGGAGAGCTCCAGCTCCACATGGAGCTTGTCTGGTGGCAGCTCCGAGGGGTCGAGGGGGAGGCGGGTGGAAGCTGTGGGAGATGAAATCACACTGTCGGTGGCTTTCTGCGATGGCCTTAGCACAGACAACATTGTTTCTTCCATCTCTGACACTTGGGAGCAAAATAAGAGTAGAAAACAGATTTGGATGACGAGTTAGGCTTCTGTTGGGCAAAATCCAGCAAACAGGAATGTGTGTTAAATATACAACTTCTGGCAGATATCTAACTTGGACTATAAAATTACATTAATATGCTTACGCTACAGAACTGGTTTCTCATCTCTAGTAACTATGGGAAGACAAGAAAATATAGAATATTTTAGTCAATGTTAATTATGCAAGAGAAAAACAATCCCTCAAGTTCTGAAAAAAAAGGATTCAGTGTATTTATCTTGCTTTTGAAGTTAAACAGAGACTTGCTTTCATTTCAGTGGAGCGGATTTCCCACAACCACACAGCTACTGCAGGATAAACAAGAGAGAATAAACAAGCAAAGTGCAAAGTTGTACTGAAAATCTGTTCTGAACTAGTAGCTCTGCAGGCCAAAATTTTGTCTCTAATAATTTGATTACTCTAGTCACAAAACAGTTTGGAAATTCAAATCTTATTTCCTACCCCTTCTTTCTAGTTGCAGTTAGGAATGAGAGAGCCCAAAAATTGTCTTTTTTAAGTGAGGAAAGGCAATGACAATGCAGTGAGTAACTGGAAGTGTTTGGGGATGTGAAGTGATTGCTGGGGAGTAGAGAGCTCTGTAGGAAAACCATCAAAAATTGATGCTCCAGCTGGAGGAAGATTTCAGGTGCCAGTTTAACAGGAAGAACTGGCACACACAGAACTACAGACACCTGCAGCCAGAAACCCCCAAGGCTTGAGCTCACCATTATTGTCTACACTTCTTGCTCAGTGCTTGCTCCATGTTATGAGTTATAAATCAGCCAAATGCTGCAGTGAGGTGACCACTTCTTATGGAAACTACATCTTTTGTAGTGCAACATATTTCTCAGAGGTTTATGGACTGACTCAAAACAAAATACAGATATTGCTCCTGCAACTAACAGATTCCATCAGTACCATGGAGTAGGAGTGAGGTGGACTGTGCTGAATTAGTCACTGGAGGAAGCTGCAGATGAATTACCTGTGTATGTACAAACTTGCAAATGCAGGTTTCAATTGCTACAATTACAAGTAAATGTTCTCAGACTGTGAGGAATGCACATTTGACACCAGCTGACAGTCTCACAAGAGCACTTAATGAGCACCTGCAAAATCAATCTCACCTTTTCTGCTTCATCCTCACAAATCAGAGCTCTTTCAGATGTCAACTGTTGGAACTCAAACCCAATAAATGCTATCCAGCATGTCTTCTAACACCTGCTGAGTGTGGCCCTTGCAAATCAGCCCTCATTAATCTTCTAACACTGCTCCTCCACCAGTTCTGCTTCTAGCCTCTCAACTGAAAAGAGTTTTATGTAACCCCATAACTTCCTGCATACTTCCCTCTGCATTTAAATTAACTTACTTTAATCTCTCTGTTTAAGACTTTTTTTTTTTGCAAGTACATACTTACAGGATATTTGTCATTTAGAAATAATTAGACAGTTAAGGTAAAATAAATTTTTAAATATTAGAATTTGACTCACCAGTCTAACACTCATTTCTGATGGTTCACTTTAACAGTGAACAATGAAATCTCAGTTTGATATCCATAAAGGGAAGACGATATTATTATATCTCATATATAATGTATTTAAGCATTTAAATCATAAGATGAGATCACAACATCCTAAAGGAAAAAAGCTTAGAAAAGCTAAGGAACGTGATATGGCCAAAAATACTGTACTTCCTATTTAATATATTGATGTTTAATACACCATGTGATATTTTATCTTGTGCAATAACCCATTTAAGAGATCCACTTTGTTAAGGACAAGAAGTGAACTGCAGACAGCATCCTTTTTTTCACACAAGGAACTGGGACACATCCTGAAATGTAGCAGCATGGAATGCTGTCAAGTTTTAAATCAATCCCAGTGCATTCTAATGATCAAAACATCCCCTTGAGACATAAAACAGCAGTTCAGTTCCAAGTTCATCTCTGCAGAGGGAAGCAGCGTGATCCAAAGCCCCAGCAGCTTCCCAAATGAGCCATGCTAACAAGGAAAAGGTAGTGACACTTACAGGATTGTTTTAACTGCTCATCTGCCTTCTGAGGGTAAATTGGGTGCCAGGAGTAGTCAATTGTAAACACAACACTGGGGACTGTCCAGCATTCAACCCATCCAGCCCTTTCAAAAGGAAACAGCACGCTTTTATTTCAAGTACAATGCTTCCATTAAATGTCTTTAAAGCAGCCTCAGAAGTTCATGAATCACAAACAAAATAAATAAATAAGAAGAGTCAACATAAAGATATAAATATATATATATCTCAATAAAACTCACTCTTCTTGTGTAATGTTCCTCCACTTGGGTTTGCCTGTTTTCTGACCACTTTGGCATTCAGCAGACATACAAGACTCAGGACTTATTTTATTGGGCTGACAATCTTTTACCAGCATAAAAAGGGAATATTTACTAGGATGGCAATCGGGTAGATACAAATGAAGATCAACATCTTCTCCCTAAAATCAAACATCAGCAACAGAACAGTTAATTTGCATTCACTTCATGCAGAATAGTCATGCTATTTTCATGTTTGTATGTGCCATCATCTTCATTTTACAGGCAAAGTTAGACAAGAAATCTGTTTTCCACCAAGTTTTAGTACAACCCCAAGAGCTCTACAGCTCTGAATGCTTACAAGCCCAATAACTTGCACATAACCAGAGCAGTCTATAAAACACTAGACAGCTTTTAGTGATCTCTGTTCTTCTCTTGTTCAAACCATCCTGCAGATATTAAATAACTAAACCAAGTTTACCCCACATTTCAACTAAATAACTGTTTAAAAAGAAAAAAAACCTATAAAACATGATTTTCTTTGCTGTCAAATTATACCAAATCAGCAACATCACCATCAACCACTTTTTTATTTTTAGCAGCAGTAGACAAGCTTCTATTTAAAGGAAGACAAAAAGTACAGTAATTCAAAGAATTACCTGTATCTGTTAAAAACAATTTGTGATCATTATTTATGTTAGCTACAGAACCTCTTAAAAATCTGGAAGATGATTTTCCAAAATGGTTTGGGGGTAGTCAGTACAGTATTCAAATCTATCTTTGAATATACATTAGATTTTCACATTTCACAGAGGGGAACAGAATTCCAAGTGATAAAACACAGCCACACAATTTAAGTATATATAATAAATACAGATACTAGATGTATATCTTATATATGTGTAAAGCATAAGCCTGCATATATTTTTAAGAAACATCTTAATTTTTGTGTGTGCATAAATTCAAACAGCCTGTGATCAAATGCTTCACACAAGCAAACAGAAACCATTTACCTCTGGGTTACTTAAAGAAAAATTCTATGAACTGGAAGTGAAAAAGAGTATTTTTCTTTCAGGAAAGAGTTAATTCAAAATTTCCTGATTCAAGAAGGTAAGGGAAGCTGTCTTGCATTTACAAGACAAAAGATTTTACCTTTAAGGAGAATCTTGTATTGCATGTGGTTGGAACAAAGTCAGTGAAAGGCAGAGAAAAAACAATGTTCAGAGTTTCTCCACAAGCTGCTAGATAAACTGGGAGGGAAAAGGAAAAACAAACAAATTTGTCAAAATTACTCCCTATTTTGTTCTTAGATGAAATATCGAACATGCAGATAGAAATAATTAAAAGATATTAAAGAACTCATGACACAGAATATTACCATTTAACTGCAGTGCACTTAGGGTAATAAATTACTGTAATCAATTATTCTGAAAGTATTTACTACCCACAGCTTGTTCTTTCTAGAAAGACACTGTACTCAGCCCAAGGAAATTGCAGGCAAACAATAAAAATAACAATAATAACTCGGTGCTTTTCTTTACACACCAGGTTTTGGGTGTAATTCTAGTACTTTCTCTCTATAGACATATTTATACACTCTATTTTGTGGATGATTACTTCTTCCAAATAAAACAAGTGATCTCACCATTCTCCTGTTGTTTGGTGGAACAGTCAATCCAGTTGTGTTGATTTGCTGCCCAGATCATTTCAAACTGGTGGAACATGACTTTGAAGTTCCACATGTATGGAACAAATGAAAAAATATCAGGTGCGCTGTCACTGGACCAGTCCTGGATCAAATCTGGACCCACAGCAAGCAATAAAAGGTGAGTTAGTAGCAAATCAGGTGAGTGATTTCTTAGGATTTGGGTGCTGGAGAAGTTGATGTTTGCTCTGACCACAGCAGCAGGTTACACTGGGCACTGTGGCACTACCCAGACAATGGCTCTGGCCTCACTCAGGGGATAACTTCATTAGTGTGGCACCATGCCTGTGCTAATTAAACCTTCCTCCCAGCAGGGCTAATTAGCCCAGGCAGTGATGGGGCTGTATTCTTCCCATGACTGCAGCTGGAGCTTGCAGCAACAGTTGGGTGGTGCTGCACCACCTTGCATTGCCTTCTTCCTCACAGCCAGAATCCTGAGGAGCAAATGACTTTTCCTCATCATCTGTCAGCCACGGGGACACAATCCAAAACCCAAGTAGTTGCAAATGAGCCAAGCAAAGAGAGATATCAAGAGAAGTCCACATCATGGGTGACAAATATTACGCAAATCAGTAGCTGTGATAAAAGTTTTAGTAAGAAATAAATTTAAGATCGCTTAACTACAAATCAAATTTATTTAGATATCAGAAAATTGTATTATTTGTATTATGTACTTAGATATTTTGTAGGCACCAGGAACTTTGTCCTCAGAAACAATCTGTTGCCCTAAATGCATGAAATCAAGAGAGCCTGACCTTGCACAACTCAGCGAAATTTGGAAAGAAATCCCAAGGAAATAATATTTAATTTGACATGTAACTTATTTAGCGAAGAGGTTACCTGTAAAGAAGCTCTTCTGAGCAAAGATGAAATGGTAGGTGGCTTTATAAACCTCCAGCTCACACTGCCACGTCTGGGGCATGTTCCATATCCGGGGGTAGCTGGCATTGATATGGAACTGTGGACAAGAAATGAAAGCATCAGGACTACCTGAAAAGATGACAATGCCTGACCCTGCCTCTCAGCAGTTTTCACATATGTACCCTGCTGAATAATTAAAACTGTTTTCCTGCTGGGATGAACAGAAGGTCCTTCCAGTTCCTTAATAATTTAATCTCTGTCTCTCCTTCTGTGCTTGAAGGTCAAGTGTTAGTATATTCATTTATTTGGAAAGGTACACTATGAGTTTCTGATACAGGTGCTGCTGCAGCAATTTAAAAACAAAGTTTTCATCAAAAGTGTCACTTTTTACAATACACCAAAAGAAGAACTCCCAGAACAGAGTATTTTTCAACCATTGATACACTGCTCAAATTCAAACATTAAGAACATTACTCCAATAAGGTCATTTAAAAACCATTAAGAAGGGTAATCTACACAATTACAGTGGAGCAGAAGTAAAATACTAGGCAAACAAAACAAAATGCAGTATTAAATCTGTCTGAAGTAGTTCAAGCACACTTGAGTACTTTGAAGTACTTGTGCACACATATCCTTTATCAGAGCTGCTGAGTGTAATCACTTACTAAGGCAAAGCCTGTGTGAACATGTGGCTACACTGTAAATAAGGCAATATATGTAAATACATAATTTATACACCAGGTTAGTGCTTTTTAAGTCACTAAAGGTCACACATGTGCACTGTTTTGTGTGTATATATAAATTCCTTACGTATTAAGGTCTTGCAAAACACATTAAAAAGGCATTTCCCAGTATTAAAAAAATAAAGACTGCTCCACAGAAAAGTAAATATGTTCTTTATCAAAAATCCTCTAGAGACTGAAGCTTTGTTCCCATTAATGAAAACTTACAGCCAGCATTTCTGCTTCCAAGAGAGTCCTGTACTGCATACTGCTGGTGGCATCCACGTGGAGGAGCTGCCCTTTAATTGTGGGTGAATAGCCTGACAAACAGAAGTTATCAAATCATCAGATATCTGAGTTACACCACTATTTGAACAATTTTCACCACTGATTTCAGCAGTCCACTACCAAGAACTATCCTGATGGATATCTGCTTTAATATCTTGCAGTGAACTGCACAAGGAAATATTTTTGTTCCTTTACACAGGAATATACATCTCAAGATTACAAAAGAAAAACACTAAAGAGGAACTAAGATAACTGCTCAGAAAAAACCATACGGATAACTCACCATTTTCACTCACTGTCATGGGAATATTTATTTCCAAATAGGATCCTGCACCAACATTTACATGTACAGCATTTGTTTCCTGCATTGCAAAAAAGGAAAACAGTCCAAACATGATTTCCAGCTTTATTTATGCCTGTGTCTGTCATTACACACACCGGGACTAAAGCACCTGATGATTCAAGTCTTTCTTGCCTTCAGAGAAGTCACTAATGAACACCAATATGCATTGATACAAAATAACAATACTTTTAGGCCAAATAAATGCTGCCTGAGGTTCACTAATAGAAACAGCATAGGTCTGATCCAAGGCCTAGGAGAGCAGACTAATATACACTTCTAACACTACATTTCTAACTCTTTCAGCCCCCAAAAAAGAACTAAACATGTGTACAAAGAAGTGATGCTGTATCCCATTTAAAAGAGTAGCAACAAGGAGAAGAAAAAATCCAAATTCCCACACATACAAGTTTTGCTCCCCCCTAAAATCATCTTTTTTTATAATGGTGAGCTTCATCAGAATTTAAGACTGCATAGGACATGTCCAGACCATGAAGCCCCAAGACTGTAGGAGCTGGCATGGCTTGAGATGTACCTTTGAAGCTTAAAAGAAACTTAAAATAATGCCTCTCAGAATATATTTCTCTTTGAAGGGTTTGTTCTTCATTTTAAAAGACTAAGACAAAAATCACCCAGCTTTTAAAACCATAGTTCTGTAAAAAACACCTGAGACAAGTAAAAATACGCACAACCAAAAAGCACAGTGCAACCATAATAGACAAAGTTAATTTTTGGATAAGGTTTCATTATTTACCCTGTTCTTGGTAAAAAGCAAATCAATGGTGGCATCTGCAATGATATTCATCCGAAGTTCAAAAGCAAGGATCTGTCTAGGTTTCCCAGGCTGAGCAATTTCTGAGACTTTCATAACTTGGTAGTCTGGTGGGAAGAAAAACTTCCACAAGCAATCCCTAGTGGGGAAGAGGAAGAAGAAAAAAAAAAGAATAGTTTTTTGTTCACAGAAGAAATACATATGTATATTTGTGCATCTACTTGGTTCATTTAACTATTTTCCTTTCAGCTGAGTCTTTAGACAACCAGTGGATGTGATAAGGAAGAATGTTTGTTGAAAATCTTCATCATGGGAGCCTTCCAACTCATTACTGAAATCTCCAAAAGTGTCAATGGCAACAAGTTACTTTTGGACAAAGGCCATAAATTTTAATCCAGAAAGCAAACAAGCCATGTTTTTCTTATTTCTAATCCTTGGTTTACAAAATCTGCTACAAAAGTATAGTAGGAAGTCATCTATTCATTCTTCAGTTTGTGCATAAATAATTGATCTAGTGTCCAGAAATCAAGAAAATACAAAACTTTAGGACCTCAGAATGGAAACCACATTTCTACAGATTTATAGCTGAACATGCCATGAAATACAGGATAGGAAAGGCAGAGTGATGGAGCATAGACAGCAGAGCTTACATAGGTTTCAAGGGGGTGGAAGTCCTTCCTGCACCCAGCACTATTGTAGCATCTTAAAAGTTTCCAAAACTCCATATTCTATCCATAGCAAGAGCAAAAGTGCTCATAGTACATTTCTAGGAACTCTACACACTGCACTAAACTGCTTTCTACTGAGCCAGTTAAGATTATAAAAAGCATTCCATTATAGGGCAAGCTTTCTTTGGAGTATTAAAAGTATCATTAATGATTCACTGATCTCGTATTTCTAGCAAAGGGCTCTAGAAAGTGACATTTTCTCTTAAATGCACTATCATATCTAATGACTACTCTGTGGGCTGCCATCCTCACACTCCTGAGAGACAGTAAATCATAACAGTTTCACAGGAGAATTAGTGAAGGCCAAGAACCAGCCTGTAATTAACAGGGGGAAAGAGGGAAAGCACTGATTATGTCACTTTTACTTAATAGGCCTTTACTCTCTAAACAATCCTACTGTCCTCACCAGAAATGCTCATGTGCAAAACATCCAGGGCCAAGTGAAGAACAGTAGAACTCTAGCCTAATATTTTGTATTAAAATAACCAGAAAATAAATACTTTGGAGATACTATCAAGCAACCGATTATGCTAAGCAGGGATGAATTATTCCTCCCTCATTATTTTCATAGCCAGATTTCTGCTTCCCTAAAATTTCCTCATCAATATGCAGTTTATTCTGCATATTAGCTAACAGGAGCTTGAGAAATCTAAAGATCACCAATTAACAACCTAAACCTCTGGGTATGTGACACTCGATAAACAGTAAAAATACTTAGCTTACAGAAAGGGAACATAATCTATTAATTTAATAAAATGAAAGTAATCCTAGCTTTGGAAGGCCAACAAGATAAACACCAATGAACTTACTCATCTTAAACCACTGTGTAAATCATGCTATAAATCATGGTCATACCTCTGCCTATCAGCCCATGGCCCATAATTGAAGTCTGTCCCTTTTCCACACACAATGTCCAAACCCCAGCATGGTGGCAGATCCTGCAATTTGCTGTCTTCGTTGCTGGCTTCTCCATCATTGCTTTCCTCTGTCTCCTCAGGCACTAGACCTGCATTACATAAAATAATAAATAGATTATTAAAAGAAGTTGCTTCAAATCAGCATGAGAAATGTTTGCTTAAGCACAAGACAATTAAAGTGTGCTGATGTCAGTTTTATTTGACACAGCTACAGTATGCAAATATCAAGACCCAATTCTACATCAGTGTACTTCTACTGGCTCCAAAACATTGCACTAACTCTCTTAGCATAAAGATTTTTCACCATTAAAAAAAAAATAAATTATCTTTTTATTTAACAGATTGTACCTGGTTCATCCATATAGTAATAGATATCAACATCATTGGACTGCATGACAACAAAACCTTCACCCATCAGCCTCGGTGGCCTGCAAAGAAAGAGTGCAAAGATAAAGAGTAAAAATTCACATGCTGAGATTGATCTTTATGAATTCAAGTAATTTTCAATGCAACACATTAAGCATAATGGATTTGCATAATGATTTGAGAAAAAAACCAAACCCTTGATCATAATGTTGCTATTATTATTATAATTATGACATCAAATAACTTAAAAGTTTTGTCAACTCAAGCATGAAGATACCAGCTTCCTCTCCACAAAGGTATTTCTCAGATAATCTAAACCACACGTAACTACTGAAGTTTTACTTTCAGTCAAGAGTTCCTTTCTCCTTGTCCTATATTGTTCTTTCACCTGCTAATTGTATTCTTACTAAAATAGCCCTCTACACCAAAGGGACCAGACATTCAGTAATTAGACCATTAGTTAATAAAAAAAAGGGAAAAAAAAGCTGTTCTGCCTCAATAACACCTCCCTCAATACAAAAGGATCTAAGTGATAAAACTAAGAGATTAAACATTTCTCCTAACACTATTATATTGGTATATTACAATCCCTTTCTCAGGTTAATTTACATATTAATAGATTCTAAAGTAGTAATATTATAATATAAAAATTCTGGTTTTACTGCAAAAGACACTATTGCAGCTTCTTAGCCACTGTCATAAACTGTCATTTCTTAACAAATAAAGATAATTCCTATGACAGTTTAAGAGTGTGACCTGTTAGAGCCCACTGCCCATTTCTCCATAGCTCATTTCCAAAGCCAGGAAACCTTGGAAAACATGGAAGACAGCAGATGCAGAGACCATGTACTGCCAGAAACTCTTCAAAAGCAACAGAGCAGGAGCCTTGAAACTAAGTTTACTTTGAGAGTAATGATAGCAGTGAAAGATCAAATATTTTAACACAAACTAGACAATGGCAATGAATGATAATGAGGTTATCATCATTTGAAAGTATTCCCTAATATCTATCCTGAACTACCACCTACTGCCTTGTTCTGCTTTGACCTACTTTTCCCAGCACCTTTTTCATTCTTTCCTTGTATTTCAGAGGACTTATTTGCAAAGAGTGATGAAACTGTTGAGATGGAGGTTTGTAATACAAAATGACAGTTTTCAAGGTGAAATTTTGATGTTTCTATTGATTAGTCAGTCTATTACAAATTTCATCAAGTCACCTGGCTGCTTTTTATACATTCACTGCCTGCAGGAATTTCTGACAGTTAAGACACCCAGCTTAAATTTTAATCCAAAGCAGTATAAGAGAGCAGGGTCTAAAGAGTCAAACATTCTCCATTTCCAGTGAATTGGGCAATTTTTTGAATTTATCCAGTAAATTAGAGCACATTTTGTGCACAGATGCCATCTTTCAGCCATCAGGAGCTGCAGGGATGGCAGGAGCATAAAAAGAAAATACTTAAGAGGAAGCAGGAGGAAAAGCTAATAGTTTGAGTATCTTAATCCTATTTTATTTTAATCTCATTTGTTTTCAATATTAGTTGCAGAAATTTCCTTTGTCGTCATGTTGGAAGAGTAAGATTCTGTACACAGCCACAGAATGTTCTTTGAAAAACATAAAGGCATATAATAAACAGCAGCATTTGGCTGATAAAAAGCCAATTAAAGGCACAAATGATGAACAGTTTATTTTATTACTTCATGCAAGCACTCAGGCTTGTGTTTGACTTCCTTCAGTTTGTTCAAGCTGCCTGACCCCGCTCAGGCAGAATACACAGAGGTAAAAGGATCAGCAATCTGTCTTCAAAAGATAACATGATTTCCCCTCTACCAAGTATTACACAGCTTTTACCCAGTTTTGGGGTTTTTTTTAGTATTTCCCAAACCATGAATCAGCTTTACAGAAGTCAACACCTTAAACCTTGGGTTTCAGCCAGAAATTCAGTGCTGGCAAAGCCTGGGTACAGCTCTAGTAGCTGAGAGAAGGCAAAGAGACCTTGGACACAGGATGTCACATCCCTGGAAACATTTCAAGGCCAGGCTGGATGGGGGTCTGAGCAACCTGATCTGGTTGAAGATATCTCTGCTCATTGCAGAGAGACTGAACTAGATAGCCTTCAAAGAAACCTTTCCAACCCAAACTATTCTATGATTCTATGTTTAATCACAGAGCAGAACACACACACACAAAAATAAAAACCTAGAATGACACCGAAAACCAGTGCTTTTCTCTATAAATGAAATTCGTTCAAAGATGCAAAATTTAAAACTGTCAGAGTGGTAGAAATGCCAAATGAGTAAAATAAAGACCCTGAAGCACAATCAAAATCCTCTTCTCTGTGTCCTTAAAATAAATTATAAAATAATATGGATACAAAAATACGCCAAACTTACTCATCATTTTGAAGACCAACATATCTTGGACTTGGGACCAGCATGACTCGAACATTTTCCAATTTTCCCTTCACAATGTGCATGAATTGATCAAGGTGGCTTGAAGGTGGTTTTGTGGTGTATGTCAAAAAGGCATCATCGAAGTTAATGCAAAGTGTTTGTGGCTGATAATGATTCCCAAATGCCAAGCGACCCTAAATCAAAAAGCAAACCCAGTTACCCACTGCTAATCACTGATCTCTTATATTTAAGTATCTGTTTACACTGATCTCTTACATTTAAGCATTTATTTACTATATATATAAAAATACTGCATATAAAAATGCAGTTGAATCACCCATGTGCAAATAAAGAGCATGGACAAAAGTCCTGGCTGCAATCTGTGCATATCTAAAATACTACCTTACATGTTAAACTCTGAATTTTTTTTCCTATCACCTCAATTACAGTTTGCTTGGTTTTTTATTTTTTGCTGCTGTTCATTTGAGTTTTTTGACGGGGGTGTGGTTTTGGAATATAACATGAAATTTAAAGAATGTGTCCAAATACCCCTATTAAGACATGCAGGGGAATGAAAAATAAAACAACCCCAAACACCTGCCAAAAACCCAACACACCCCATCCTGTACAACACCCACAGTTTCATTACTTGGTGATATTCCTGAAATCATTACAAGTCTAAGACATGACTATTTCCCAAAAGTTAGAACATAACTCTGTTTCCAACAGCACCAGCAGGGTTTGTGATTGTGTCAGGCGAGTGCTGATGGTGTAGTTCTAACTTTTTTAAAGTACAAAGGCAAATAAAAATCTCAAACAGAATGTGTAAGAAAAATGAATGGCAAGTGTCATTTTTAAGAAAATACTGATAAATATTTCCCTTATCAGGATCGTTTCACTCACCGTGCTCACATTGACTTTAATGACAGGAATAAGTGATCTCCATGAAGAAGAAGGGTCTTGAGATTCTGTTTTAACTTTAACACTAAGTTTAAAAAAAAAAAAGGGTTATAATTTTGTCTTTTATTGCAGAAGAGCCAACAAAATTTTTCTTCTAGAAGTATTCAGGGCACAGATCTTGGGGAGCACTCCTCCCATGAGAACAGCAGGAAGCACATGGAGCTACACCTTGGTGCTGACACTGGGTAGGAAACAAGCACGCCTTGTTTAACTCAGAGCAATAGTTAAATAAATCTTCCCCAGGGGATCTTGGCCTGTTCTAAATACTCCTGTTGAGGCATGGGATTTTTCATTTCCCAAGACACATCCCCCTCAAAGGCAGAAATCCTTCCTGCGCCTGTCAATAAGGGCTTGAGATAAAAACAAAAGGAGACTGGCTGGGAGGCAGAGCCCTTACTCAAACTCAGGACTGCCACAGCATCCTGCAGCTGCCCACTCTGTGATTTAGTAACTGGCCAGCAGCAGGGGCAGGACTCAAGCCTCATTAGATCTTCTCTGCTGCTGACAGTAAATCAGTCTGGTGTGGTCCTGCCCGAAGACAGGCTGATTATTGAACATCTGACTGCACTGCACACAAGCCACATAAAACCCCTTGTATTTTCACACCATGTTTTCTGGGGTACCCCAAAACTGGGAATTAACAGGAGACAGTTCGTGTAGCTGTACACAAGACCATAGAGATCCTCACATTTTGCCTATTCAATGTCTTGAGCAGCTATTACTTCTACTGAGCTAAACCATTATTATTCTGCCAGCATAATCCTCTTCAACACATGCTTCCTCTCCACACTGTATTTCAAATAGGTTTTTCAGTCTGTCTCTGATCATTAAACAAGAGTGCTTGGTTTGTTTGGCTGTGTTTTTTAATTATTATTGGTAGGAAGTCTGAGGAAAGGGAAAAGATTCAGACTGTCAGGCATGTCAGTGCAATTTCTCTCAGCTGTGCTTCCCTCCTTTGGCCTCCAGAGCCCACGTTAACAAAACATTACCCAATTAGTTCAGCACTTTGCACAACAAAGCATCGACAAAATAGCAAAATGAATAATTATTTACCTTTCAAGATTGGCGTGTGTTCTCTGCCTCCCATTCACATGTGCTCTCTCATCATCTTTCTTTGCTGGAATGATTGTGGGATCCAAGCCAAACAGTTCCTGAAGTTGTCCATAAAGCTCCGAGCGGTTGTACACGTGAAATTCAAAGTCATTCACCATAATATACAGTCGAGTTTCTGCCTTGGGATCTAACCAAACAGTAGGAAAAGAGGTTCTAATTCTATTTCAACATTCCCTTGGAATATTTACAGTTTCTCAAATATGCACATTTTGCAAAACCAATCCACGCAGTAGTGAACAGCTGCTGAAATACATATTAAAAAGCATTAAAAAACTCCACAAAATATTTACAGCATTCTAAGCAAATCAGTAAAACTTGGAAAATAAGACAGCTGCATACAAAATATTAAATCTGAAAGGCATTTCACCCCTAGGTCACAGTCCAAAAATAAATCCAGGCAGAAACTGCACAAAATGGCAAATGAAATTTTTCAGTCTCATGTATGAAAACAAACAAACAAACAAACAAATATCCCTCTTGATGCACAGCACAGAAGCCTGGGTGAAAATTTCTGCTTTCCAGCACAGATATCACTGAGATCAATTCAATCTCAAAACCCAAATGATTTTCTAGCCAAGCTCTCTGGTACAGCATGCCTGAAGTGGGAGAAAGCTTTCTGTTAAAGAGAAACAGAAAACATTAATATGCAGAACAAAGAGGATCATACTCATTTTGCACAATCAGTCAACATTCTCACAAATTTAAAATTTCAGCTGTTGTATCAGCTTGACTCTCTGATCCTTAAACCCTATTTTAACTTCTGCTGATCATATAGAGAGCTGATTGTGGCATACTTTGACACACTTTTGCCTCAGAAAGTGTGACCTAATTATGCAGTTAATGCGAGGGAAAAGCTTGCACCACTTCCCCCTAATTACCCAGTTGAAAGAGTGCCCATTACACATTGACTCAGGAGACCTGAGCTGCTCTAAAAACCTCATCTGGTCTTTCTAAGTCAAACAGACTTGAGGCAGCTGAAGAATCAATGGTTATTACAGCAGTCCCCAATCTGTAACTCAGGGGTACAAACTGAAGGCAGCATTTCCCAAAGACACAAGAAATTAAAAACTCAGAGCAAACATTTCATGGTCAGGGTCAAAAGAAGATATGTAGATGCCCAAGAGCCAAGGTTTAGAGACACTTGCTTGATTCAATGCACCCAATTTGATAAAAAACTCATCTGTCCCTCAAAATTACACATCTCTGCAAACTCACTTCTTCCCCATCACACCTAAAGTACCAGAAATTTCCGTATCATTTTAAAAATATATACATATAGAAAGCAAATTTCCAGAGCACATTGACATCACAGTTTTCCTGAACAGAAGACAGAGAAAAGTTAATGAGCCAGCTTCAGTTCCTTCCTGTTTTCATAAAAGCACCATCAAATCCATTTGTTGCCAATGTTAACCTGCATCAGTAAGAGTCAGGCAAAGAATGACATGGGCAAACATTGGGACACACAATTGCTCACCCGGGAGATCTGAGTAGCATCAAGAACACAAATAAATGTAATTTTTCAATTCCTGGAGGCCAGCATTAGACTTCATTAACTAAATGAAATCATATCTACTAATTCATTTCTTTAAAGGGGATTTAAAGAGACAAGTATCTGTTTTTCCTAATAACAAAAATAAGGTTTGACCTCCACATATCAATTTGGTTGCCCCAAACACTTTTGGAAAAGAAAAAAAAAGGGCAAAGAAAAAGAGGCAAACAAATCTGAACGTTATTGAATGATTCAAAGAAGCATTTATGTAGGTTATGTACAAGTAACTACCAGATTGGTTCACAATGTGAAAATTGATAATGTGCTGTGGCACCTAAGCCAAGTCATTGGGGTGTGCCCTATCCACAACATGATCCTCCAGCTTTTGCTCCTAAACCACTTTCATTTCTCAAGCATGTACAGAACCTCAAGCCCCAGCATGATTTAACACTTAAAAAGCATTTTAGTCACATTACTTTGTTTTCAGAATTGTACACCTCTAACTTCTGTGGTTGCTTGGATTATTTGTCCACTAATTATGTGGCCTTAATTGCCAGCAGGAAACCTTAAAGCCTTGCAATACTGGCAAGCAAAAATGCCACCATAGAGGACAGTCAACCATCTTCCCTGCATTAAATTTAATTTATTTTTCCATTCTCTGAGCCACTAGAGAAATATGTTCTAACCAGCAGATGAAGGCAATCCTACAAAAACCTGTTGGACAGTAACCGTGGTTGGAAAAATCTAATTAACTCTAAGACTAGGTTTCACATTTCGACTTACTTTTTTTTATGGCATAAAAAAATTTGAATTGTGCCCTACCACCTCAGAGAGTGAGCAGTGCCTCAGTCAATAGAAATGAGCAGCACTTCCAAACTCCTATCACTGCCCAGAGTGGCGTCTCACATTCACCTGACTGATTCTGCTGCCCCTGCTGAGCTGGTACTGACACAGCAGCAGCTCCACGAGCTTGCTGACAAGTCTAAGAGGCTTCACACCAGCAGCAGCCACTGCCAAAGGCAAAGTGGGACACAAAAAGCCCTCCAAAGTTCAATGACCCTCTCAATTAGTGTACTCAGCTGTAGATAGCTGACATTTCTGGACCTCCTTGAATGAGCAATGGAGCTGTGATGGCTCCAAAAGTCAAGAGAGGCAGGACCAGAGTCCCATTCAACATAATTCTAATCCTACAAATGATTAAGCACACAGCCCTAGGCTGCTTATGCTTTCTCACTGTGTTTTCTGCAGATACAATTAATCTCTTGCATCTGTGTTAAAAATCCACCTTTGGCCAGAGACAAGGAAGAAAAATAAATTAATTTTAACACTTCCCCACTTCCGTAACCACAAGTGTCATCAAGACACAGGCTTGTCAAATACTAAAGAACATCCCTTACCGTAACACTTCAGCTAAAATAAGGAAAGCACAACACTCACTGAAACTCAGCAACTAAAATCATTTGCAGAACCTAAGGCATCTCTATTCATCATAGTTATCAACTTCAATACAGAGACAATTATGCTCATACTCCAGCTAATGAAGGCTACTATTAAGATTAATGGTTTGTGTCAAGAAGGGTTCACGTCCCCGATAATGAATCCTGTATTTATTTCATCTACTCTGCAGCCAGTGAACAAATCCATACCTTCTGAAGATCCAGTGTACTTCAGGTACATATTAACAAACCAACTGAATGCCTGTGATTGTGTAAAGGAAATATGTTTCTGTAGGCTACTTGTAAATTTAAACTTTGAAACCTTTTTGGGAAACTCACCGTGCTGCTTCTGCTTAGGGTTGTACATCTTCCACCAGCGAAAAATGATAAATCCATCTTGAATTCTAAATCAAATCAATTGGAACAAAATAGAAGTTGGAAGAGTGATAATCCAACATCCTACATGCAGTTTGTGCAGAGATCTGCAGCTGAGGCAGTGTACAAGCAACATGAAAGCACAAAGCCTTACAGCACACAGTGTATTACACAATTCCTGCTTTAGCTGAAACTCGTACAAAACCCCATTCCCACTGCCTCCTCCAGGCTTTCCAAATTTGACAGCAAGAATCAAAACTACAAACTATTTGCTGGCATGCAGTTCATGAAACGAGTTATTCTGACTGCCAGTATATAAATGCCAACTACTTGGCCAATGTGAAACTTACAGACTTAAGAGCAGGAACATGAGGGAGTCAAATTAAAAAACAGTTCTCCTTCCCACTCCAAAGTGGTTTATTTGGCAAACATTAAGGACAACTACAGTCTTACCCAGCACTGACTTGCAAATGATAAGGCTAAAGCAGCAAATGAGCTCACAAGTATGTAGGAGTGTTAAATACTAGCACCAAAAGAGACAGCCTAACACTTATAAATATACTGCTCATTTGGAAGACTGCATTTTGATTTGTGCTATTTGGACCCGTATTTAAAATCCTTATTTAGAAGGGGGACTCCCTTGGAACTCTATACCTGATGGACATGTCCTCTGTGATGAAATAGATTTCACGCACCATGACTTTCCCAGACAGCACAGAGAATGAAAAGGAACCTATTTATATTAAAAAAAAAAGTGTTTATTAGTCTAAAGCTGTTGATTTTGTGAACAGAGAGAATATAGCATTCAATTATCTGAACTGGGTTAACTGGTCATCTTGAGTTTCCCTTCTTGAAGGGAAGTCAGAGATTTAGAACACACAAAGTACACAACTAAAGGATGCTGGGTTTAGCACCACACAACAATACAACCCAACCCCTGAGACACGAGTCACTCAGAAACACCCAGGTGCCCTGCAAAGCTCCTGAAAAGAGTCAGAAAAACTGTTTTGAACATTAAGAGATTCAAGTCATTGTGTGCAAGACTGTAATCAGAGAAATAAAGATTCCTGATGGACTGTTTTTTAAAATTTTAAATGGCTATAAAGATTTCAGTCCAATTGTTATGACAAATTATGTTTGCAGCAGGAAGGATTAATAAGCATGAAAAGAGCAGCAGGTAATGCAATAGCCCAGATTTTTCCTAGGGCTTTTCACCTCACCCACAGAAAGTTAAGTACACAGTAACTTAAAAAAAAAAATTAAATAAAAATCAACATTAAACAACTGAAACCAAGCCGTAAATCATGGGATTTAATTAACTTTATGTTCTACTTACTGAGGAGGTTTATAAAGAATATCACATATTTGGCCAGCCCAGCTGTCCCTACTTAATGGCAATTTCACAGAGAAATTTTAGTAAAAGCCTATACATCAAGTGTAGCAGCCACTAAGTATTCATTCTATTTTGCTCTTCAATAAAGCTGGATTTGAAGATGGGTTGGAAATAGAGTTCTTCGATTCCTGAAGACACAACCAAATGAATTGCAAGGGTGTCTCTGGCAGGTCAAGTGTGTGTGGGATTTTTTGGTTTTAAGTTTTCACTACATTTATGATGAAGAGTTGCAGAAAAAGTCCAGAACTAAAGTCATTGCTATTCTGTGAAGCAGACAGAGAAAGGCAGAGGAGCAGGTGAAAGGAAATTAATAGTGTGATCAGTGAGGTTGTGGGCTACAGCCCTCTGTGACTCAGCAGCAGATATTTTTGTAAATGGGTGAGCGCCCAAGTGATTTGTACTGACCTGTTTTATTCAAAAAAGTTTAAAATATTTTAACAAAAAGTTAATGGATTTTGATGCAAAATGTTCTAGCCAGTATCAATTCTACATATTACAGTCCCAGTATGGATCAAGCTGTGATTAGTTGTTCTGACAGCTTATTTAGAAAGCAAGGACAGTGCTGGAACAGAGACTCAAGGCATGAGTCTCTGCTTTGAATCCACTCCATACTGAATGTTTTCGCATCACTCTAACAAAGGAACACTGAGCTTTCTTCAAGATTTTAGCCAGCTGAGGTATGGTAAAAAGCAGCAGACAAAGAGTGGCATTACATTAATTATAACTTACCAATATGGATGTAGCCATGTTTATACAATCTGTTAAGAACCAATGTTAAAATGAGTCCAATGTTCCGGGAATTATAGTAAGTAAGGTAGATAATCCATCCACAGGACAATATTGTTGCTGTTGAAAGATTACAGTGAATTAAGGCATTTTTTAAAGCACACTGACCCACATAAAAATCTTACCTATTAGGACTATGAGGCATAGCAGTGTTCTTCCTGCTCTCCAAAATATTTGACACTGATCGGATGCTTTAATGGGTGTTTTCAGAGAGATGGTGTAAGGAAGGTGTGAAGAGATGGGGGGAAAAGGGGGAAATGGGAAGTCCAGAAAAATACAGATTCTTCACTGCTCTTCCACTCCCTAATACAAAAAACCCTGTCTTCCCAGACAACCTGCAGAAGGCACCCCATTATTTCACTACATCACTTATCATCTAAGAAGGTAGACTTTATAGACTGAATTGTAACATGCATTGTCCCACGTGGACATTTATTTCAGAACACCCTAAAAAACCCCAACATGGCCAAGTTAGCAGAAATCTCACAACAGTTCAAGCATGGAATTTGATAGGAAAAAAAGGAAATAGCAATCCAGTGAGAAACACATTTTTAAAAAGAAAAAAAAATTAGGTCTGCTAATCCCCAAAGTAATTTTTACTTTAGTTGATTAAGAGCTAGCAACCTATTTCTAACTACAAGGGTTCTCTAAGCTTCCAGAAGGACAAACCCAAAAGGAATGGCACTGCCAAGGAATGGACTAGTTCTAATTCACCTTACTGATAATTACCATTCTGTTCCACCCAAAGCAGAGTAGGGAAAAAAACTGAACTTTGTAACAGAAGTTTTTAATCTATGTTAAAAATCACAGATTTACGGTACTTTCATGGAAAAATCTGAAGTGCAGAAAGGCATAGGGGCATGGCACCTACACTTTGAAGAGAGTTCAGATGATTTAAAAAAAAACACAAAATATTTACAAAAAGAAACAGTTCTTTTACTGTTCCTTTTCTATTTTTCAGTGGGATACTCCACTGCTCCATAACAATACTTCGTTGAAAAACAAAGAGAAGGTGCAAATGACTCCCATGACTTTGTCGTTTCCTTAGTGGAAAATGGATCCAGTGTGACCAAAATTCAAGCAGCTCATACCCTCGGGCAATAAGCTGCTTGACACGTTAAACAAACCAAATCTGTGTGGGTAATTACACAGCAAAGAGCAGGGAGGCTGGAAGCCACATCCCAGGAAAGAAAGTGCAGCTGGCAGTGAGGGCAGGCACGCTCCAAGGACAGTGTTCACCTCCCCCACATTCAGGTGAGTAAGCTCCTCACTGCTGCTCCTCTGAGGGGAGGGAGAAAGGTGGGATGACTCACACTCTGAGGGTCCATAAAGCTTAGTTTGAGGTCAAAGTTCAAGTAAACACTATTAGCTGAAGTAAACACTAATAGTTGAAGTCAAGAAGGTGCCCTCTTAAGGTGAAACATACTGAGAAAAATTGGGAAAGCAGTGCAGCTTCCAGTCCTGATCCACTGCCTTCACCATTAGTCTCACCCCTGCCACAAATCGTAGCCTTTTCCCTCACCAGATCCCATCAACTCCTTTCATTTCATTATTAGATATCTGATTTTAAAGCCTCTGAACTCACTGAAACCAAGTTTTGGAAATTACATTTCCAAAGTTTTACTGCATGTGATTTTGAGAAATTATTCCAGAAGTGAGCAACAGCTCTTTGAGAAGCATGTTCCTTTCTGGAATTCATCACCTTTTACTGAGACCAGTAAAGTTAGGTGTTTCAGCATTCGGGTGAGGAAATTACTGATATCTTTTTATATTCTCTTATAACAGGATACCATAGGTCAGAAGATAACAGCAGAGGAGGAAAGGCTGGCTGAAACTGGGTCACTTAATAAACATCACTTGAATGTGTTTCTATCCAAATCTCATAACAGGAAGCATGTCAAAGCTTTTGAAGACAAAATTTTCAGATCTATTTGCATCTGTTCCATGTTTAACCACGAGCTCCTACCAGTGACTTCCCCTATTTTCATCTTGAGGACAACAAGAACTCTATGTTGAGTACAAACTTTCCATTTCAACACATTAAAAGTAAAATAAATAACAAACAGGAATCACTCTCAGCTCATTTACTCATGTCCTTTCTATTCAATTTGGTTTACTGAAAAATAATTCCAGTATGTCGACAGCCAACAGAAAGCTTTAACTTGTCATAAGTGAAAGTGAAAAAATAAAGTTGTTCTTGTGTTGGCACCTCATTCCAAGTCCAAGAGTCAAGGCTGAAGAGCAGGCATTATCTGCCTTTGGAAAAGTCTGAAATCATTGTACACTTGTAGTATTCTTACATGGACCTGAGTAAAATTTCATATTTATTTTGCTGTCCTTGATCCACTTGTTTATAGATTAAGAAAATAAAAATACCTACACCCAATATAAGCAGTAGAACCAGTGTTATAAAAAGAAGTCAGCATACCTAAATCAGGCACATTTACAAATCCAGCTCATAACTGATTAAATGACAGCTTGGCTTAAAGGTTCATTGTGGTACACAATTTAGTCTGGAAGCTGTGTCATTAAACACAACAGTCCTTAGAACACTTTCTAAACTACACTATATTAAAAGGCAGGTAGGCACATATTGGCACAAGGAAGTTATTACAGCTGACTGTCATGCTAATCCTTTGTTATGCTATTATAAAAGAAATTTAAGCAAAACAGAAGAGTTAACCTTACCTACTAACAGCCAAACCACATTGGAGTCATGTTCTGTCAGGAAGTCTTCCAGCTGCGTGATACTTGGGACAAAACTATCATTTTTTCTTTGATCCATTGCTACACTGTTTTTGCATCAGCACCTATAGAACTGAAGGAAAAAGAAAACCATATCAAAACCAAAATGAGTAACAAGCACAGCACAGTTTGGAAAAAACTGACTATGTACCATGTTAAATCATCTCCAGCAGTCCAATCCACACAAAAATGAATGTATTTCTTTTATTCCTTCAGTAACAACTTCATGATTCTCAGCTACCTCTTCTTCTACTCCAGAGCTCCAGAGACACTTCCAAACATCTCTGCTGGAACGGTCTCCAGGCACATGACTGCCCCAAACAAATTACATATCAACAAAATACCAAAATATGCTCTCCAAATTTAGTACCCTCAATGCCCTGTACACCATATAAAAGCAAATAAATGTCTAAAACTGTTGTGTCACAGCAGTAAGTCAAAGGGCAACTGAACATACAAGTAAAAATGAGGCTGTATTAAGCCTACTGACAGGCAAAAATGTAGCACAAGACTAAACCCCTGCCCTTGCAGAAGGCAAGGCCAAAGCAGACACTTCCAGGAATTATGGAAAATTCCCAAAACCTCCTGATCTACTGTGTCCATTAATTCTGCTTTAGGATGAATTTGAATCGTTTTATAAGAACTGACTACCTGGTTGCTCTGTTACAGAGAACAGAAAACCAGTCCTTCTGATCTTACACTCTTCTTCCAACCACCCATAAATCACCTTGCAACTGGGTTTATATTAATTAAATGTGATTAGCAGGGAGTTGCTCAACTCAGCAACATCTGTAATTACACAGCAGTATTTTTGTTGCATAGGTTTCATTTGAAGTCTTCTCCCTCGGACGTTATCTGTCAAATCTTCTTACAAAAAGAAAAGCATTAATTCTGCTTTTTCTTTTTTCTATTTTCTAACACCTTCCAGCTCCTGGCAGCCTGTCTGCCTGACAGTATTCAGCCCTCAAAAAATATGAGTAGACTTTATTCCCCTTTGTTATGAAGTCTCTGATGGTCTCTCCATCAAGGGCTCTAGAACATAAAACTAATATTGATGAGTCCTTAGTTTTTCAGCAGCATAACAGCTTTGGAATAGTCAGTATTTGGAAATGTTAGCAATCAATGTAGCAATTAATCTGTTTTTTCCTTTAATACTCATACTACTCTCATCATTTTAACTAGAAGAAGCTGGGAAAAAACTGCCTTTAATGCACTTGTTTCTCCTGTTGTACCCTGAACCAACAGCCTGTGCTTAGAACTAAAATGGGAGTACAGTCCCAAGAGTAAGTGCCAATAATTTGTTCACTACCCCTTCTGTAAGAAGGAATAGAATGGGGAGGAAAGAACATGAGAGCAGCAAACAGAAAAACAGAAATAACAAAAAAAAAAAAAAAACCAACCAAACAAAAAACAATACCAGTTTCCAGCAGGGATGATAAAAAAGCTACTAACTCAGTCCCCCACAAGGGGGATGAATAAGAGGAATAAACATCACACACACATACACAGACTTTAAGAAAGGAGCTGTTATTTCAGAAGGGACTCCAGAACAGCAAATTAAATCACGTAATGGCACTGTGATTTGCTTTAAGACAGCCACAGTACCTTAATAAAAAAGCCACATGTCAGTTTGTGTGATGAAGCAGATGAGGCCTCTGCAGGCAGCCTCCAGGGGCCTTTAACCCCTGAATCACAGGGTAAAGGGAGAAACCCAAATCAACACTTCTCTTCCTTTCTCACCAAGGGACAACAGGGTCACTGTGTTGTGACCAGGACTATCATGGAAATGCTGTCACTACATGAGGCATGCCTATCTATTGCCTGAACCACCAGTATTTATCCCATCAGGGAAGCAAACCATGGTTTTTTCCTAAGAAATTACCACCCAACATTACATGACACTGGGACATGAATAAAAATCATTAAATAGGACTGTGGCAACACAACCTGGAGACTGAAAGTATGGAATCTTTATACTTAGCTACTTCAATAAAGACAGTGTTCATCATTTTTTGGTCATCGCTATCCATAATCATAAACTGGATGTACTTCGAATTTTTTCCTGGGATACATTTGATACCTGCATGCAAATAAATTCAGGAATCCCCCATCAATCATCATGTGTCAATATAACATATTTGAGCTTCAAAGGTGATCCTTTAACACCCTGGCCCACTGATTTTTTTTTTCTCTTTTGTCAGTGTAGTCTTTGCCCTTGATCAAGTCCCCTGAGGAAGAGGATGCTGGCAGCAAAAGTGTAACCACACAAAACCAGGCAGTAGCAACACCTGCACTGGATGTGAGCTCTCAACACACCTCTCAGAGGAATCAGGGGCTTAATCCATTCAGATTATGAATTACTGTAACAGAAAGGAGATGCAAGCAGAGACTTAAGGAGTACACACTGTTTATGATGTTTATCCCTGTGCATTTATAAGGCCCAGAGGATCAAGGGGCAGGATCTGGATCATCAGGATTGCTTAGAGGGACAGATGCAGTCTTTTCAGGACAGATATTTGCTACTTTCAGTAAGCAACACTTCTTTCCGTCCATAGTACTACAGCTTCCACCCTCTATACACTGTAACCACTGGTTAAAACCCTGTACCTTGCAGCTTTCCTCTTCCATGCCCTATACACTGTAGCCATAGGTTTGAACCCTGCAAGCCTCTCCCTGCCCACACTCTGCTACATTTACTTCTGTGTGCAAACTTAACTTTGCCATCAGCCCAAACTGCTGCACTCTCCAGGAACAGTGATCCATAGGCTGCTGAGCCTGGAATGTTCTTTCATTCTTTCATGCCTACTGTATTTGCTGAAGTAAACTCTACAAACATTAAGGAACTACTCTTGGAATGATGAGATCCAAGGGTGCGAAATTGGCTGCTGCCAACCACGCAAATGCACAAAAGAAAATGTAACAAGGAGGAACAGAAACACAGAACTTCACATTTGTATCTCTGCATTTATTTATAATCTTTTCTCAAGGTCTCTGCTGTTCTGTGACGAACAGCTCAGCCAGCATGCTGAAATATAGTCCAAAACCACGGTAAGTATTTGGATTTATTTGCCTTCCCCCCTGCTTTATTTTTTAAACACAGTTTTACTATTCATTCTGTCACTTGTGGCTCTCATTTACCACACACCACATTAATAAATACAAAAAAGCCTTCTCCTGGTAAGAAGACATGAGAAAAGGAATATTCTGTGACACTGTGGTGACAGAACACTGACAGTCATATTTTATCTTCACAGCAGTCCTTTAGGGCGTCGTGTAGTCGTCTTTCTGCAAATGAATATCTGAAGCAAGGAGAGATAAAGGCCAAATCCCTTATTTATGATGCCCAAACTGAAATTCTCGGGGCCTGCTTTTCAGGTTGTGCATGTTTGGAGCACTCAGCAGGCTCAGAGCAGACACTGGACTGCCTCGAAGGTGTGAGGGTCTGATATTACTATGAAGTTGCACTTCATGGTCAGCCAGGTGGTTTTTACAGCAAAAACACATACTTAACAGACTTTTAAAAATGAATTTTAATTGCTTGTGTCACACATTAATCCATTCTTCGCAGTACAAAAAAGATGCAAGAGAAGCTATAATCCTGGGGGGATGCACTTCATTTTCAGACTGCTTCCAGTGTTACAAGCCCGATCCAATTTTCGTTGCAAATACCCCATTCCTAAAAAGCCAAATACTCAAAAGCAGCTGCTCCTAATCTTTATAAACTCATTTCAATCACATCAGATTGATAGGTAAACTCATTTTAACCTCAGCCTGGCAAATTAACTCAACATCAAGAACAAACCTCTGCTTGAGCTAAGTCATTAAAAATTTACAGGAGGCATGAATATATGCAGGAGCTGGCAGGAGAGAAACCAGAAGCTCGGGTGACCGCGCTCTCGGTCACCAGGGTGCAGCCACTTGGCAGGGACAGCTGCACCCACCTGTAAAAGGTCTGTCCTGCACCTAGAACTGAGCACAAAGGCAACAAGCCTTTCATTCAGTGCCTGGGAGTGTTACAGTGATGTGGGTCTTGAGCTGGGCAAGAAAAGGAGATAGAAAAAGAAATGTCTGTTTACCACATCCTTTGTAAAGCTGTTTTCTTGGCACGCCCTTGTAGAAACAGCTGAATAAAAGGGGTGTCCAAAAGTGAGGGGGAAAATAGCATTTCATATTGAGAAGAAATACTTTGATATGGTCATGAAGTGGGTAGGGAAATCATGGACACTGCCAATTCTCTTACTGCTGCTGGAATTCACAGGGGGAATAAACCAAGAGTTTAAATTTGCCAGACATGTCCCTCAGATCTTCACAGAAATCAAGCGCTTATCGAATATATGTTAATTGGTGTTATTAGAGGTTAACTACCATTCTGAGGATACTCCCAGCTTCTACAGCAATTATTAATCGGTGGAGTTACAATTACACCCAAAGTGACATATGAAATGACAGGAGGCAAATCCCCCTGGTCTCAATAAATGCATGTAGATAACATGTCTGGATGCCTCATCTCAAAAAAGAAGCCATACCTAAGGTAGTTCCTTAAAGGAAAGAAAAGGCATTTTTGCATTACCCACTCCATCACTGCCTTTCAAAGGGTCTCCAGCACTTCTGTTACGAAATCAGAGGTTTAGATAAGTACATGATATTATAAAGGAGGCTCAAAAATGTACACACAACTGGACTGAACTTTCCTCTCAGGGTATCCTCATGCTGTCAGCACCCAGAGGCACATTAGGCACATCTCACAAAACAAAAAGCTGCCAAACTTGGCACCTCTCCCAAAACTCTGCAGCTAGGTCAAACACTTCAAACCCGTACCAGCACAGCTTAGGAAACTCAGCTACTCTTCAGTCAACAACCAAAGGAAAGAGGAAGGAAGAGTAGGAAAGTTGTTCTCAAAAAAAGCCACAGAAAAAACCAAGGGAAGTGACAGGACCCACAGAGCAATTCTCCCACAGGACACATTGCATCGCCTTCATACCTGGTTACCAACTAAAATTAGCAGCTCTGGGTTTTTTTAAGAAAAGAGCAAAGATTCAGGTCTATTTTCCTGCCTGTCTGCCAATGCCTGAAGTCCCACTAGTGGTAAACTGTAAACAAAATCAACGAGAGCTTTAATTACACTAATGAAATCCTGCTACAACTCCTAGCAGAAGCAGCTGCACTGGAAGCAGAGCCACACCTGGTTGAGCCGGTGTGTGAAGGGCCTTAGCCAAACAAAATTTGCACTACAGTAGCTCAGTAAGTAACAGGTCTACTTCAAAAATAATTAAATCAAGATTGAAGCACACCCAAAGGAACTGTAAGATACAAGATAAAAATCATTCTCACAATAGCCTACCAAATGAGGTAGAACTTCACAGCACAAGTGGTAACTTTTATTTATCTATTTTTAATAGTACAGGACATGAGTTTTCCTACAGAAGAAATCAAAGACAAACTCCTGCTATGGCAACCAACATACAATGCTTCCACTGCTAGCTCAGGAATCCCTGATTGAACTGGGATGATTTTTCATTAAGCTTTTAAAAAGTAAAAATATACTGCTTAACCTTGCCTCCCAGACTTGTTCAGGGGAACTGGTTCTTTTGCTGCTTACATTGCCAGGCTTTAATGCTGCAGAGGAAAAAATAAAAGGACAAAACCAAAAAAAAACCCAAAACAAAACAAAAAAACCCACCCCAAACTCAAACCCACAAACAATGGAACCTAAAGGCTCACAACAGTAGAAAAAAAATAACAGTTTCCCTCAGGCACACTCCTCAACTTAGAGAAAAAAATGAAAATTTTCCCTTTGGGGCCTGATCTCAATAACAAGGGAATAACTTTTCTTTCCCTCCCCTTTTTTAATTTGAAGTACAGTGCTGCGCCTTTGAAATACTCTATGAAACTAAGTCATCTACTCCTTACCTATGAATTTTCCTAGAAGTATACTTCCTCTAAATTTCTGCCCTGACACATCACCACAGTTTGGGGAAAGGGGAAATCTTTGCCATAAATCAAACTAAGAATCAGTCTTGTAACTACATATACCATCATCCTTAAGGGAACTACCTATAGGTTCAATCCAGCCTGGAGTCACAACAAAGATCTTGGTGCAGCAATAAGTGCTAGAATAAGTTGTGTGAGAAGATAAGAAGTTACTAGGAGAAAGTAAAACATGTCACAGTAAATACAGGATAACTCTGCAGACTGCTAACAAAAAGCATTAACCTCTTGCCTATTTCCCACAGGATAAAATGGTGCAAAAGAGCAATCACCAAAGAGCAGCTGATCCACATTTCACATGCCAAAGTTCCCTAACAGCATTCCCAAAAGGGTAAGTGACTTCAGCACGCCATGAACAAGGGTAAGAGCTCTCCCTAAATGTGTCCATACCTTCACACAATGAGCCCAGATAATCCACCACGAGCAAAACCTACTTGTGAACACTGTCAGAACGTGCAAATTCAGGCCATGATCCTAAACAAACATCCCTGAACATCTATTCAGAATCAACTGCCTAACTGGACACTCAATACTGTTTTTATCAATAGCTGTTTGAATAACCTATTAACACACTTCTAAAAACAATAGGAATACTCCCTCCTACACTTCAGTTTTTCTTCTCAATCACCAAAATTTCTAGCCCCATTGTTTAGCTGGTCACTACACACTAAAAGCACGAGGAGGAAAAAAACTCTGTATGGCTGTAATAAAAAGAACAAGCCAGAAAAGCAGAATTAATGGATTAAGTGACACAACAGAAGAACTCACATGGCAGCAGCTGTGGCCTTTTTAATATCAAACGTGATAAAGTTACACGCTGCAGCAAACTACCAACTTGGGAAGTTTTCACAAAGTTGAGTGAAGGCTGCTGTGGAGATGTGTACTGAGATGGGAAACCAATCCAGACACAGATTGTGATTGGAATGGCCAACTCCAAAACCCACCTCCACCATATCAGTGTTATGTTATGTATTATATCAGTTATGAACACGTTACAGTGGTAATTACACCGGGTTTTTTATTGATAATGCAAAGTGCAAGCACGTTATCCTAACATCATTACGTGTCATTACCATTACAGCTTCGGACGCACCAAAAAGCAGGTGCACGCCGTGTTAAATCACTGTTTGTGTGTGTGTGTTAAACCCTCTCAGGACCAGAGGCACTGGCAGAGATCGCCTTTCATCGCCCAGGGACCAGCACAGGGAAACTTCCCTCGCAGGCCAAACACAAACGGAGGCACCTGAGCCCCCGCCCCCTGGCCTCACACCCTTTCTGCACGGCGCTAACCCACGCCAAAGGGAAAACAAGGAATCCCCGACACCGGAGGGGCTTCCCCTGGCACCGCTCCCCCGGCGAGCGGCCGGGACCACGGGAAGCACGGTGGGACGGGCACCCGGGGGTCAGCACACCGCCCTTCGAGGCAGACGGATGAGCACCAGGCCTCCTCCCCGTCCCGGCCCGGCGGAGCCCCGCGCCGAACCGCGGCTCCTCCCGGCGCGGGGGCGGCTGCGTGGTCCCGGCAGGCCCAGGGCGAGCGGCNGGCGCGCGCAGGCGCGGGCACAGCTGGAGCCGCCAGATGCGCGGGGCGCGCTCGGCGCCGCGGGCGTGGCCGGCGCCGGGACCCGTGCCGATAGCGATAGCGGTACCTTGCGGGGCTGGCGGACACACGGTCCCGGAATTGGAGTCTCGCTAGAGGATCCCGCCCCCGGCGCGGTTGGCTGCCCGTTAGGTCGGGAGAAGAGATGCTGCCCGCCCGCCGGCGGCCGGGGGAGCGAGCGCCTACGCGCCCGCCGCACCTGCCGCTCCGCTCGCCCTTGTCCTCGCAGCGCTCAACTGCGAGGCACCCGAGGGGTTTGCTGGCCGAGCCGCCTGGTAACGGGCTGTTCGTTTTCCCGCCCGTTGTTTGCGCCCTCTAAAGCGGGTAAAGAAAGCTGGTCCCCCGAAACCGGATAAAAAGTGAATTTTTAGACATTTTTGAACGCGTGTGGCCGTGATTTGACTCGCAGGTGTAGCCAACTATGATTAGTACGCACATTGCTTTAGAATCGCCCAGACATGCTAAAACACATAGATTTTTTTAAAATCACCCGGGCGTGCATCCTCCAGCCTTCAGTAGCACACTAGAGGAAACCAAAACAGTGACTCTGTATGTGTGTACATGTACCTTTTTCCATGTGGTCCTTGCACACTGTCAACATTGGTGCTAAACTCCACATTCCCTCAAATGCCCCCGAGGTTTCCAGAAGCTGCACCACACCGTGTCTCCCGAGGTGCACCCATCCTTGGGCACCTGGATCGGAAAGGTGGACGTGCCACTTGGTACCTGCAAAATAAATCCTGTGGGTGAGAAACACAGGTTCCCTCAGCCAGGGAGCTGCTCTCACTGGCCTGACAGTGAGACCTGGCTGGATTTGCTTGGGCGAAAGTGAAACTGAGCCCGGGTGAGCAGAGGGCTCGTGGCTGCTGTCTGTGTTCGTGCCTCCTGCCTCATGCCTGCTCAAGCATTCCGCATGGTTTTCCCTGCAGAGCCAACTTTCAGCTGGATCAGCAGTCAGCGAGCATGATCCCACTCGCTGCACAAGGGCATGGATGCCCCTGGGCGCCTGGAAAGAGCTCTTAACCTGGCACAGAAAGGCAGGATTATGCCTTGAGCAGACCACAGGTGAGCCCTGACCCCAGCTGCCCCCCAGCACCCTACTGGACAGAGCCCTGCTCAGAGCAGCTCCAGGCATCCTCCACTCAGCAGATGAGCCACCATCAAAGCCAGCGTTACCTAACGAGGTTTATCCTCGCTGTTTTCTATTACATTCCTATCATATTAAGCATAGTAAGAAAAATATTGTTTAAGTGTTCCTGGTTTTCATATTGAAGCCCCCCCTCCCAGCTCCTTCCCTGCTGTTGCTGGAGCTGTGCACTCCAGCGCTCTTCCCTGACCTGCTGTGCCGAAGGGATGGAGTCTTGGGATGCTCTTCCAAATGTTTTTATCCACATGATGCCTGAAGGCTTTAATGAGGTCCACACATGAAGAAATTTCAGCTCAAAGCTATCATTAGAACTTGGGGAAGGTGGGCCTGCCGTAAGAGATGGAATTAAAAGCTTTAATGCTGATACAGGCCTGGCTGGAAAACTGAAAGATGGGATTAACACAAGGGAAAATATTTACCCCTCTACGCCTTTGAACTTATTTGTTTCCTAAAGGACACTAATATTTACATTCTCTGCAAAAAAAAGTGCACTTTCTTCTCACAAAAATATTTTTATGTTTGACTAGACTTATTTTTAAACTCTTATCAATACAGGGCAGAATGTGACCCAGAACAAGCAAAATAAGGCAGAGGGAGAAATTGTTTCTATTCTTAGTGTAATACCACAACTTAAAGTTACCAGGATTGAAATACAAAAGCCAGGATAGCCAAAACTCTGGGTCTTAGTCCAATTTCATTGGTGGGCAGGAAATGGAGAGGCTTTAGGTCTACTTGTGCAACAGATAAAATCAAGCACAGGAGTTACTCCATGCAGTATTTTTAATCAAAGTTCGGCTTAAGTCCAAAGTGTTTATCCAATAAATGAGCCCCTGTGTGTATTTGGAGCCTGCAATTTAACAGCTTCACTTTGCCTTAGGACAGCCAGCAGCACTGCAGTTTTCTACGTCTTTGTCACTTCTTCTGTTAATGCAGCAAGAATAAGAACTATTTCCAAAACTGGTAACAAAGAGTAGTTTTAGCAATTAGTGCCAACAGTTTATGTAATTTTTAGATTTAGATTTGTTCCATTTTCAGATCCCTCTATTTTTACACCTGAGAACTATTTTTTCAGCATCATCTTACTTGGTCCAAGCAAATTAGTTCTTCTCAGGCTTTCACCATGCCTTGCACATGGACAATGCAGTGAATGACTGCATCCCAGCTTGGGGCCATGGAAAGTGGGTGCCAGGATTTTCTCTTTTCAGGTAGGCTCTTGGTGTTACGGCCAAGTTTCTGACCCCTGACTGCAGCTCCCTGGAAGCAGGGGTGTTGCCTGGGTGTGACAGGGACTGGAGCTGGTGGCTGCTGTAGGTTAGTGCTGACGTGAGCTTTGTGGATTCTCACAGCACCCCTGCCTGATTGCCTGCTGCTTTTTTGAAGATTGCATTTTTGGGATGTTTGCCTCCGATGCTGATTTCCATCACCAGTTTCATTCCTTCCATTGCCTCCCATGACCTTTTGGGGGAGTGTCTACAAATTAGCTCCTGATATTTTCCCCTGCTTTCTTTTCATTCTCTCTCTTCTTAAAGGAGTTTTTCCTTCATTGTCTTTCCAATAGGGAATGATGCTGAGTTGCTTTTCTCAGCCCTTCCTTCTGTATGCTGATTCCAGACAAGAAAATATATTTGACATTTGAAATTTATTTGTAGAAATTACTTTTAAAAGGGTAAACTAATAATCAAAGCTTCAAGATAACGTTAGCCACACAGACCTAAAAGCTCTTGTCATAGGAGAAATGAATTGATTAATTACCTTTGTCTTCTGTAACCCAGTTGATGATTCAGATCTGAAGCACCAGGAAAGCCTCTCCTGACACATAGAGCCATTCTCGAGGCATCTTGAGATTAACAGATGAAATGCAATGCACTGCAATACAATTCCATACCTTTAAAGCAGAGTAACAAAATGACTGTAATATCTAGATTCACATTTTGCAGGGTGGGGCTAAATCAGGGTGTTCTTCCACTCCTGTCTGCTCTGTAACATACCAGAGGCTCATTGCCTTTTTGTGGGAAAACTGGCAGCTTCTGATGGTGTTATGTACATGCACATGGCACCAATGGCCCAGTCTTGAATGTTGTCTCTAGGCTATAACTTTTCAATCTTGCCCAAATTTTTCTCATGGTCTAGAAAACAGAGAATATTTCATCCTTAATTCTTCCCAGCATATGATGTTGTATCTCTGGTTATCAGCATGGCAACTGAAAAGAGATTTTATAAGTGTTGTCTCATCATATAACCTTCAAGTTAAGGCAAATTACAATCCCCATCATCCTCTATGCTTTGTTTTACATTGGGTGGCATTCCCACTTACCTCAGTATGTTTATTTTCATGCCTGAAATTCCAAGACTTTCTTCATAAGCAAAGAGGAGTAGTTGAGTAAAAGCGCTGTCTCTAAATTATTTATGCCTCTTCTGCTTCGCAGTGGAAGATGCTTCTCTTGAACATTGTTCTAAAAGCTCCCAAGTCATTTATTTCATTGCTTTATCTTTGGGTGATGCCATCCAAGGGTCAAAGACAAGCTGATGTCGAGGCTGCCACAATTCACTCAGAAGCTGCTGGGTACATGACACTATTTAACAAAAGCAGAAATGTGACTGTGAATATTCATACTCATTTCTGGGACTTAAACCATTTACCTTGTTAGGGCAGCCCTGGCATTTTCCAGGGGAATGGAGCAGTCACTGCCCAACTGACATTAAATGACACTCACAGGTATGACCCCTCTAAAAATCCTGCAACAGCCCAGTAAGCAGAATTAGGCGTTCACAATCGTGGAGCTGGAAGCTGATTCACTGGCATCAGTTACTTTAGGAGACAATTCATTTAATCAGGAGGTTGTAAAGGGCCCTTCCACAGCCTTATCAGATTGAAAAGCCCTTGTCATGCAATCCTCTTGCAGGGAGTTCTCTAAGAATACCAGGGAATTGTTTTCCTGATGCTGCATTTGGTATCAAAGGAGGCTGCAGAGTGCAGACATGGGCGTCTCACACCTTCAGTGGACCAGGAGCAGCATGGTAATCAACTCAGAATTGGAAATATTTCCCACTTTCTCCCAGCTCTGATACAACAATTGCAAATAAACAGGAAAGAAAACAGCACCTTACTACCACTCTGTGTGTTATGAAACTTAATTCTGTCTTCAGCTCTGCTTAGTGAGGGGTTTGAAGTTGCTGGAACTGTGAGGATATCAATGGTTGATTTAGGTGTCCTCTAAATAACTTCAGTATTTACTATAAGAGTTCATTCTAGATTACATTAAAAACAAACAAACACTGAGTTTAGAGATAAATAAATATGAATATTCCTTATGCAAAATATTCACAACACTGCAAAAACTCACTTCAACAAGCCAGAAGTTGCCGGGTCAAAACACTCACATCCTTTAACTTTGGGACAAAATCTTAAATTCCTTGGTTCTTTTCATCTGAGGATAAAATCACAGACACTCAGTTCAGAAAACAAACAAATATTATTAACTTGTTTTAAGTACATAATTTGCCTGAGCTGGAAGTCGCTTGTTATCAATTACAGAATTAATTTATTCCATACTTGACCTTTCAGTATTCACAGTGTCTTTTTAACTTCCAAAGCATATTTATTCAAGGAGTTTCACTGAACGTTGCCTGTCTTTCAAAGGAATTCCTCAACTTGTGGTGCACCCAAAAACTGATTCCCAAACAGGTTCCTTAAATGAGGAAATCATCCATGCTCCAAAAGTAATTTACTGATGTCTGGATCTGTGCACCCAGATCTTATATAAGAAATATAAGAAAAATGTAGGAGGATCAAGCTATTCTTCATTCAACCTCTAAACAAAATGCAAAGGAAAATATAACTTACCTTACATAAAGATTATGCTGTCATATTCCTCTAAACTAAGCAATATAATTTTCACTTTGATCAGCAGGCAGAGTAGAATATGAAAATACTGACAAAACATGTTGGTTTTTATACTACTTTCTTCAAACTATCACTTTAATAAACTCTTTCCTTCTGGTGTGATTAATGAGTGTGATTGCAAACCCACACTGATAATAAAATCTGCATTGTGTCTCTCATTCAGACCCATTGCACACAGATTATCCTGTGAGGAAACAGGCATCAAACACACAAAATTAACAGTGATTTCAGCAAGCCCAGGGTTTAGCTTGTAGAAACCAAAAACTTGCTGAAATTCATATATCAGAACTGTTTTCAGACAGCACTTAACACCCTGTTTCTGTGAAAAATTGGTACTTTTAATTTCAGAAAATGCCAGGTGAAAACAGGCAAACAGGAAGGGATTCCACAAGATCCCATTGCTGTGTCTTGGCAATCATTAAACACACTTGAGTGTCCTTGTGTTGCACCGCACATGTTTTTTCACAAAATCCTTCATTTGTTATTTTAAAATCCCACCTTTCTACCCCCTATCACTTGCTGGATGTGCACACGTGGAGCTTCCTTTCTTCAGTACGGATTTTTTTGGTATGGGTTATAACTTTCTTACTCTTAAGAAAATGGTTGCTTTTGTGTTTTCCTATGATCTGTTCACTGAACCCACTAAAAACCTGTGCCTGGCTTCAGGGCAGTGTTTGGAAGCCCCTCAAGATGCTGGACATCCTTCCAGCTCCCTGCCACTGTAAGCACCACAGGTGACAGCAATATCCAGCATCATAGAGCTCTTTCTCCCCATCTTGTTTCTGGCCAGTTGCATTCCTGATTTATACTGGATTTTATTGTGTGTCTCCAGCCCTATAAATAGTTATCTGCAGGGTAACCAGAAGCAGCTGTGTCCATTCCTCCAGTGTTCCTATCTTACATTTCACACACTGAGTTTTATGCTGTTCTGCTGGTAATAAATGGCGTCAGATGATAGGTTAGCTTTAGGCTTCAAAATTTCTCTTATTTTTAGTTATTCCGGCTCTCAAAAGAAGTGCATTGTACTGAAACACACTATTATTAGACTTTTTGTGCTAGATGTAAAGGCATATAGTATAAGCTTTTTGTCTAGGCAATCTAAAACCCATTTTGAACAAATAATGAGAAGTATTTACCAAGTAAAGTTTCTTTTTTAAACTGGAGACCCCATTCCTGGCACTACTAATTATCCAGAAGAATGAACAGCCATACAGCAAGTGGGTGTTACACTCTGTTGCCAGAGAAAGAGGTGCAAGCACATTCTTTTTGGTGGTTCATGACTATTTTTAACTTTAATTTCCTTTGTAATTATTTCCTTCCCTGGATTCATAAATCTGCAGTAGCCTGTTATATAAATCTCAGCTATCCCATGTTTACAAATAATTCTGGCTTATACTCCATGTTCTTTGCACTTTGGAAATTCCCACAGACTTGAAGTTTGGGTGTACAAAGACAGACACGGGTATCACCCCATGTTTAATACCAGCTCTGGACAAAAAGCCTTTTTTAATAACAAATATCCACCCCCATTTCTTTTAAACCTCCTCCAGCGTTTTTGTTGGAGAAGCTACTTTTCACTTGGTATCTCAATGACTGCTGTGTGGCAGGACCATACTGAGACTTTGTGGGAGTTTATGCCTTTCATTACTTGTTCGTTTTTTGGTTTAAAAGTGAAAAGGATGGAGGAATCCAACAGTGAATTCATCATGCACAAATATAACATGGATTTTAAGGGGTGATATAATTGTGCCACTGAGGGAATAATGATGCTTAAGTGCAGATTTTAGGGAAACGATTTAGAGGTGAAAGAAGAGGTGTAAAGGTAATAATTGTGGCACAAAAACCAGACCAAAGGCTGTCAAAATTGTGCTCATGGAGAGCCATTAAACACAGGAAACAGTGATGGTTTATTATTGTAAATTACTGTGCAATGCAACTTACCTGTGTTAAGCACTTGAAATGCTTGTGCCTTAAGTGACCAAGGGCTTTGGAAGTTGCCTAGGAGATCCTCTGGCCCATTATTCATCTCTAATGTCATCTTTTCCCAATCTTTTGTGGATAGCTCCTTGGCAGGATTGCTTTGAGGCCACAGAGGTGACCACACTCAGCTAGAGCAGTGCCTGCTCCTGTGAGCAGGTGAAGTGACTTCTTTACACATATTTTCCATGTCTCCTGTGTTTTTCAGAGTAAACAGGAAAAATATAGCATTGACAGAGCTGTAAGGACAGTGTCTTAATTCCCTGTGAATACCTCCACTTCCAAAGGCTACAGTGTCAAATTGCAACTGCATCTTACCTTCCAGACTCAAAACACCTAAGGGTGAGCAAGGTGACTTTAAAAATGTTACTAAAATAACAAGCAGCAGTAGAAATAGCAGAGGGAAGGCTTCAATATATACTGGGTTTAGGGAATGAATTAATGAGGTGTCAGGACTGACCATGGAGCTCTGGGCCACGGGGAGCTCCCAAGCCCTCAGCTTGGAGAGTGGGATCATGCCAGGAGGGAGCAGAGCAGCACATGTGAGGTTTGATCCTGTTCTCAGTGAAATCACTGCAAGTTTTGACCGTGACATCCATGGAGGCAGGGGGCATGCCATTAATATTCCCCAGAGACCCAGAGGAACTGTTGCTGACACTTCCCCAGTGTAATCACTGCAGATCCCACCTAGCCTGGGTAGTGCATAAAGCAGTGCAAATAAATATATTGTTATTGGTAATAAAATATGATGATGATGAAAACTGGCTGGAGGTAACACTTAGCATTGCTAATACACAGATCACAACCTTGGAGACATGATTTTGGTGATTTTAACTAATAAATACTTCACAAATTATATTTACAAGCAGCAAGTAATTTATAAACAAGCAGTTTATCACATTTGCATTCATTAAACTAAGCAGCTTCCCTGATTACATTCTGACTATTCTGCCGTTTGCCACCCTGCAAGACTGAGGTGGTTTCTGCCTTCAAAAAAAATCAGCTCTTCATTTTTTCCATCTCGTGGGTAGCTGGCAAATGACAGCTCAACATTTTCTGTTTGCACAGTATGTCCTCTCCATCCACCTGAGCCATCCTTGAAAATAGCCAACACCAGCAAGTGCCCTTGAACTAAGGGTCAAAGTCATTGAAACTGCTGGTGTCAAAAAGAGAGCACTGGTCACCATTTCTGTGCTGCCTCAAAAGCTGTTATCTGAAATCCTGGATGCTTCCTACAGCAGTGCCCAGAATGAGGAGATAGGGAAGCACTATCTTCTAGCAGAAGGAGCTGCACAGTTTCCCTTCCAGCCTGTGGTTATTCTGCTTCCCTGGCTCGACACGTGCACAGGAAAGGGTTTGTTGATAGACTTTGAAATGTGTTTATGGAGCTTACATTTTTATTTTTATTCAATTTACATTTGCAAGAGGCAGGGAAGGAAACTGAAAACCAAACTTTACTATGGAAAGTGTTTTCAGTATTAACTGTGCACTATAAGAAACTCTGCTCCTACCAGATTTTACAAGTGAGACTTCAAAATCTTTAGAAACAGGACTTCTGCTAAACTGACAGTATTCCCTTGACTTTGACCATATTGGTCATTGCTTTTGCAGACTTAGCAAAAAGGAAACCTGGCTTTAGCACCAGCAGTCCCACAAAAAAAAAAAGCAAGCCTACTATCTTTTGGCCTAGTGCCATGTAGGTGCCAGCTTAGTATTTCAATCTAAGAGCAAGCACCTTTGTCAGTCCAGAGTCAGCCCTTCCTGGCAGGGAGCAGCCCTGGATCAAATGGTGTCCCCTAGGTTATTTCTCTTTGTCCCTGTCACCCACAGACACATCCTGTGAAAGCAAAGGGCCCAAGAGGGATGCAGCTGACTGCTGAGCAAGGGGCATCATTCATACACCAAAATGGCTTTTGACCGGCCAAACTCCACGAGTTGTTTCTTAATAAGCTCTTTTAATACTTTATATTGATTACAGATCTAATTTGAAGCCCACTAAAACCAGTGAGGACAGGCTGTGCCACAGGGCTCTCATGATGATGGCTGAAGTGATGGATTTAGTATAACCGTCTGCAAACACAAAATCCTCCTGAATACTGATTTACTTTTTTAATATTTGCTCTCAATTTTCTACATGCTTCCCTCTTGCTACTGCATCTGCCCATTCCCAGCTCCAGAGCCCTGGGTGCATCTTGTGCAGAGGGATGGAGGAGACTGGTGCTGACAAATTGGAAAGAGGCAGGGAGAGCAGGGACAAGGAGAAATTGCACAGCAGCAGAGCAGTGAGCTTCTGACAGAGTGACTTGGCAGCTCCTGCTCCCCAGCTCCAAAGGGGATACACCTTCTGGAGAACCAAGAGAGTAGAAGAGAAGAGTTATGATGAGGGCAGGGAGCTCAGAAAGGGCTTGGAAGCTGTACCTGGACAATTTCCAGCTGAGTTGTTGATCTGTCTTCTGAACAAACAACCCCAGACTGGGACCTTGACACAGCCTTTTGGTGGTATTAACAGTTTTCCAGCTCCCGGGACACACTGGCCCCAGTGTGGATCTGCCAGGGACTTGGAGGTGATGCCTGCTCTGCCTAGCAGGGGCATGTGCTGAAAACTTGCAGCTCTGATCTCCCAGTCCCAGCTGAGGGGATCACCAGGAGTGCTGGGCTGCAATTTCCTCCCCAGAAAGGCTGTTTCTGGTACATAGCTGCGATGAGGTGTGAGCACACACAGCACAGCCCTTGATCTCACAGTTGAGACCTAATCACCTTGACAAAATGAGCATCGAGCTTCTTTCCTACTTTCCCAGTCACCTCTGATGGTCATCTCTGCCTCAGCCCAGCCCCAGCACTCACAAAAATGGAAAATCACTTTCAAACAGAGCTCTTGTGTTTTACAGCAATAACGAGTTCTATGGGTGTTTCTCTCTTTCTGCCTGGAAAAGACAGTGATCTGAGAGTTGAAATTGAGAATGATTTTACTTTTAGTGAGAAAAGGGGATAATAAAAGCTGGTAACACCTGTAGGTAACAGCAGAGCTCAGTACACTCAGAAGGCTGCTGTTTGAGGTTGGGGGTCATGGTGGGTATTTGTTTGAGGGTGTGTGCTCTGTTTACATTTTAGACTCAGGCAAGGGAGTCCACTCTTGTGTGTGCTGCTTTGTTTTTCTTGCCTGAACTGCAGTGCTGTGTATTTTAAATTCAAAAAGTGGAAACTCCAGCAAGTACTTCAAAAGATTATCATGTATTGTTTTATGTTCTGTGCTGGACCTACAAGAAAGTCTCGGCAATTCTCTGAGCTGTGGGAGTCCTTCCTCAGTTCTCCTGGCCCAGCTCCAGTAACAAAGTGCCTACCAGAACCTTCTGTTCAGCTAAGAACTTCCTAAAGTTCCTGACTGAATTTTATCAATGCCTTACTGTTACCCAGGTCCTGTAAAATACAAAGACATGAAATACTGAATTAAACATGTTTCTTTATCTTCTGTATGTGCAATGCTAAGGGATAGTTGCTCAGACAATTTCATTTGCTGTTTCAGTAAGAGCTTTCATAAAAAATTCTGGTATTGGTGGACCTACATTGCCTCAAACATCAGCTTTATGCTTTTATGCTTTTCAAGCTTTTAAGATGCTGCTTCTGTAGAGTCTCTGGCTTTACTCAGACTGATAAGGAGCCTCTAGAGCAACTGGTATTGATTCCAGCCTGCCAAAGGTAGCACTAGCAGTACATTAGGTGTCCTTCAGATGATCTGTGCACCAAGTCTCTCCTACTTGTCAGCAGCAGCTGCTTGAGGGCAGTCCCATCCCCACAGTTCAGCCAGGGAATAGATTACATGAGCTCTCCTCAGTCACTCCAGTGTTAAATCAGCCAAGTTGCTTCAGGCAGCCCCAGCAGCAGCACAGATTAGATGGGCTGACTTCTGCCACGGTGTTGATGAGGAGCACTCCAGTGATTAATTCCCCTGGCTAAATTGCTGGGCTGAGTTCTGGCAGAGCAGTAACAAGCAGCTCTGGACAGATGTGTCTAAAGCTGCCACCACCTTCCCAGCAATGTTTGTCAGGACACAGCCTGAGTATAGGAAATGCTAAAATTACTGTTGGGATTTAAACCCAGGTATTACCTTCTCAGGAGTACATGATATCATTGAAGTGCACCAGCATTTTCCAGAGCCTTCTCTATGTGCATGTCCCTAATGGTGGGTGCTTTAAAGGGCAAAAGGTTTCTGCAAATCCTCTCAGTAATAAAGCACTCATTGCCACTAGCATCAATGACAGGACTGACTCTAGACTCAGATGGAAAATCATAATTAAACTGAAGAACAACCCTGTAGTCCTCTGTGCGTAATTCTTAACTCTGCAATTTCTTCTGCAAAACTTACTCTTTTCTCATTAGATACAAACAGAACTGGCCCAAGTTCATTTTTTGCATAGTGACTGAAAAGTTGTGATAAACTCCCAATATATTTGGCCGTATCAGTGGGTAAACAGGTCTGCTGGCAGTTTCGTGCTCCCAAGCAGCATGTGGCCCTTAGATAGGACTATCTGGAAATGAGCTTTCCCGCCACAGTACCTACCTACCACACTCCAGGCTGGCAGTAGTTGCTCTCCCTTTCATTTTCCTGCTTTGTAAATTCTTCTCACAGCTCCCGACTCCCACAGGACCGTACACACCACCAGGTAGTTTTTCTTCCATCTGTAGCTATACATTTTTTCCTTCTCACCTGGTCTGACTGCATCTCATAGGTTCATCTCATTCTCTTTGCAGTCTATGAAAGAGAAAAGCAAATGCAGTCCCTCATTCACTGTATCCCAGAACTCCTGAATTTTCTGGTCTTTCATTAAATTGATCAGTTTGCAAGTTCAGAAGAAATAAAAACTACACTGACAAAGGAAGAAAAACAGTTTTTTCCACCTTTTTTAAACTTCTCATAAGTTAATTACCAGTTTCAATCTATAATCAGAAAGAAGGAGGGCAAATTGTCTTTTGTTGTTATTGAACCACATACAAAGACTGAATTTTATTATGATACAAAAGGAAAGAATTTGTCATCATTAACTGTAATGTTTTCGGGAAGGAGGTTAGATAGGAGTCTTAGCATCATTAAAGGTTTTTATCTAAAGATTTCCTGCCTCAAGTAATTGTTCTGAAGAGGTAAACACACAGAGAGATTATGCCATTAATTCTCTTTAATGAAGTTCTGTGGTAAGTGTTGTTTTGTAGGCTCATTTGAAGAATATTTTGAAAAAAATCTCCGGGGTTTTGTTTATTTACTTATTTTACAGATGCTTCGCAAAATTGTGATTAAATAATATATTTTGTGTTCACAGTATTGCTGCTAGCTTAGTTCTTTGAAATCAAATGGGGTGGCTGGTTAGGGGGGTCCTTTTCATCTTTCAGGAAATTAACATGAATATAGCAAATGTGGTTAAAAAGATTATTTTTAATTCTCTTTTATAACATTCATTTCCAAGCATAAGCATCTAGTCAAACTGCTGCACATATTTGTGCATACAGTGCTGTAATACTGTGTAGTTTGTACAAAATACCTGTGAAGGATCACCTACTCAAACATTATCAGTATTCCTTGTTTTACTATTCTGAATATTCCTCCTGTTCATTGGGCAGTTCCTAACTTTGCAGTGTCTGCATTTCTTTTCCTGAGAGTTCATCCACATCGTGCACATAACCCTGATTAGGGCAATTTATTCTTTCTGGGTTCCCATTGCTTGAAATACCAAAGCAGATTAATGGAGACTAATTCTTCAACATTTGGAATATGTGTATTTTCAACTTCTATAGGATATCATAAAGAAATTTCAGCAGGTACTCCTCCTATCAGCAAATCTGCAGCACTTATATCTTTGTCTTTTTATCTGGTAGCACAACATTCTAATTTTAAAAGCAACTTTAAAGAGTTTTCCCAAAGACATTTCTCCTCAGGTCCCTCAGTAAGATGTTTCTCTGCAGGAATCTCATGAGAACTTGCTGCCTGTTCTTGTATAGCAGGCACGGTCTATTAGAAGTTAATTTAAAACATTTTCCTGAATGGAGCTGCATTCTAGCAGCTATTGGTAGTGCAGGTAATGCTCCATTTTGTCACCAATGAACTGTCTGATTATATAATTATTTTTCCTTTAGTGTAGGACCTGATCCTCTAGCAAAGTTTTGACCCTTCTTAATTTGTGGGGCAATGTAAAACTTGTCTTTACTGACTTCATTATGACATTACTTTTCACCTGTAACTCTTCTGGAAGCATGAAAAGAGGGGAAATAATCTGCCATTTTCTTCTCATTGCACTCTTAAATGGAATTGCTGGTAGGAAATCTGTAATGCCAATGATTTTTCAAGTGCTTCCATCTTTTTCAAGGTTTTCATGCACCATTAGTGAGGACATCATGGAAGAGACTTGAGTGAAGGAGGTCAAAGGAACTGCAAAGTCTACATCGTTCCTCCCTTCCAGAGGCTCTAAGACTCTCCACTCCAATTTCAATTTTCCAATTTTCCTGCTTCTTTGTTCCCAAAGGCACATTAAAGGAGAGGGAGCATTTGTTCTGCATCTGTTTCTTTCTGAATAATGAGCGATCATTTCTATTATCTGATTAGGGCTTGCTACATTCCAAATTAATTAAAAATTAAAGGGAAAAAAAAAGAAGGAAAATAATTATTTTAGCATTCTACAGTGTTGAATACCTTGGACAACACAGCTACTTGGCTGTGTGGTTTGGGACAACTTGGCTCTTGCTTCTGTGGGCATGTGGAGGATGCTTTAGCCATGGTGATTTGGAGTATGCAAATTCTCAGGATAAAGCCTGAGAATTTTATCCTCCTCAGGATAAAGTTTCTTGGGAATCTAAGCCAAGGTACTGCAGGTCCCTGTTCTCTGAGGTAAGGCTCCTTTGGAACAGTACAACATGCTCTTTGAGGTGTTGTGTTAATAGCATCCAAGCACGCAGGTAGGACGTAGCTCTCCTCCCACAAAGCAAAATTACAGGAACAATTAATAAAAGGTCCCCAATTCAGGGGATTATTCTGCCTGTGACTTAAGCCTGAGGAGGATCATTATCACCAGCCAGCAGAGGATCTATAAATAACCCACGGAGCTGAGTTTAAAGCATTAATTTAGCCTCTCAGGGGGAATTCAGAGCATTGTCTAAGTGTGGTTTGAGGCAAATATTATCGTAAAGCAACTTATTGTTTTACTTCACAGCAGCGAGGAAATCAGCGTTTCTTATTATCAGGACAACTGACATTATTCCAGCCCGTCACCAAGACTTGTGGCAGAACAGGGAGAAAGAAAGAGGCAAAGCTGCAGTTGCTCAGCAAGCACCTTTTCTCAGAGAAGGAGAGTGTACCCTATTTCTGAAAATGCTGACTGATAGTTCTGGATATAGGCCCAGTCCACTCTTTCATGTGCAGGTAGAGCAGCAGGCTCCTCTTCCACACCAGGTTCTGCAGAAATGCTGTTTTAATAAAAATTTCTTTCATGTGTTCACACACGACATTCTGTCTGGCCAAGTATTTTGTCTGGTCTGGAGATGAGGGCTTGCAGGTTTTATCAGGTGCTGAAGTTCTCCTGTTAATCTTAGTTTATACATTCAACCCCATGCCTGGTGATGTGGTCCTCCCTTTAGTGAAAAAATGTTGCATGCCTGCCAGTGAAAACACACAGTATTTTTCTTGCTAAAACAGTGATATTACCTCCAGAAATGTTGATAAATCAATATACAAAAGCAAAGCAGTCCAATACCATGCAGCTAGAATTATGATCCCTTAAAAATAATGCTGGAGTAAGTTAGATCTTCTATTTTTATCAATTCAACATTATTTACTTATCATTAATGGCTGCAAGAATTGTTTTATTATTCTTAAGAACACGCACAACCTCTCTTTATTTTATCTGTTTAAAGATACTGGAGCAGCCTGATACTTCCCTTACTTAAGAATTGCAGGCAAGGAGTAACTGGGGAGAAAAAAAGGAGGCTTATAAATGATTTCCCCATCCCTGGAAGCATTCAAGGCCAGGTTGGACAGGGCTTATAGTAACCTGGTCTAGTGGAAGTTGTTCCTGCCTGTGGCAGGGGGTTGGAACAAGGTGATCTTTAAGGTTCATTTCAAACCAAACTATTCCATGATTCTCTGCAAAATACCTTTTTATTTTTTTTTCTTTTACATGTAGAAGCTGTACCACTCTACCTGGAAAACAGAAATATAATAGTCCATCCAGTGTGAATATAATTATTTTTATAACAGCCTATGGAAATTAGTGGATAAAGCATTCCTAGTGTGAGGTCTTCGTAGGGAAACTGTCCTTGAAGCCTATGACTTCAAAAGACTTTGATATTAAGGTTCCATGGCTGCACTCAGAATAGGTCAAATTAGGTTAGAATGGTTTCAGTCAAAAAACCCATTTTTGATCCACACACTGCACAATGAAATTAAAAATTAAAATAATAAGGGGAAAAGTAGGGAAATAAGTTAGCAAGAGCCAACCATTGTCAGGGCCCTGAGTGCACCAAGAGAACAAATTACAGAGTTCTCATTTTGAAAATTAAATCTAGTTTTTCATGGCAAGGGGAAAAAAATTTTTAAAATTCTAATTTTTAAACAAGATTTTAGCAATAAGGAGATCATTTACAGAATTTGTGGAATCTGCATTGCTGAGCATGCCTAAGAACAGGCTGTACAAATATCTGTGTGAGTTACTACATTTGATCCCAGAGAACAGAATTTATGGCTGGAATTATATCCAGTCCTACATATCTGTGGTTTCACAGACCTCTATTGTAGCAAAGTAGATTTTCATTTAAATGTGGTGTCCTCTAATCAACCCCTGCCATATTATATTATTACCTTAATAGTTTTCTAGGTAAGAAAGCTTGATGCATAATTTATCAAACTGTGCTGTACACTAGTAATGGATGTATATGAATACACATTTTCCACAAACTGAGTAAGAAACTCTCATCACATTTGGCCAACCTATTGGCCTTACTGTCTCAAAAGGCAGGCGAGGAAATGGACTTAAAAAGCAGCCAGACTAAGTGGAGTGACCTGTGCATGTTCAGTATTTCATAATCTGGAAGAGCAGTTGTATTTACTGTTGCTGCAATCACAAACATAAATGTATTCCCAGAAGCATTCTCTGGAATAGAGCACAGTGACTGCTAATACAGCAGCAAGATGGCCAATCCAAATTCAGGGCAAAGGAGCTGGGCAATGACCCAAATATATTTGCCTGAGCTGCGACTTAGTGAATGAGAAATGAACATTTTGGTTGGTTGAGAGCAGCTCTCAATAAAACAGAATGTTTTATTTGCCTTTTCCCCAGCCTGGCTTGATTTTAGATGTGTGTCAAAGTCCTTAAAATTAATGAAAATTATTTAATTTCTCATGCACAGATAAAGACTTATGCATCTTTTATATCAACTACTATTTTTTGCTTTTTGCCAATGCATTACTTAAAAGCTCATAAAACGAATGGGTTTGTTCTAATAAAAAGGAAAGCCCTTGAGACCTCCTATTCCCTGGCTGCACAGAGCTGCACAGATGAGGGCAAGCTTCTCATAAATCCCTTCAAGCAGAAAGATGTAGTAAAACTTAGGTTTTACTGTGTTTTGGAAGCCAGGAGGCATTTGCAGGCATCTGCAGCATCAAGGGACATACCTGTTTACCTCCATGCTCCAAAGAAACACGTTCAGAAAGCAGCAGGAATCATCAACCCAGGAAACTTGAGAAGAAACCTCTTCATGTAACTGTCTTGGCTTATTACCTGCAATCTTCTTTGTTACCTCTACTTTCAGGGTTCTCAGAGATGACTTCAGTTCGTGCCCAAGCTGTCATCAGTGTGCAAAACTACTACTTGGCTCATCATTTTCCAGCTCTCACAAAATCCTGCCTGTCCTGTGACAGGGAAGTTGTTATTTGTGACAGCTTATGCCTTTTCAGTGTCTTCTCTGGCTGCTGTAAAGGGAAGAAATTATCATCATCTCTTTACAGCTGCCAGCTATGACTGCTTTTGAAAACCTTTTCAAACGTTTTCTAAGGTGCAGGCAGATGATCTGGCCCTAAATTTGTTATGAACTTAATATTTTGAGTAGTGGGTACACCACAGCAATTATTTATGTTCTTTAAGCTCTTTGGAAAAAAAAATTAAGCACTCTGTAAGCATTAAACATCTGTTCATATGGCAACATGACCGTTCCCAGGCGAGTGCTTACACAACACTGAAAGGTCTAAAATGAAAACACTTTTAGGAAGCACGAAATTTGGGTGTACTCAGGTCTCCTTTCTGCACTTTGCCCACGGGCCCTGCTAAGCAGTGCCCACTTGTCACGTCCATATCACTCTGACAAGTGAAGCTCCCTGGAAGAGTTGGGATTGCCAGGATGGAGGAAGCTGAACACTGAAACTCGGAATAGAAAGCCAAGGTGGCTTTTGTACTTGGGACCTTTTCACCTTCTCCCTCACATCCTCTAGCTGTATTTTCCCCACATCCTTTCCCAGGGAAGTGTCCAAGACTGATAGGAATCAGAAGAAATCTTTCAATAACTTTTTTGGCATTTAAAGCCCCACTTCCAGCAGTGGATTTTGGTAGAGCTGGTATCTCAAAGTTTTTACCATGTGTGCGATAATAGAGAAAAACTTAAATAAAGCTGGTAAAGCAATCCCTTTCAGAGCTTCCCCTTTCTGACTAAAATGCACCACCTGACCTTAGGGACCAAATGCAAGTGGCTAAACTGGAGAGCCAGTTAGATTCCCTTGTTACATTCCCTAATGCAGGCATTTAGAGTGACTGTTTGGAAGAGCTGCTCCTTTTCTCCACTGATACATAAGGGAGGTAGGAAGGCTCTTAATTCATTCCTTAATTTCAAAGTTATACAGTGTGATAGTCTTCTCTGCTCCTGCTATGGCTCACTGCAGGATGTTCACCTGAGCTCTGAGGCAATTTAATAATTATGATGTAGATTGGAGGGAGATGGATTTTAAAGGCTGTTTGCCTTTATTACTGGAATAGTTTTGTAGCTTGAAAAAACAACATGCACAAATCCACTGTGTTGCCTCATGTAGTCCCTGGACAACAACAATGGTGTTCTGCCATGGAAAATCAGTTACTTGGACAAAGTAATCAAAGATGAAAGGTTCTAGAGTAGCTTTCTCACAAAGGACAAGAGAGAAGCAGGTAAAACACCTAATTACTTTCAAGACAAGTCCCTTTAGATTTAGCATTTTGTAGCACTAATGGGCAGCCCAGCACCAGAGGCCCTGCCTTGCCCTTATTCTAAGGGCGTGGACCTGCCACAAAGAGGACAGAGTGGAAGATGATGTCATTCTGAGATACTTATCCATTTCAGCCCTGCCTTTGTCTGTAAAAAGGTTTAAATGGGCTTTTCTTATTTCTTAATTCTGAGTTGATTCTGATAAGAGGTTTTATGGCTGTGGGCTAGGTAGGTTTGTTGCATTTCACTGGCTGAAAGGTTATAAAGACAGCCATCACTGAATTGTATCTCTGATTTCCCAAGGCTATTTCCTTCACTTTAACTAGAAGTACTTCTGTCACAAGACCACCACACTTCTCAGCTACACAAATTTTAACACCTTACACTATAATAATATAAAAATAATATTAAATCATGAGTCTCATAAATTTGTAAATCAGAGTGATGCACCAAAAAAATCAAACTACATAAAATTAATGAGTTTTAACAGAAATCATGCAACTTGTAGCTTTTTATATAGGGAAGGCTCAGAAAAATATATACATTTACTATCAATCCCAAATTTGTGTCTGGAACAATGCCCTCTGCCAGTCAGTTTTGATAGAAACATAGGATCTGCCATGGTCCATTAAGCCCATGATCCATCAACTCCAATATTGTCCCCTCTGCCTGGCAAATGCAGGATGCTTCAAAGGAAGGCAAATTGTCCGTTATGCACACGGCCAATTTTTCAATTTGAATAGTCCATTGTGCAAAAGCCACTCCATCCTTCATGTCAAGTCCTTGTCCCATGTGGTTGCAAATGTTAAAGTAATCAAATGGCATGAATGACCCAATGTACCGGTTTAATATTTTAATAACATTTAAGGCTGTGTTTATGCTCTGGTTGGGTCTGTTTCTCTTGAACTGTCAATTGTTTTTGTGCACAATGCTGCTCACATTCATTCTCATTACCTCTCCCACTTCCACTTCAATTCAGCAGCTGAATAAATCAATAGTATTCACAAATCTCCACAATTTTGTGCCAGTATTAAAAAATCATTTCTGATTTTAAGTAGACATTAGAGGATATTTCTATTAAACAGCTACAAACAGGATGCACTGCTCAGAGCCTTGCAGGAGTGCTCCACTGAATTTCCTTAATTTGAATCATATTCTGTTGCTGCTGAACTGGGTCCAGATGCCTCAGTAAGAACTACAGACAGTTATTGCTGCATTGCGTGGGGATGGCAGCAGAGGGAAAAGAGGAAAGATGGGCAAAGTAAAGGAACATTAGTAGGGAACTTATAGGGGAACAAACAAGCCTTATGTGCCCTGGTACACAAAATGTCCTGCTTGTTTTTCTTCATGGGGCGTACAGTCAGGTTTAACATGTCAGTATGTGACAGGGATCTTTCAGTTCCTGCAAGTCAAGGGCATCCTTGTGCCATGTATCTGGATTTCATTTGTGGTTTCCACAAAACTGAATGCTGATTATTCAATTGGCTCAGCATATCTAATTTAATAGGGCAATAGGGAGACACTGCTCAGGACAGTGTCTAGCAGTCCTTTCAGGATCTAATGAGCTGTGTTGTGCTAATTGTGGGAATGTCACAGGGAGAAAAGGGCAGAAATGCTGCTACACTCCTGCTTCCTTCCCTCTCAATATCTACCTTCTTTCTGTGACGATGCCACCTCTGAAGATGGCTGAAACAAACTCTTGCCTCCTCCCCAAAATATTTTCAGTCATTTCCTATGTATCTCAGTGGTTTTGGGACAAGTCAGTGCATCACTCTTGGCCTTTTTAGAACTTTGCTTGTGTTCACAATAATTTTCACTCTCCCGTTTTTACAATGCAAATGTTAGAAAGTTTAAGTGTGTGAGGCTTTCAAAGTTTTCTCAGTCTAATGCTGCAGGTTAATTGTTTTTGTTGATTTCATCTGTAAAAGGGATTTTATTAATTTGAGAATCCAATTTTGGCCACAATGCAAATTTTAAAATGCTTCTGTAAGTCTCTTAACATCATGGTTTTACCCACAGGATGTATACTTAATGCATATTTACTCATCTGATTTTAACAAGCCCTTGAATAACCTTTAGAATCTCTTCAACTGAATCCTATGCCCACATAAAAGTCCCCAGTGTGCAGATTCCCAGTTTTCCAATTTCTCTAACTTGTCAGGCACATATTTCTGTCAACAGCTGTTCCATCTGATAAGGAAACTGTTTGTATCACTTTTCCCTTACGGACTAATTTTGATGCTCAGGATTTCAATTTTTCAGGGCTTACTCTACCTCTGGTTATTCAGATGAATTTTCATTGAGCTCTCTATTGGTAAGAAATCCCTGTTAGCTGAACCTGGAAGCTGAGTGGGTGGGATTCCTAGACAAAACCTTCATTGTTGCTGGCAGTTTCCACACAGCAGCTCTGGTAAATGTCACAGAAAATACTGAGAGAGATGGAAATACCTCTATTATAGGCATATAAATGCTTTCTGCATGAAAGACACTTCCTTGTGTCTGTCTGTCATGTTATCACAAAATACTTGGCCTTCTGCTGAATAAGCACATCAGGTCTCATCTTCTGAGTTTTAATGGGAGCTGTAGTTGCAGTTTATTCCTAAAAACCAGGACATGGGTGTTTTAAAAATTAATACAACCTGTGAGAGTCTCCTGAGATTTACTTTTTCTCCTTAATTTGTCTGAGGTGCCAGTCCAGCTGGACTGGGCTCTGCTCTGAAACCCTAGGAAAATTTCTCCCAGCTTTTCATGGGTTGCTGTTTTTGTTAAAAGCCGAATATGAATCTCAAACTTCACTGAAAGTGATTGGAACGGGATTGATGGAATTGACTTGAACCCAGCAAAAAAAAAGGGGCAAGATCCTTGAAGCTTTTTTGCTTTCCTTAATTTGGACAGTGAAGTGGGAACTGTGATGTCCATAGCTCTGTATCAGCACCCTGACTTCCCTGATTACATGCTGGGGTACCACAGGAACCAGAGAAAGACAAGGAGTGCTGAGGTTCTTTTTCCTTATTTTCACCTCAACAAACATCTTCCTCCCCAAAACACATTAATTCAATAGGACATCTACCTGTTATTGACAACAGAAGAATTATTCTAATATTCACAGCAGAAGATATTGTATCTCCAGTATATTCTAAATTGCCTGCAGGGAAGAATTTATAATAATGTCATATCTCCCTTTTCCCACACTTTCTCATCTTCTCTGTCAGTTGCTTCGAAGGTTGTTACCAGCAAGTACAAGAGGAATAGTGTCTTTTCAAATATCCTGCTTGTTTGGGGTTTTCTTCTTTGATTTTTTTTTGAGCATCACTCATTGCTAGAAATTTTGGCATTTCCTCACTCCTTTTTCTGAAAAGTGGCTTTTCTTACATATCAGGCAGGAAAACTGCAACAGAAATATATGTGGGATTTTTTTTTTCATTTCATAACACAGAATATGGGATCCCCAACCTTCTAGAACACCTGAACTTGGCATCAGTTAATGTTCTATGCTGTGGAAAAGCAGGGTGTTGGCACCTGCGGCTGTTTTAATCAGACTTCAAGCTTCACCACGCTGCTGATATCAATTCTGATTAATTCCTAATTAATGTCTCTGAATCTCAGTTCAGAGGTGAGATGTGGCCTCTTTGTAAGAAGTTTATTACCAGGAGGTTTAAGACTAACCCATCAGCTGCCAATATCATCTCCTGCTCCCCTGGGAATGATATTCAGTGCTCAGCCCTTCAATTTGCACTGAACAGCATTTCAAGGGTAGGAATTATTTGCTAGAGCTGGAAACATGATTTTTGCTGTACCAGATAATGAGGCATTTTTTCTCTTGGCCCCAAATGACTCTGGAGCTGCACAGGAGGGTGTGCTCCCACTCACAGCATAGCTGCAGTGCTTAGCAGGATCTTCCTTTGATCTCCTCCCCCTCAGAGCTGTCCATCCCTCTGATGCAGGATGGAAAGCAGAGTTTGGGGTGACCCCCTGCGTTGCTGTCACTCAAAAGTGAGCACCTCTGGTGGAGTGTTATCACCTGTTCCACAGCAGCCCGTGGAAGGAGAGATTACATTTCCAATCAACCCTGTGCACTGTGGTATTTTCTCCTCTTCCAACCAAAGAAGTTTAATGCTCTGAGGTATGGCAAGTAGTTAGGACCAGATGGTATTTATCCAGGGATTCTGATGAGATTTAAGGAAAGCAGGCTCTGAACTATGACAGAATCAGGCAATCTTTCAGTCAAAACTGCCAGACACCCTGGACAAGGGAGCTTGGGATGGTAAAAAAAACCAGGAAGGATTTTTTCCTCCTCAGGGAGTCACACTTGTCACTCAGATTTGTCCATTTCTCTGGCGAGCTGCTGTTTATAGTTCTTTCTGGTCAGGTGTCACAAGTGAGAACATGTGTACAAATTAAAATATATTACAATTCACAAAACAGCGTAAAAAGGCCCCTTGTTTCTGGGTTTAAAAATCATCATGAACTGTTTTAATTCATCACTTGACCTTTTTGCCTCTTGCTATTATTTTTATTATGTCCTGCTTCCCCTGTTCTGATCCCCACAGTGACTCAAATCCCCCAGTTAGAGAAAGATCAAACTGTGTCCAAAAATACTCAGACTTAATTACTTACACAGGATGGAAATCATTGATAACTTGCTAAAATAAGAGCTACTCTGCACTCCATACATCCATTGCAACCCTCAGCCTCATTGGCTGAAACACTGGAAATATCCATGCAGTAACTTCTGCTATCACCCAGCAAGGGGACAAAAGGGCACATTGCACTCACCCACCCGTATTTGAATCACTGTCAAAAAGAAAAATTATTTGTTAAAGATGCTGGCTTGTGACAATAAATTTACTTATCACGTGATTCCCAGCACTCAGCTGCAGGCTAAGGTTCATGTTTACATTTTGAAGGAGTATTGGCTGACACAGGGACAGGGAACCCAATCTAAGGAAAGAAAATCCAGCCTTTATATATAAATGATAAGCAAATCTTAGGAAAGTAAACTTTATCGAGGTTATAAGCTACACACATTCCCCAGGGCAATGCACAGATAAGGGAATTGATTCTGCAGTCCCTTTCCAAGTGGCACTTCTGCTAACTTCTAATTTCCAGTAGTAGAACTGAAAAGAGAGGAATAAAACTTAATTGGCACAGGCTCAGGATCCTGTGAATTTGTTCAGAAGTGGATTGGATTTGTCTAAAGACATACCTGTCTTGCCTTAGGAAAAAGGAACTAGTAGATGCAAATATGTAAATGTACATCTAGTTGCCACTTAATGCCAAAAAAGAAACAGTATTTGTCCATTTTCTCTTGAAAAATGCAGCCAGTGTCTATCTAAGGGTACCACTGGCACTTCAGTAGCCTTCTATTATCATTAAGTAGACCACATAATACCACTGCAATGCACAGCTCTGAGGGCATGGCTTGCAGTGGGTGATTTGACAGCATTTTATACCCACTCACTTCTCATGGGCCTGAATGGCTGCACAGGGTGCCTGAAATTACAGGCTCGAGTCTCAGGAACGTGTCTTTTCATCTCATGTAAAAAGCCCTAAACCATAATATTAGTTCTGAGGCTGAGATCTGCTTACAGATCAGTGACATCACATCACTCCTTCTTTTTTCTTCATGCTGATTTAACCTGTTTAGACTTTCATACAAGTCCTTGATGTAGGAGCTAAATGTCCTTGAAAACACTGGGTTCTTGGCAAGTAGGCAAATTCCCAGTATGAGGCAAAGAAGGCCAATTTTGCTTTCATTACACTGTTGCTATTCCCACCAACTTCCCAATTTTTGTGAAAGTAGTACACACAACTTAGAGAAGGGTTCAATGTACTGCACGACCTGGATTCTATTTCTAGCATTACCATGAGTGTCTTTTTGCTTCTCTTCACCCATCACTTCGAGCAAATACAAACCAGTTTTGTCTCTTGAGGGAAGGTACTCTTTCCTTTTTTTTTCAATAAAGCAGGAAAATAATAATTTGGCATGTAACATACAGAGTTGTTCCACAAGGGAAAGTGCAACTAGAAGTTTCTTGCATCTTGCTGGTTCTTCAATCTAAATCACTTGGTTTCAACAAGAAGGCTTTAGTGTCCACAATCCAATTTTCAACAAGCAGGTCAGATTTATTTTCAAATTAAGTGTTAATGCACCTGTCAGAGAAGTTCTGGTAAAGGATAACCCCAGGGCATAATTCCCTAAATGATCTTTTTCCCCATCACTTTTCCCTGTCTTACTTAAGTGCATATCTACTCATTTAGGTGCCTCATCAACATTTTTGCTATGGTAGTTTAGTCTAAGAACATGAATATATTTCCTGATATTTTGTTATAATAAATGCTAGCTATGCTATCTGTTTTCATATTTCAGGTCTTTATTTCATTCATCTTAAAGAAGCTGAAAAAGAATGGGGCAGAGAAATACAGAATTCATGTTTCTGACAATATTTCAAGGAAATGTATTGCTGTGGGTTCTTAAGAGACACTTTGTTTCCATTTAGAAAAGCTGTTTCTTGATCCTTCTTGATCCTTCCCCTTCAGCTGAAGAACAACTGCCAAGGGAAATTTTGAAATCTGAATTGTATATTTCTCATAATTTTGAGGAGGACACAATAATTCTGCCAGAGAGTAATTGATCCATATAAACAAAGCCTGGTTCCACTCCAATTTCCACCCTGTCTTGATCAAGTCAGTCTGGTGAAAAGAATGAAGGATTGTATTTTGACTGCAATTCCAAATCAAACATGAAATATGGCACAAAATTCATGTTCTAAAAGAAAATTATGAATAATCTAGCACCTTTAGTAATATAATACCATACCTGCTTGCTGTAAATCTTTGTGGCTTTTCTGCTCCTGCTCTGTCCTCAGAGTGATATTCCTTTCATTATTTCACTCCTGTCTAAGCAACTTCCAGAAAGCATTTTTCTAGATTAAAATGACATCACTCCCAAACCCTGTAAATTCAAGTCAGCATTCACAAAATGTACTGGATTTGGCAGCCTTTGGCTGTAAAGTCTTCACCCAGCTGAATCAACAGCCAGCACAAGCTTGCCTGCGTTTCTCTGTCTGGTATTTCAAATTTAGTCACCCTTTCTCCCTCACTTTCTGCAGCTTGGCTATGTTGATATCTATCTGATGCTGTGATGACATGAAATATTTTTAAGAATAAGTATTTAGAATACTGGCATTAATGACATTATAAATGTTTTCAAAAATATGAGACGTGAACAGAAATCAGTTTTCTGGAACATTCAGCCCTGACCAGGATTTTGTAGGTACAATTTCTCTACTCTTAGATTGCTCTGCTGTTTCAAAAGTGCAGCTTCATGCATTTTATTTGTCTGAATCTGGCACTTCAGAGCCTCAACCATGCCACCAAGGCATAGTAATGATTATTAAATTCTTACTGTCAGGAAAGGCAGTGATGTCTGAGGTTTAATCATATGAGGATTCTCACATCCCTGCTCCAATGGTAGCAGCCTGATACTTCAAACTGTGGTAAATTTTCTCTAAACCATTTTACTGTGACCAAGATTATCACCCTACACATTCCAATTAGAAATATGGATTATTTCTAACACTGTAACAATACAAAGTACATTTGAGATTTGCAATGGATTCTTCTGTTGCCATGCTGGCTGGTTTTAGGTTGGATCTCATGGAAGGAAACAAAGGGGAAAATTACACTTAATCTAAACACACATTAGGAACCATGTATTTCAGCTTGGTAGCTCTGTAATAGTGTGGTGAGAAAGAAAAAGGGATTTGGTAAATTCTTTTTACATTGCCCTTGTTCTTCAGTATTAAGATTACTCAGGCAGTTATCATCTTACCCCTTGAAATGGAGAATCTTCTTCTCCCCTTCTCCCCTTGAAATGGAGAATCATTTTCTGCAAAGATGACTTCCAAGTCATCCTTCCAAGGATGAATTCCAAAGTGTTATCAGTGACCTGGACAACAAAACAGTGGACATTACCTTTCATTATAGGAACAGCAAACCAATCTCTATTCCACAATACCCAAATTATGAAAAACACAGCCCAGAGAACATAATTCAAATAAGTGATGGGAGGTGCAATGGAGAAAGAAAGAATGGGACTTCCTTAAAACTAAGAACTAATATTGAAACAATTTTCTATCTATTTCTGAAAAAAAAACCAAAACAAACAAACCTTGATATGTGTAAGCCTTGTTCTGAGCATATATTTGTGAGGCAAGAGCATTTCTCATTGACTTTCAGCTGTACTTTTATATTTTTTTTTCAAGGGAAATACTCAAGGCAATTGAAAGTCCACTCCTGTAGCCCCCTGTAATAACAGAGGACTTTTTTCCATAAAAGGAACATAATATGGGCAGTACCATTTTTTGAGTCAAAGGATCCCTGTAAAAATACAGGGTTTGATGCAGACAGACCGCTGCATGGCTGTGCTCTGATACAGATGTATAATTAGGTTAGACACCTAGACTGTCTTAAATTAAAAACCCCAAGCAGAGTTCAGAGTTACAGTAGCCACACAATATATTAGTTTCTTAGAGAGCAAAATTTGCTCTATTGTGCACATAATTCCACTGAAGCTCAAAGGGCTTTTGCATGTGAGGAGAGACATAAAAAACCGCTTCCCTAAATAGTTCAAGATGCAAGGTAATTAAACTTGCAAAACAAAACCCAATTCTTCCTTCAAAGCCGTAGCTGAGTAAATTATCTCTGTGAAACTCTTGGCTGGCTTTTCCTGTGCTTCACAAGGACAAACTTTGTGCATACAGAAAACAACAAAGGCAAAACCACGGATGGTACTGAAAACAGTGCGAGCTAATAAGTATTTTATACTAAGACTACTTGATGAGGCTCACAAGTGAGAAATTCATTTTAGTGGTGATATGTGGATTGAAAGTCCACTTTCTCTGAAGGAATTGGAAAACTTACATAAATTTCAATTTCAGCAGCACCTGAATGCAGGTCTGGAATGCAAATTTATACCCATACTGCTCCAAAAAAATTTAAAGCTGGAGAAAAATGGCATCTCAGCAGCATGTAGACAAATTAATGGCTTTATTATATATAAATTGATGCATGTAGTCTCAATGTACCTACCATTCTGTATGTTCTGCATACAAAGGCACACAGGCTCTGCCTTGGTTTTAAAGGGAGTGCCCTGCTATCATGGAATAATTTTCCCTGTGAAATAATGCACCAAAAAAAAATAATCTCATAATAATGGAAGAGGTAATATGTCTCTGTACGGCAGAAATTTTTGTGACTGGGATCTGTAGAGCATAATTAGTCCTGATTACATGCCATGGGCTTCTCAGCATCCTCCCACTGTTTTTCAGCTTGGCACCACAAAGAACTAAAGTAGTCAAGCCTAAGGCAGAGACATCTGCAACACTTTGGGGAACCTCGGCTCGCTCGGTAAGTCAGTCAAAAGCGCCTCTTTTTTACCTGAAAATTTCAACGTCAACTAATTCCAGTGTGGGGCCGGATATTTTTCTAAGTACCTGCCGATCTTTGTGCGGGTTGGGCCGGGCTGTTGGCCGCTTTTGGGCCCTTTTGGCGAGAATCACCTTGCTGCTGGCAGCCCCCCGCCTCACGCTGTAACCGGGGCCAACCAGCCCGGGCTCCTGAGGGCTGGGTGCCGGCTTTGCGGGGAGCTCCTGAGGGCTCCCCTCACGCCCGGCTGGCGGGAACGGGATTTACCTCAGGCCGGCAGCGGCGGCGGGCGGCTGAGGGACATTTGTAGCGCTCCCGTGGCAGCGCGCCTCCCCCTCACACCGCCCCCCCCTCTCCCGGGCCGTGAGGGGCGGAGGTGGGACGGGAGCGTCCCCTCCTCTCCGGAGCGCCCGCTGCGGGAGGCGGGTGCGCTTTCCGTGGCCCCGCTGCCTCCGTGACGATGCCGTCCTAGCGAGGGATGATGACAGGCAGAGGAGGAGGAGGAGGGGGGCAGAGCCGCCGCTGCCGCCGGGAGCCCTGTGTCTTGCTCGCCTCCCCGGCACTTCCCGGCTCCCGCTGCCGGGCTGCACATCGCGCCGCCTTCGCGACGGGCGGCGGGGTGGCCGCGGTTTTGTGGTGAGGGGTTTGTCCTCTCCAGGTGCTCTGTACCCCCGCCGGGCAGGGCTTGTGTCTCCCTCCTCCTGCCTCCTTCCCCGCCGCACACGCTGCCGGACGAGGCCGGCCGGGAGCGGGAGCAGCAGCCGCCGCCGCCGCCTGAGGGGACCTCGACCATGTCGAGCAAGAGCAGGAAGAGCAAGGAGCAGGGGAGAGTGACCTTCCCCCCNGCGGGAGCGAGCGAAGAGCGAGAGCGGCCGCTCCGCGCTGTCCGCGCCGCGGCTCCGCTCGAAGTGGCCTGAGGGCACCGTCCGGCGCCTGCCTGCCCTCCGCCTCCCTCCCCAGCCCTCGGCTTTGCCTCCTCAGCGTCAGGCGGGGACAGGTGTGTGCCGGGGCAGAGGAGATTCCGTCCGTTCTTCTTCTCCCCCGTCTTTTTTCCCCCTGAATAAAATCGTAGCTGCCGAGAAATTGCCCAATTATTGGCTCGGCTAAGGTTTAGAGAGCCCACTGCTAACGCATTCCCTTTATCCCTATATATTTCTTTAATCTATGCTGAGATAAAACCAGATTCCCCACAGAAATCTAGGACACCTGTGCAGAAAAGCCTTAGTTCTGGAGATGCACTTTATCCTGTTTGGATGTGCTCTTCCAAAATTTCGGTTTATTTTCAAAGATGCAATCATAAACATCTATCTAGATATATAAAGAGATGCTGCCCATGCAACTAGACTTACTGCAAGATAAATGCATTCAATTTTACTAGTAGGGATGTTAACTTTCTTTTCCCTGACTTGCAAAATGTAGGTTGTCCATGAATTATTCACAAATTTTTATAACACGCTGCAGTTTAGGTAGACGTAACCTCAGAGGATTGCTTGACTGTTTTATATTTTCGGGACAACGTTTAGTTCTTAATTAAATATTTTAATTACCAGATAGTAAAAACTGAGTTTTAAGATAAGATATTCAGCATTTGTAGAAGCCTTAATTAAAATCACCCCAGAGACAGCTGCAAAATAGAGAAATAATTAGTGTAGTACTTAGAATGGCATAACCACAAATAAAAGCGGGGTTTACCATCCTTGTGCAGAAATGCTTCACAAATACCCTGTGCCCCGCAATCGAGCGAGTTGGTCTTTCATGTGTCTTCAGCTGTTAAAAAGTTAGTTGTGCTTGAGTTACTTGTCTAGACTCCCATGTCGATGATGGAATGGCAGAGGAAATAGCAGTGGGAAAAGCAGCATAGTCATTTATCTTTTTTGGAGGTGCCTGTCTTTATCTGCCATAAAAAGAGACTTGGACACGTTATTTTTAGACAGTTGAAGCTGGCTCAGATGGATTGTAAGCTATGATTCCTCAACTTCTGGGTCCCCAAGTGTCTTTCCAGAAAGACTGGCATATTCCTGTGTTTAAGAAATGAGTATTACACCATGGAGGGGATAAAACTGGAATTCAGTTTACACAGGTATAGGTATTTGAGCCTGGAGTGAGCTCTGTCTCTCAGAATTGCTCTCTGGTAGATAATTCTTGATATCCTGGGAATCTGTGAGCCCAGTGGACTGACAAAAGGGCTGACATAGGTTAATGTAGTAGGAATGCATTGAACTGTTGGGGCATGGAGGTGAAAGACACAGAACTGTATTTTCCCTGTTATGTGCCTGTGGTCATCCTTGGCCTAGCAGTGGGATTTTTCTCCTGGAGTAACATTCTGTGTTTGGTGCTAATGCCTGAAATAATTTTGCATGTTAATGAGATAAAGATGAGTATCAGCTTCCTCATAATTCCTCAGATTGACACATGTCAGGCTTTAGCAGGCACAGAGTGAGAATCCTTGGCTGGAAGGATTTGTAATCTAAATATTCAGCACAAGGTATGAGGGGAAAGAGGCGGGAAGATGTGAGGTAGTTTGCATAAGAAGGCAGACATCTTTGGGTTTTGAAGTCTCTGAAAGCAGTAGCCTTTGCAAGGTGCCTGTCAGTGTACAGCTGGCTCCCTCCTGTGCCAAATATTGCTGGAAAAAAAAAGTAATTAACCTCGGATTCCCACTAAGATTGCTGACTGGATGTAATACTTGTTTCACAGGGTACTATATGCCCCAGTGGGAAAAAAGGTGGACAAAACCTGTAAATTAAATGTAGTAGGCTTCAGATACCTGAATCCCTGAGTCTCTGAAAATCACAGTGTAGTTTTCTGGCTGGAGAAACACAACGCAAAGAAAGGACTAAGTTTCAAAGGAGCTTTAAAGTTCTTTGTTGGTGCAGCCCTGTTAACTTGGTTCTTTCCTGCTGAGATATTTGCCTTGTTCTGTGTGTATAGATGCCCTCCTGCTATCAGTGTATAGTCCTTTTCTTCCCACAGGAATTCATTTGGTTGGTATTTTCCTTTGAGGAGTTAGTGAAGAGTCATGGTTGGAAAAAGCTCTGCATAGTTTTATGGGGCAGGAGTTTATCCATCCCCTAAGTGCATGAACACCTCCTCCTGATATCTCATTGTAATGTTTTTTCCATTTTTTTTTACTAAATCTTTCCAGTTTGGAGCCAGAAGTACTGTGAGATGACATGAGGGCATTTTGGATGATGGATGATGTCGTTTCAGACCAGTGGGAGAGTATAGACCTCAGTCAGATCTTGCAGCTGGCCTGATTTATTGGTTCTGCTGTTCAGCTGAATTAGCCTCCCTCTTCTGGAAAGCCCAGGCAGCAGCTCACAGAAGGGCAAAGGAAGCTCTCATTTAATGCGTTTTGGATTTGGTGCAGGGACTCCCACATTTTCTGGAACATGAGCCAACAGACATGAAGGAGACACTGGTTTTGGTGAAGAAACAAATGTACCAGTGGCCCATTCTGACACATGGCTGTAGCAGAGCTTGGAGAGATGGGAAAGCCTTCCTTTGGGAGAGGCAGTGGGGCTGGGGGATTGCCCCTCCAGCACTGCTTGTGGCCCTGCTCAGAGCCAGGAGCTGCTTCCTCACATGGAAGGGCTGGTTTTTTTCTGTGACAGTAAGGAATAAAACACTTGAGAGCACTTAGTTTGAGAGATCTCAGGAGTCATTAGCTACAACCCTGCTCTCATCTATGTGCATGTCTGAGCACTTATTTTGTAAGGTAATTACCAGTCTTTAATTTCAAAACTGGGACCTCAGGGGTGACTTTTGGCAGAACAAGAGGCACAATCTGCATCTCCTGCTCAGCTGACTCCGGTGTTGTTGCTTTTAAATGCTGTTGGCATGATGTACTTATCAGATCTGTCTGTTACTACTGCACTGCATTTCCTTTTCAGGGCTAGAAGGGAATCAGGATCACTAATGTACTGTAGTTTAGCAGGGGGGTAAACTGCTTGTAAATTGTTGATGGCATCTTTTATTGCATGTGATAGTTCAGGGAGAGTAACAGCCTGTTCTCCAGCACAAATGCTAGAAAATTGCTCTATGGATCTGGGAAGGCCCAGATTGAAATCTTTGTTTCTCCAGCTACTCTCCTTTCCTTTAAAATTGCTTCTGCCATGAGCAGTGTTAAAAAGTAGACTTAGAAACAAGATTATAAATCTTTTGGATTGGTGTAGATAATGAGCAGGATAAGGAAAAAGGAATTCTCAGGTCAACTCTTCGTCCCATGTTTCTTTTCTGCTGCAATTCTAGATTGAACATGAGAAGGGTTAGGTAGACTACCACAGTAGAAGTCTGTACTTGAAACAACCCATGGTTAGTAGCAGAGGGATTGTTGTGCTTTCTCCAGCCTTTTGCAGTTGTTGTGCTGCTCAAATGTCTTGCCTTGTACATTCCTTGTAGGAATAACTCCGACCAGGCAAGGTTATGATGCAGTGTAAGGTCATAGTAAATGTGACATGTGCAGAAAACAAGAGACAAGTGGGCATTGGTTGTTCAGTGGAAATTTCTTTTTTTAAAAATAATTTCTTATTTCCCATATGAAGGTCATACATTTTAGATGAAAATGTTTAAGATAAGCGCATAAACATATTGTAATGTAGGGTAGGTTTTTGTGTCTTATTTGCCAGGTCTGTAATGAACCAGTTAATTGTTCAGGGTGCACATAACATTTCTCTGTCTAAGAGCTTGTGATACTTATCATTAGGTAAAGGTCTTGAAAGGTGATGTGCTCCTTCAGGAGCCTTGGCCTTACTCGTATGGGTGTTCTACTGCAAAGCAGAGCTGAGGAATGAATTATTCTAAAGGTTGCTGTACAGTTCCTGAAGTTCTTCCTTCTTGCCAGTGAAGGTTTTCAGTTCCCCAAAACAGCTGCTCAGCTGCTGCAGGCTCAGGACAAAGTGAAACCTGTCCAGATGTGGTGGGACAGGTGTGCTTCAGTTAACATGACTGATCTCCAATCCCATCCTTCTTTATCTCTACTGACAAATTAACACAGAATAATTGGGCATTTTTCTTACTTGGTTCTTTTGTGGGTTTTTTTTGCTGTGTATTCTGCAGATTTTTTTTTTTTTTT
>VZTZ01042024.1:10366-43315 GCA_013400955.1 Drymodes brunneopygia | reverse complement strand
TTATTGGCTCGGCTAAGGTTTAGAGAGCCCACTGCTAACGCATTCCCTTTATCCCTATATATTTCTTTAATCTATGCTGAGATAAAACCAGATTCCCCACAGAAATCTAGGACACCTGTGCAGAAAAGCCTTAGTTCTGGAGATGCACTTTATCCTGTTTGGATGTGCTCTTCCAAAATTTCGGTTTATTTTCAAAGATGCAATCATAAACATCTATCTAGATATATAAAGAGATGCTGCCCATGCAACTAGACTTACTGCAAGATAAATGCATTCAATTTTACTAGTAGGGATGTTAACTTTCTTTTCCCTGACTTGCAAAATGTAGGTTGTCCATGAATTATTCACAAATTTTTATAACACGCTGCAGTTTAGGTAGACGTAACCTCAGAGGATTGCTTGACTGTTTTATATTTTCGGGACAACGTTTAGTTCTTAATTAAATATTTTAATTACCAGATAGTAAAAACTGAGTTTTAAGATAAGATATTCAGCATTTGTAGAAGCCTTAATTAAAATCACCCCAGAGACAGCTGCAAAATAGAGAAATAATTAGTGTAGTACTTAGAATGGCATAACCACAAATAAAAGCGGGGTTTACCATCCTTGTGCAGAAATGCTTCACAAATACCCTGTGCCCCGCAATCGAGTGAGTTGGTCTTTCATGTGTCTTCAGCTGTTAAAAAGTTAGTTGTGCTTGAGTTACTTGTCTAGACTCCCATGTCGATGATGGAATGGCAGAGGAAATAGCAGTGGGAAAAGCAGCATAGTCATTTATCTTTTTTGGAGGTGCCTGTCTTTATCTGCCATAAAAAGAGACTTGGACACGTTATTTTTAGACAGTTGAAGCTGGCTCAGATGGATTGTAAGCTATGATTCCTCAACTTCTGGGTCCCCAAGTGTCTTTCCAGAAAGGCTGGCATATTCTTGTGTTTAAGAAATGAGTATTACACCATGGAGGGGATAAAACTGGAATTCAGTTTACACAGGTATAGGTATTTGAGCCTGGAGTGAGCTCTGTCTCTCAGAATTGCTCTCTGGTAGATAATTCTTGATATCCTGGGAATCTGTGAGCCCAGTGGACTGACAAAAGGGCTGACATAGGTTAATGTAGTAGGAATGCATTGAACTGTTGGGGCATGGAGGTGAAAGACACAGAACTGTATTTTCCCTGTTATGTGCCTGTGGTCATCCTTGGCCTAGCAGTGGGATTTTTCTCCTGGAGTAACATTCTGTGTTTGGTGCTAATGCCTGAAATAATTTTGCATGTTAATGAGATAAAGATGAGTATCAGCTTCCTCATAATTCCTCAGATTGACACATGTCAGGCTTTAGCAGGCACAGAGTGAGAATCCTTGGCTGGAAGGATTTGTAGTCTAAATATTCAGCACAAGGTGTGAGGGGAAAGAGGCGGGAAGATGTGAGGTAGTTTGCATAAGAAGGCAGACATCTTTGGGTTTTGAAGTCTCTGAAAGCAGTAGCCTTTGCAAGGTGCCTGTCAGTGTACAGCTGGCTCCCTCCTGTGCCAAATATTGCTGGAAAAAAAAAGTAATTAACCTCGGATTCCCACTAAGATTGCTGACTGGATGTAATACTTGTTTCACAGGGTACTATATGCCCCAGTGGGAAAAAAGGTGGACAAAACCTGTAAATTAAATGTAGTAGGCTTCAGATACCTGAATCCCTGAGTCTCTGAAAATCACAGTGTAGTTTTCTGGCTGGAGAAACACAACGCAAAGAAAGGACTAAGTTTCAAAGGAGCTTTAAAGTTCTTTGTTGGTGCAGCCCTGTTAACTTGGTTCTTTCCTGCTGAGATATTTGCCTTGTTCTGTGTGTATAGATGCCCTCCTGCTATCAGTGTATAGTCCTTTTCTTCCCACAGGAATTCATTTGGTTGGTATTTTCCTTTGAGGAGTTAGTGAAGAGTCATGGTTGGAAAAAGCTCTGCATAGTTTTATGGGGCAGGAGTTTATCCATCCCCTAAGTGCATGAACACCTCCTCCTGATATCTCATTGTAATGTTTTTTCCATTTTTTTTTACTAAATCTTTCCAGTTTGGAGCCAGAAGTACTGTGAGATGACATGAGGGCATTTTGGATGATGGATGATGTCGTTTCAGACCAGTGGGAGAGTATAGACCTCAGTCAGATCTTGCAGCTGGCCTGATTTATTGGTTCTGCTGTTCAGCTGAATTAGCCTCCCTCTTCTGGAAAGCCCAGGCAGCAGCTCACAGAAGGGCAAAGGAAGCTCTCATTTAATGCGTTTTGGATTTGGTGCAGGGACTCCCACATTTTCTGGAACATGAGCCAACAGACATGAAGGAGACACTGGTTTTGGTGAAGAAACAAATGTACCAGTGGCCCATTCTGACACATGGCTGTAGCAGAGCTTGGAGAGATGGGAAAGCCTTCCTTTGGGAGAGGCAGTGGGGCTGGGGGATTGCCCCTCCAGCACTGCTTGTGGCCCTGCTCAGAGCCAGGAGCTGCTTCCTCACATGGAAGGGCTGTTTTTTTTCTGTGACAGTAAGGAATAAAACACTTGAGAGCACTTAGTTTGAGAGATCTCAGGAGTCATTAGCTACAACCCTGCTCTCATCTATGTGCATGTCTGAGCACTTATTTTGTAAGGTAATTACCAGTCTTTAATTTCAAAACTGGGACCTCAGGGGTGACTTTTGGCAGAACAAGAGGCACAATCTGCATCTCCTGCTCAGCTGACTCCGGTGTTGTTGCTTTTAAATGCTGTTGGCATGATGTACTTATCAGATCTGTCTGTTACTACTGCACTGCATTTCCTTTTCAGGGCTAGAAGGGAATCAGGATCACTAATGTACTGTAGTTTAGCAGGGGGGTAAACTGCTTGTAAATTGTTGATGGCATCTTTTATTGCATGTGATAGTTCAGGGAGAGTAACAGCCTGTTCTCCAGCACAAATGCTAGAAAATTGCTCTATGGATCTGGGAAGGCCCAGATTGAAATCTTTGTTTCTCCAGCTACTCTCCTTTCCTTTAAAATTGCTTCTGCCATGAGCAGTGTTAAAAAGTAGACTTAGAAACAAGATTATAAATCTTTTGGATTGGTGTAGATAATGAGCAGGATAAGGAAAAAGGAATTCTCAGGTCAACTCTTCGTCCCATGTTTCTTTTCTGCTGCAATTCTAGATTGAACATGAGAAGGGTTAGGTAGACTACCACAGTAGAAGTCTGTACTTGAAACAACCCATGGTTAGTAGCAGAGGGATTGTTGTGCTTTCTCCAGCCTTTTGCAGTTGTTGTGCTGCTCAAATGTCTTGCCTTGTACATTCCTTGTAGGAATAACTCCGACCAGGCAAGGTTATGATGCAGTGTAAGGTCATAGTAAATGTGACATGTGCAGAAAACAAGAGACAAGTGGGCATTGGTTGTTCAGTGGAAATTTCTTTTTTTAAAAATAATTTCTTATTTCCCATATGAAGGTCATACATTTTAGATGAAAATGTTTAAGATAAGCGCATAAACATATTGTAATGTAGGGTAGGTTTTTGTGTCTTATTTGCCAGGTCTGTAATGAACCAGTTAATTGTTCAGGGTGCACATAACATTTCTCTGTCTAAGAGCTTGTGATACTTATCATTAGGTAAAGGTCTTGAAAGGTGATGTGCTCCTTCAGGAGCCTTGGCCTTACTCGTATGGGTGTTCTACTGCAAAGCAGAGCTGAGGAATGAATTATTCTAAAGGTTGCTGTACAGTTCCTGAAGTTCTTCCTTCTTGCCAGTGAAGGTTTTCAGTTCCCCAAAACAGCTGCTCAGCCGCTGCAGGCTCAGGACAAAGTGAAACCTGTCCAGATGTGGTGGGACAGGTGTGCTTCAGTTAACGTGACTGGTTTCTGGTTTCCAATCCCATCCTACTTTATCTCTACTGACAAATTGACACAGAATAATTGGGCATTTTTCTTACTTGGTTCTTTTGTGGGTTTTTTTTGCTGTGTATTCTGCAGATTTTTTTTTTTTTTTTCTGGTGTGAGCTCTTTCAACTCTTTGAAACAGTTGGGAAAAGGAGCATCACGATTCCCATCTCTCCTTCTCTCTTTTTTAAATGTAGGTTGTCAGCACCTTACAGAGATAAGGCTGAGTATCTGAACTTTACAGGCTTTGGAAATAGAATGCAAGTAATTAATGCATACTTAGTTCTATTTTAATCTTATTTTTAAGCCAGTCTAATGATGTTGAGAGATGCAACTTGAGATTTTGCTGGTTTGATAATTTCAGATGGCAAATAATACATGTGAGATAGGCTGAAAATGGTCTAACACTTAAAACTGAAATTCTAACTATTTTATTCATACTTTGGGATGGCTAAAAATATTAGCTGTAAGAAAAGGAAAGCAGAAAATGTAATAAGAGACCTCTACCCAATTCTTGCATGAATTAGTCTGACCAGGGCTATGCTGGCTTCAAGGTCTTTGAATTTGCTGAGGGAAAAGTGGAAGAAAAGAGAGGAGAGATTTTGGATGAACACAACAGCAAGCCCTGTGGTGCTGCACAAGATTTTTTGCTTTTCATTTTTTTGGAGATGCCTTGACAATATTTTAGCCATTGAAATACCAAGAATCATGCAACTTTGAGAAGGTATTGCAGTCACTTCAGATACATCATTTCTGTCACAAGGTTTGCAGTTAAGGATATCTTCCTTTTTAGGAAGCCACTCTTGAAAGGACACTTCTGAAAGGATATGTGTCTCTCTAGAGGAGTCAGATGAATCACCTCAGTGATCACCCAGATAGTGGGTTTTGAAAGGAAGGGAGATAAAATGAAAATAAATGTTGTGTTTCAAAATATGGTGAAAAATTAAAAGGAATATATAAGGACAAATGTATAGTGTATTTCATAAAAAGATAAATGAGATTCAAAGTGGCAGTTTAGAGTCTTCTTGAAGCAAGAGGCCAGCAAGAGTCAATTTGTTTTGTCTTTGTTGCATTTTTAATAGCTGTAATTTTTTTCTTCCTAACATTACAGTAAACATTACATTTTTGTACCTCTGTGATTTTGGATGTGGGGGAAGAGTGAAAGTGTAACAGCATAAAAGACAATAAGATCTTGTTTAAAAAGAAAATATGAGAAGACAACTTACCTGGTTTTACTTCTGATTTTGTTGGGGAATAAAGTAGCAGCACACTGTGGCTGTTCACAATGTGCTCTCTGGGCTCAGATCTTTATTTCTGAGTACTCCTAAGTGGGATATATGCCTGAGGTTTAAGACATTAAATCAATTCTGTGTTTAACAGAGTTACAAATTCTCTCTGTTATGCAGCCTTTTTTATAGATTTAAAGAAAGCGGTACAGAAGTGAAAAAAAAAAAAGGAAAGAATGGATCATGTCACATTCACCAAAGCAGTTTTGTCACATCTTTCAAAAAGTAAATAGTAGTTAACATTGCTTATACTGCAGTGCCACCCAGGCTATTTCAGGTAGTCCAGAAATGCCAGCCACAGATAAAAAGGTAAAAAGATCAAATGCTTCATCCCAGGAGAGACCTGCCCTTGCTAATGAGTATCAGATTCTCTTCACTCGATGTGCAGCTGAGCTCCCCATTTATGTTCACTGAAATGTGCAGGGCTCGGGCTGGGTTTTAGGATGTTTGCAGCTGTGATAAAGTGATTAGGATTTTACATTTTGCTGGATTTATTACAACTGATGCAGATAGCTGGAAGGACACGCCTCTCCTTACAACCTGAATGGAATTAGTTCTGCCCAATGAAAGCTCTTGGGGCTGGCAGAGCTGTATCCAGTGATGGCAGCAGGTGTATTTTGTGCGGTGTTAACAGAGCAAAACTCACTGCTGAAAGATCACACCCACAGAAAACAACCCCCACCAGCACTTAGGGGGCTGTTTCTCTGTATGTGGATTTGAACCTGCACCAGGTTGAATATTTTGAAGCTGCCCATGCAGGTNATATAGTGTGTTATGTATTCAAAGCACACCCTCCATTAAGTCATATTGTTTATCAGCAGCACTTGGTATCTCCATGCCCGTCAAATCATCTCAAGTGATCTCTATCCCTTGAGCTACTGGATTAACTGATAGCAGCTGGAGGCTGCCTTCCTCAATATTGAGCTGGACTAGAAAAGGAAAGGGAGATTGCTGACTGGTTTCATATTTATGTGCAGATGATGCTGAAGGAAGGTTAGGGTATCCTGTGTACCTTTTCAGGCCTTTGGCTTCTGCTCTGGCAGGCACAAATGCTTCTGTTAGTCCCCCAGCTATGAGCACTTTAGCCTGATCCCGTCCATTCGGTTGTTTCAGACCTTGCCAGGCAGTTGCCCCCTGCTGCTTTCTCCAGCTAGGCAGTGTCTGCTTCCCAGCCTCTCCTCCTAGGTCCCTTTTCTCTGCAGTTCTATCCAGTCTCCCTGCTCTGAACCTCCTCGCCTCTCTAGTTTCCTTACCTAGCTAGATCCAGTTCAGCATCCAATCTACCTGTTCTCTCAGCCAGTACCTTCACTGGTTCATAATCCCAGTTTCTGTGTTTGCCAAATTAGCTTGCTCACCCATTCTTTTCACCTGTTACCCTTCTCTTTCCTCCTCTTACCCTTCTCTTTCAGATCTTTCCTCCTCTTTCTGCTTTTGCAAGTGGTTTCTGTGGAGAGTTCACAGGTTCCCTGGTTCTATTTCCTTTAAACCATCTCACTTTCCTACACCCAAATTTTCTCTTTCTAGTGCAGGAGTTATCCCAATTTCCATCCATCAACTCTTTGACTTTCCCATTTTTTGATTNTTACAACCTGAATGGAATTAGTTCTGCCCAATGAAAGCTCTTGGGGCTGGCAGAGCTGTATCCAGTGATGGCAGCAGGTGTATTTTGTGCGGTGTTAACAGAGCAAAACTCACTGCTGAAAGATCACACCCACAGAAAACAACCCCCACCAGCACTTAGGGGGCTGTTTCTCTGTATGTGGATTTGAACCTGCACCAGGTTGAATATTTTGAAGCTGCCCATGCAGGTGCTGCTGTGTCCACTTTAATGCAGAGCCCTTCTGTGTCCAAAGGTGCGTGTGGCATTTTTCCCTTGGTTCTGTCCTTTTTGCAGACCGGCAGGGTTTGCTTTAAAAGGGCTGTTTAATATTTTGGTTTGCCTTTGGCATTCAATACATGGACTCACATCTCTTCTAATGCACTGAGGGTAGAAGGATTAATTTCCTCTTCAGTTTTTCTGTCTGGCCTTTTACTCCTCTGTCTGAGTTTTTCAGCAAAGTGAAAAAAAAATTAATTTTCACAATGCTCCTTTAAGATGGCAGCCAACTGTTCTTTTTCTAAAGATGAGGAACGGAGGCATGTAGGACCTGAGAAACAAATTTGGAACTTAAAAGACCTCTTCATCTCTAGGTTGTGTGTGTGTNTCTCCTCCTAGGTCCCTTTTCTCTGCAGTTCTATCCAGTCTCCCTGCTCTGAACCTCCTCGCCTCTCTCTAGTTTCCTTACCTAGCTAGATCCAGTTCAGCATCCAATCTACCTGTTCTCTCAGCCAGTACCTTCACTGGTTCATAATCCCAGTTTCTGTGTTTGCCAAATTAGCTTGCTCACCCATTCTTTTCACCTGTTACCCTTCTCTTTCCTCCTCTTACCCTTCTCTTTCAGATCTTTCCTCCTCTTTCTGCTTTTGCAAGTGGTTTCTGTGGAGAGTTCACAGGTTCCCTGGTTCTATTTCCTTTAAACCATCTCACTTTCCTACACCCAAATTTTCTCTTTCTAGTGCAGGAGTTATCCCAATTTCCATCCATCAACTCTTTGACTTTCCCATTTTTTGATTATGATACAAGAATGTATAGAGAGACCCTCTCAGCTCCTGAAACGGGTGATGTAGAAACAGGCCCAACACAACCCACAGCATTGCAGGAGTCCACAGGAGTGAGAGCTGATCCCAGTCTATACTGGGTGACTGCTGGCATCTGGAACCTGTGAACAGTTCTGTTGCAGAAAGTTTGCTGAGTGTGTATGCACTATTATTTTTCTAAAATCTGTAATTTGACCAAATTGACTTGTGAGTAGAAGCTTCCAGGTTTAATGTTTCTAGTAACACAAGCTGAGACCAGGCTTCACCATGTGTTGCTTGGCAAGACACCCTGAAGAAAATGTGTTTTCACCTCACTTTTATGCGATCTGCAGCATCGTAAGCATTAAGTATTGCCTTACTTATACCATCAGCTTGAATGCTTGTGGTGTATAATAATTAATTCCTACTGAAGGTAGAATAGTAGATGTGTTGTCATTTTATATATATGCTAAGTGAGCTGGGAGGGATTTCTGAAGAGGAGCGATGTCTTAAATAAAATGAGAAATGTTTATAACTCCTGACCATGTTGAGAACAGCAATGGCCTGAGGCATTGGGCCTGTGAGTGCCTTTAGATTACAGACAAGCAAGAGCAATCCCAATACAGGATCCTGCTTGTCAGTAAATGGGCAAAGGACAAGGGACAAAATAAGTTGTTTTAGCCGCAAGATTGGAAGTTACAAATTACCAGCGTAGTGAAAATTTGTTACCTTTTCCTTCTTTTCTCCTTAGGTACATCGAGGAGAGCCCATCCCTGAGGCGGATGACCATGATGAGGGAGAAGGGAAGGCGCCAGGCCATCAGGGGCCCGGCCTTCATGTTCAACAACAGAGGCACGAGCCTGACGGCCGAGGAGGAGAGGTTCCTGGATGCTGCCGAGTACGGGAACATCCCCGTGGTGCGCAAAATGCTGGAGGAGTCAAAGACACTCAATGTCAACTGCGTTGACTACATGGGCCAAAACGCCTTGCAGCTTGCTGTGGGGAATGAACATTTGGAAGTGACAGAACTCCTGTTAAAAAAAGAGAACTTGGCACGGATTGGAGATGCCCTGCTGCTCGCAATCAGCAAGGGTTACATTAGGATAGTGGAAGCAATTTTGAATCATCCTGGGTTTTCAGTAAACAAGCGACTGACTCTGAGCCCTTGTGAGCAGGAGCTCCAGGATGATGATTTTTATTCCTATGATGAAGACGGTACCCGCTTTTCTCCGGACATCACTCCCATCATTTTAGCTGCCCACTGCCAAAAATACGAAGTCGTGCACATGCTGTTGATGAAAGGAGCGAGGATAGAAAGACCTCATGATTATTTCTGCAAATGTAATGACTGTACAGAGAAGCAAAAACATGATTCTTTCAGTCACTCTAGGTCAAGAATAAACGCGTACAAAGGACTGGCCAGTCCGGCTTATCTGTCCCTGTCCAGTGAAGATCCAGTGCTCACTGCTCTAGAACTCAGCAATGAACTTGCCAAGTTGGCCAACATTGAAAAAGAATTCAAGGTAATGGTGTTTTTCTGTTTGTCTTTCTTTGTCATTGTTTTAAAGTTGCTGCTGCTTCATGTTGTCCTTAGATGCTGAAATTATTTCCTGTGCCTTTACTTTTTCAATTACAAATGCTCTCATCTTATTGTCCCTTTTATTCTTGATACATAAGCCTTTAAAAGGAATTCTTAATGAAATGAAATTGCTTTTGCACCTGCTGTGTTTGGAGAAAATTGGAAAAATTGGAAACTGGAAAAAAATGTGTATTCTGATAACCTTGCAGCAGATGGGAAAGCAATTCTGGTTGCTGCGACACACAAGGATTGTTCTTAGTTACAAAAGCTGAGTAATGTAAGGGCAGAAAGCAGGAACATTTTGATTTTCTGGAGGGTACTGCAGCACTGACCTTATTCCCTCTTTTTAATCTGTACTAATTTTGACTGATGCCTCCAAATTGTTAAGAATACCCAAACTGGTATTTTTTGGATGCACCTTTTAGGAATGTTACGTGTTCAAAACCAGCTGTTAGACTGCTTACAGATGTTGGTCCTCTTACCTGGTTTTCAGCTGTATCTGGTTTTGTATATCAGTGCCCTGACTTCTTTATGTATTTCAGCTTCTCTGTCAGACAACTAATGGCTTAGTTAACTGTTGCCCACTGCTTTTTAAAATGATTTTTCAATTCTGTTGGATACCTTGAAAAGGACCATAACAGCCACCTTTCCTCTTGTCCACCCATCTCCCCCTGCAACCAAACCCCACCAAAAATCAAACCCCAGCAGACTGCTTGTAATGAGAAAAGCTCGACTTGGGGAATGACAGATTGTTCTCAGTGAGTAGTGATATTCACAGCATTGTCTCTGAGTTTAACAGCAAATTGACTGGGGTTCTGCAAGGCCAGTTTTGGGTACCACTTGCTTGTTTAATATCTTCCAAAATGATCTGGGAGAGACAAAATATGCATTAACCTCCAAACAACAGCAAGTACTGCTTACCCTGTAGAGTACTCAGAAGGAATATACAACAACCTGGAGAAAAACAGGCAGAAATTAATTAAATGACATTTAACAGAAGAGGAAGAAAACTCCTGAGAAAGAATAGGTCCAGATTCAGCTGAGTGAGATAAAATATAATTTAAAAATAAGTTTTCAGTGGTGAGAAGGATTAATGTATTATAACACACACTGATGAAGTGTAAAAGTCAGCCTAAACCTTTCCTCCCCTTTCTTTGTGGAAGGAACTCACTCATTACATTATTGTGTAATCTGGCAAATTAATTGAATTCTTCCTCAAGATATTTATTCAGGGAAAAAAAAAAGTCAGACTTTTCTTTTTCCTCGGATGAAAAGGTACTCTGCCACCAAAAGCTAAATTAGGGCAAGCTGCATTGTGTTTTTGTTAGGCAAGGATGTAGATGATTAGAACTGCATAGAAAAATAGTGGAAATAGAAATTCATGGGAGACTCCCACCTCACAGGTACTAATACCATGCATACAAATTTAACCAGAAAAGAAGTAGCTTGAAATTTTGGAGGGGAAAAGGTGAAGGTTTTTGATTGGGCTTCTCATTTCAAACCAGAACTTAAAAAAATTATTTCCGTTTTTAAAATGTTAATTCGCTGCTATTTTGGGATGCCTAAAACCCTGAGAAAGTCACTGTTTTCACAGATTTCAGTATTTTTGGATAGCACTTACATGGCTGCTAACCTTGCCAGGTGTATCAGATGATTCAGTTTTGGCACCTACAGTAAAAACTGTTCCTGACTCCTTGCTGGCATGGAAATTCCAGCTTCTCATCAACGTCAAAACATTCCAGTGAAATAATTACTCTCCTCATTGGCGTCACATCTCTTTTTTTTCTTTCTGTTTTTATCAAGCCTGGTAGGAGAGCTGAGTGTTTTCCTGGAGATCCTCCCATCTGTAAAAGCCTTTCCAGTTCTCTCTTTCCTATAGATGTGTCATCTGAATACGTTTGGTTGATAACTTATGTCCTTTGTCACATCCCAGAGAAGGCTTCTCATCCAGCATATGCATTCCTGCAGACTTCTGCTGCACTCTCCTCCAGGATCATCACTGGAAATGCTCGAGTATTCCACTCAAACTCAATCTGTGACACAGAACTGAGCAGAACTGTTTCAGGGTGGAGGAAAATGGGCAAAATACTTCATCTCGCTCACAACAAAAAAATAGACAAATCTGTTTAAATCACGATTTATTCTCAGTAGCTATGGAATATTAAGGCCCGTGTGGTTTCCTGTGCATGCTCTGCTTCCAGAACTCAGAGCACTCCTACAGAAAAGACTGTTCTGTATGGTTTTCCCACAGAGAAAGAACATAGGTTGAACCTGTTTAGAAACACCTGAGGGCTAAGTTTCCTGGTAAATGCTTTTTAAATTGAACTTAACATCTGTTGCATATGCAAAGTCCAGTCTGCCCCTCTTGTTTACCATTTACACTAAGAAATTCTAATGCACAAACCAGTGTATTAGAAATGTGGGAAGGTGACTTGGGACATTCATTCAGGACAGTTCCTCAAGAAAACTTGATTAATTACACTGAATTTTAGGGTTTTGTTTTATTTTCCTTTTAGAAATAAGGAGAAAGGATTCACAGAAACCACAGAACCCTGATTTTTCTTGGAAGATGCAAGAGACATAGCCAAAAAATAGTACTGAAAATGAATAAAAATAGATTAGCAAACTGGAGCCCTAAAGCCTACTCCTTTCATCTTCAAGCTTCCTTACTTCCATTTGTGAAATTCTTGTTTCAACCTGCTGTTTGTCCTTTTGCTCTTCTTCATCTATTTTATTTATTTCTTCTTGACACTTCTACTCCTTTTTGATCTTTGCATCCACTTGTCTTCTTCCAATGTATTCTTCTATTCAATTCTCCCATGGCCAGGGCAGTAAATACAGTATTTCTCTGATATTACTTGGTATTCCTAGTCCCTCTAGTCTAATTCCAGGGATTGACTGCAGGATTTCAGATGGCTTCAGAAATTTCAGTTTGATCTTAGTCGAGACTGCTACCAACTCACAAAAACTGGAACTGTATCTTATCTTAATATAAATAAGTGACCATTACCATAGTTGGAGAATTCTCTTTTCCTGTCCGGTAGCACTGCAAAATACTTTGCAATACAAATATTCCCAATTTTTATGTTTTCCTGTTCTCCTATTTTTAGCAGAGCCTGGGCACTGCGGCTGCTGTGGGTTACTAAAGTTAATTGATATTCACCCTCCTCCCTGAGAACTTGAGGGCTGTTGCTGCCTAGGGAAGGGAGGATTTCTGGCAGTCAGAACAGCCGATGGAACTTTCCTTTGGAGTCACCAAAGGAAGAGAGAGGACAAGGTAGCTGAAAAGCCCTGTGATTATCTCTTTATACCAGCTTTAAACTAAATACTGTCCTGTGTAAGCAAGCTCAGTTCTCCCAGCTGGAATTGCACTGGCAAGGATCAAAAAGGTTATAGTCCTGCTTTCTATAGGATAAATCCCTGTTCCCAGTTTGGCTAAAAGCTCCTAGTGACCCAACGGAAGATGTGGACGTGCATCTAAAAGCGGAATCTGTCAGTGTTCCAAGTAAATTTACATAGTGTTATCTCAGCTGAACTAACAAAGAGTGTTCAAGCTTGATCTAGGTTTAGGCCCAGCTTTTGAAAGGACCCAGATCCATAACCATTAGTGCAATTATGTGCTTGATTTGCATATACAGTTACATGTGCAATCTCACCATATATGTGATTTCAAGGTGGCCGTTTACCAGATAATAACATAAATTCATGGTTCAGTATAATGAATTAGTGAATTAGTTGTGCATTACTCATGAGCTTTGGTGCTCCTGTAGCAGAGCAGAGATCCCTACCTTTTGTTTGACTGCGTGTGGTTGCTCAGTATCAATTTCCTCTGCAGTGGATACAAATCTTGTGTGAAATCAGCTGAAGATTTTATGTTCATGTGCTTTGTTCTTTGCACACAGATTGATACATTCTTTGTGAAGATTCTAGATGAGTCTGCAAGGCAGTGCTTGATGTTATAAGTGAGAACACACAGAGTCAGGCAGGCTGAGACCCAGCTGTTGATATGTGCCAGAGTCCTCTGAAACTCCTCATGAGACACAGCTTTGCAATTCCAGTCATCATCACTTGTCCTTCATGTGCTGGAGTCAGCTACGGAATGTGGGAAGTGCAGGGTGTAGGCTGATATTTTTTAATGTTACAAAGATGTTTGTGCAACGGTTTGTGTTCATTTGTATGTTCTTAAGAGTGAGCAGAGGTGATTTGGATGACTGGGACCACAGATTGAGATTTCTGATATTCACACAACACCCTGGAGGTAAAAGGTTGTTTGAGAATCGGGTGGTGTTTGTCTGCTTAATTCTGTAAAGCAGTCCAATAGACTGAGATAAATTTGATTTACTAATACATATGGAAATAAGAGACCTGGAGAGGGAAATCTGACAAGTTTTCCTGGTGCAAGATTCAAAGCCAGAGTGGGATATTAGGAATGCACATACTGGTTTTCAGTTCTCATAACAGCATTTGTGTGTAACGTAGGCTGTGTTTAATCCTTAAATTTGGCAGAATGAAACCTCATCCATTATATCATTAAGCTTATCATGCAATAAGCATAACTTTTATAAGCAAGTGGTGTGTCTATCAACATGTTATTCATATTTCTACTGCTATTCTACTGTAATCAGAAGAAATCTGGGTAACTCTTGTGTAGGAGGCAAACATGCAAAGCATGGAAATAATTCTTGTTATTTCCTAACTGTTAGAAGTCCACTATTTCTTCTTCTACTTCTTCACAATTAGCAAAAGAATGAGATAACACTTTGCAATTAAAGCCTCTCCCTGCAACTGGACAGCCCATGTTCATTCATCCAAGGACAAAATTTGGGTTGTGTTATGTCATAAAGCACTTCAATAATACAAAACCATCTAAACCAAATTTCATTAAACTTCAATAAGATGCCACTTGTGACTGTAGGTTAGATACAAATAATACTAAACCAAATACTTCTTTTTTTTCCTGGTAAAGTGGAAAGTGCCTGCAAATTCAGGTGAGAAAAAAGTAGTTTCTCTTTTAGTTATGTTGTATTAATACTGAAATCACTGCAGTAAGTGTATCCTCCCATGCACTTTGAATAGCAGATTTACAGCTACTTTAAGGTGTTGGAGAAAAGTTGATTATCAATCTTATTCCTGTTGAATTAATGTTGTGTCTGATGATTTTTTGGTTTTTGCTCAGCCATCTCCTTTAGTAAATACTTCCTTTAGCTGTAGTGAAATATGTAAGCAACTCTTGCTTGAAATTGGATGTTTAAGGAAGAGTGTTTGAGTTCTCTCCGATATTTAGGAATTCTGTTGTGGAAACAATATAAACAACATAGGACTTGAGTAAACTGAAGGCATGGTATTGTTTTTAGCTTTATTAGATTGTCTTCAGTCACTCCTTTGTCTTCAGTGAATAAAATCCCCATCTTCATTTTACATTGTCTTACCCCTTTGTGCTTTGCTTAATATTCTCCATAACCTGAAGTCTAGCAGTTCATACTCAGAATTTTGTCCTCTCTGATAAAGCTCTTTCTTGGCTGTCTTTTCTTGACTAGGCTGTCATGAAAGACTGTTCCTCTTTGTTGTTTTTTTTTTGACTGCTGCTATTCTAGCCACCATCCTGGAGTCTTCCTTTGCAAGGTTTTTATCTTTGCAGTGTCTGAGATCTAATCACATTTCACTTAAAAGCTTTATCTGCATTCAGACCTCCATGCCTGCAAGTATATTTCACTCCCTTGATTAACTCTTTCATGAGACTTTGCCTTTTTCAAAGTCCTAAATCTTTGTCATACATAAGCCTGTTTATCCCTTCACTGAATTTAATCAAACAGTATTATTTTTATAATTGACTCCTTGGTTACCAAAAACAAATCTAAAATAATCTTACATCCTGTTGCTTCAATGACAACTGAATTAATTTGTCCTCTATGACCAGAGGAAATAACAGGATCCTGTTTAAGGTCTGTGATTAGGACTGGTTGTTTCCAAGTCTGTATCAGGGATGTTAGTCTTGTGTAATAACACAACTTCTAAGAGTATTTGTTTGTCTCCAGTAATGTTTCATTTTAAGTCATATCTGAACCTGACCTATGGGATTGATGGCTGATTCTTGCGCTTAGCCCATGCAGCCTCTTTTCCCATCATTTCCCAAAATAATTTGAACCTATTGAGAGCACATTAATTTCTCTGTCCCATTACATAGATGCTAAGTTGAAAATTTAGCAGAACTACCAGTACAAGGAGGTAAAATTACTTAGGAAAGGAGGAAAAAGTGAGTGTTTGAGAAAAAAAAAAAAGAGATTAAATGAGAAAATTATGAGAAGCAGTAAGGAAGCATTTTTGAGAAGAGAGGCACCTCTAAGGGAAAATCTGTACCCTCAAAAAGTGATTTTGAAAAGGTAGTGTCTGGGAATGAATGGTAAAACACACAAGAATGGAGAGGCAGAGCACTCAAATTGGTGTTTTGGTGGCCTGGTGCAGTGGGAAAAAATGAAGAAAAGCTATGGAGTAATTGAAAAAGGTGGCTGTGCAGTTTCTAGTTGGGCACTGAAGATAAAATTGGCAGATTCAGTCAAGTTTCCTCCTCCAGCTGTAGCCTCATGAGGAAATCAGAGGCTGCATCTCAGGTATGGAATTTCTAGAAATCTGGCTGAGAGGTCATGGGCACAAAAATGAAGACCAAGGTTTCTGCTGAAGCAGAGATCACGATGAGAGTTTATAGGTAATGTCACAGAGGTGGTGGGAGATGTTTACAGGTATAAACAAAAGTACAAGCAAAATTTCAGAAGTGCATGCTTCACGGAGTTAGCTAAAAATTCTGAAATGTTGCCACAAATGTTTTGTCAGAAGAGGAAGGAGATTAGAGAGATACAAATATTTGATGTTGATGTATACGATAGTCCTTGGAAAGACTCTGCTCAGGTATGGAAGATGAATTCTCCTGTGCTTTCCAGAGCACTCCTACAGGAAATTTGGGGTATTTTGCCCACAGCACTGGTGTCCAAGTTTGTCCCGCAGGTACTCTATGCAGTTATTTGTAACCCACTGTACCAATTGTTGGGTGTGGGAAGTTCCAAGGGAAGGTTGGAAAAGGAAAAAGGGGGAAATGTACCTGGAATACATCAGAGTAATGAATAATTAGCCATTTTAGCAGTGTAGAAAGAGCTAGAAGATATTTGTAGCCTCAGAGGCAATTATTTCATTAGTTGTCTGCAAAACTTTTGCAAGAGTGAGGTTACTTTTTTGGTATGCCTGGTCCTGCTTTGTTTGTGCAATTCTTGTATTTTCAGCTGCTCCTTGTTGCCCATCCAGGTTATTTTCATCATACTCTTATGTCATATTCCCATGCGCTGTTAAACAGCTGCTGTTGGGTGTTCACCTTGTGTCAGAGAATGAATGGATCTGCTGTACCAAAATTCTGTAATGCCTGATAAACTCCAAACAGTAAAAAATAAACACTTGTTTTTAGGAACTTGTACAAGTCCTTTTTCCCTCGCCACCGGCTCTTGAGTGGGTTTATCATGGGCCATTTTCTGTGCCCCTTGTGTTCCAGAACGACTACCGCAAGCTGTCCATGCAGTGCAAGGACTTTGTGGTTGGTGTCCTGGATCTGTGCCGGGACTCGGAAGAGGTGGAGGCCATCCTGAACGGGGATCTGAACGCGGAGCCGGTGGAAGCGCAGCGGCACCGGGCGTCCCTGAGCCGGGTGAAGCTGGCCATTAAGTACGAAGTCAAAAAGGTAACTCCTCACAGCTCCCGGGCACTGTGGCAGGAGGGCAGTGCCACCCCCTCCTTCTGCTGTGAGCCCGTGGTCAGACGCACAACTGAGATGTGGTGTGAGTAATCAAGACTCTCACAAGGCAGAAGGGGGCTGTAATGAAGGAGTTTAGTTTAATCTACTTCCCACTGCTGAGAAGTGGCAGGAGATTTTAATGGTTTTAATAATCAGGTGCGGTAGCAGGGCTTTGCACAGTTGGTCAGATCCTTCTCCTGATTAACCCAAAAGGTGTTTCAGTGGAGCCAGATTTTCACTCAGTGACACTCAGTCAGTCAATCCAATAATACCTAATCCAAAGAGAAGGCTGTGTTGGTGAAAGTGTTGATTTCAACCCATAAATAACTCATCTGCAACTGTGTGTCGCAGTGAGAAATTCTACATGATCTACCGTGTTTGTTCCTTCAAAAAATATTTTAAAACTCAGCCCTGGAAATGCATGGAATATGTCTGTGGCTGCTTGATCAATTCTTCATCTTTGTACCTGTTAGGAAGCGTTTTCAGTGGATGCCTCTCTCAAGGTAGTTTGTATTTTGTGAATGAATGTTATGCATTGAAAAATGGAGCTGTGCATCACATATTTGACATAAATATGTATCTTTTAGTGGCAGCAGTTTTCTTATTGCTGTGTTGTTCTCCTCAAGATCCCACACCAGCCTAGCACAGAAAATAGTTAATGCTGTGTCCTGTTGTGAGAGGAGCCAGGAAATACAGCAGTGCCTATGTATTATTTACAGCTACCTGTTTATGTGATTAGCATCACTTCCATTCCTTACAGCCATTATAGTTTCATCATCTCCACAAGAAGCCTTGTATCTCTCAGAATAAATAACCCTGTGTTCTGTGGCCACCTCTTGAGCCAATCTGCCACATAAAATGAATTGGGAGCACCCTGCCAGAGCCACTGGGAATTGCTGGTGTTTATGACAGCCCCAAAAGATTGATAACAAAAATTGTAAACACAGATCCCAAGAAGTAAATCATCCTTTCCAGTATAGAATTGGTCTACAGCAGATAAATGCATATTAATTACCAAAAATCAATGTAAATACATACAGGCATTAAATTAATTTAAAAGAATGGAACAAGAGGGAAAAAAAATCAAAGTGCATAAGCATGCTGTAGTGTCCAAATATCACACACATTCATAATGCTATTGCAGTTTAATGTGTACCAAAGCTTTGTTGAGGTTCGTGTTTCAGCTTTCACACTGAAGGCTGTGGGTTTCTTTTATGAGTTTGTTGTCACTGATGAAATTCACTGCTGAGCAAAGGGCCACACAGATCTGTTAAGAATAACAGAAATCTAAATAGTGCAAAAAAAAAAAAAAGAGAGAATTCCTCAGAGCTAACTTGTTCTCTTCCCTTGCAAGAGAGAAACTCAGAGTGCTGGCTCCAGTTCATGACAAGTACAGTTCAGAACCTACAAGGGGAACGACCTTGGTGGGAGGAAATAGACGGTGCAGAGTTGTTACCATATTCATACCTGTGCAGTTCCCTGTCAGTGGCCATCACACAGGGCATGGCAAGGATGGAAATGTCTCTGCCATGGTGGTCCTTTGATGCTGGGATTTGCTCTGTCAGAGCTGTGACAGGTTCTAGTGATATCCTGACTGAAACAGATTCAGATGTGGGGACTCCACGTGTGGTTATTTCAATCCTCTAACCATAGGAAGCAGACAAGGGTGTGGCCTGTTTCCTTAGCTTTCAATATTTCTGGCTGGGCTTCCAGGTCAGGTCCATCAAGGTCAGTCTCCTGTTGCCAGCAGTGCAGCAGGTCCATGAAATAGTTAATGAGCCTATGCCCTGTCCAGAGGGAGGAGAGGCAGGAAAAAACATATGACAAGTAGCAAATGTGCTCAGAACTTCACTGCTAGGGAAAGGGAGTTTTTAATTCTATTAGTAATGAAACTCTTGCACTTAATGCCCGAGGTACTGCACTGAAATGTAACCGATCTTTTAAATTTGTGTGATTTTGAAGCTGAGGGTCACACTGAAACTGCAACCCCAATAGAAAAGGACTAAGGGAATTAAGGGGGGGGAAAAAAACCAAAACAGAAAGTAAACAAATTAGTCTTGCTCTGTATGGTGAATTACTGCTGTAGTAGTGCTTTTAGTTTTGTGTCTCAACTCTTGTCTTTAGATTGCAAACAAAATTCCAGAGAAGAGCTGGCACTCATCCAACTAATCTGCAGCTCTTGCCGAGATAAAAATCAAGATGGAATTTCCAAGTGGAATCAATAAGAGCTGGAATAAAATCACAGGAGTTAATTTTCAAACCCTGAAGTTTTCAATCCATAGATAAGAAAGAAGATGCAAAATTCTCTTTGTATGTTGTGTGTTAGTATATCAGAGTGTGCCAGGATCTGTTCTTGCTCCATCTAAACCCAGCCATTGTGATGGTAGAAATAAATAACATAATCACTCTGAGTCATAAAAATATTTACATACTGATGACTTGGTTCATGGTCATGAAACTGAAAACATCAGAAGTGTTACTGTCAATGATGCTTGGAAAAGCAGCTACATTAAAATTGGGATTTTTTTTTCTTTTAGTGACCAGATACTGTTCTCATGCATCATTTTTGTTCACTTGAGTTAGGATTGGAGCTTAAAGTATTAGATACAGGTGATAATGAGTTCAACATTTGTAATGAAAAGCGAGAAACTGCATGGAAAATAGAATGAGAGGAGAAATGCAGGAAGAACAAGGTTGTAGAATGATGTGAGGTAAAATGTGATGTGAACCCACTGTCCTTGGAGGAGATGAAGCTGCAGGCAAATACAGGTAATACAGACTCAGCAGGGGAGGGCATAGTTTAAAGTTGCTGAAAATAAAACCAACATAATCATAAGCTGAAGTATTTCAGTAAAGACTGAGAGAGGAGGGATGAATTTCAGAGCTTTTATGGATGAGAAGTGACACAACTTGCTCTGAGGGCTTGGAAGTGGTGCACATTGTGCAGTTGCCAGCAGTTAAATAAGTTGCTAAGATCCTCTCAAGACCCTTTGGACTCAGTGCCAGAGAAGAACTTGCCATAACCCTTGGCATCTTATTCACTAAATCTTCCTTTTTTTTTTTTTTTTAATTAAAATTATAGCAGATCTCCTCTTAATGTCAGATCAAAATGTTGATAGACCAGGGGAATAAACCAGCAGAGAGCTCTGGATGAGGTGCCACAGGCTCTATGGGCTGATTCCCAGGCCTGGGTAAATTTCCTTAAAGCTCCTTTACTGTTTCTTCCCATTCCCTGTGGTAACAGAAGGAATGATGAGGGTGTTTCTTCCCTCCTCTTCCCTACAGTTTTAAGCCTGATTTTAAAAATGTCTTTGTAATTTGAAATAATTATTTACTTTCCTGCCTTTGTCCACAGTTAATCTGCTGTGGGATTTGTCCCTTTGATGTCCTGAGTTGACAATGAAATTTATCTTAGCAAAAGAAGAGGCTGGGGGCATATGTCAGAATGCACAAACACACAAAACCCCAATCTCTTCTCAAATGGGCCAGGCTGGCAGTTTTTGTGGTGCATAAGCTTCAAAGGTGACAGCCTAATAAAAAGAACAGAAGCAGTTTGAGTCGACATTAATTTCTTAAAGGACTTTTTTTACAATCTCTTTATTTATTTCTCTTGGCCACTCCACTTTATGTACAAACTGCATTAATATGTGAGGTAACTGCTTAATGCATCACACACCAAAATGCTTAGGGACTTTAATTTTACAGCAAAGTAGATTAAAGTATGAAGATTGCCTCCCTTTTTAAAGTTCATGCGGTAGTTTCAGATTGCTCTTCTTGAGAGGTTTAAGGTTCCCTGTTTTCATTGCCAATGATTTAATTTGATTTTCTTTAAGAAGTCTGTCCTGTTGTACTACTCTATGCGCTTTTTAATGAGATTTGGAATATTAATAGAGTTTTGCAAGCAAGACCTGGCAAACAGCAGTGTATGTAGTACATAATGATCTCTGCAGAGTACCAGGGATAATAAAATGGGTACCCAAGGTTTACAGTATTTTTATTCTTTTTTTTCCAGGGTATAACCAACTGATAACAAATCCCACTCTTAACCCAACACAAATTATCAGTTGTCAGATTTATTTTCAAATCCCTTTTTGTGAAACACCTAGCCTTCTTTATTCTGATTGACTAGTTCTTGACAAGTGTTTTACCGGATTTCTACAAACTGCTGTGAAAACCAGGCTGCTCACCCTTGTGCTTAACTGGTGTCCCACATGCTCTTGTGATGTGGCCATTTTTTTCTTTATTTATTAACCTTTGTTTTAAAGGAAATGAGAAAAAAACATAGTTCTTAAATATCTGGTGTTAATTTAGACCTTAAGGTGATCATGATTGTGTATGTTATAGAACTCTTCTTATGAATGACAGCATGTCTCGGTTTTTCTTTCTTTTTTTCTTTGCAGTTTGTGGCCCATCCCAACTGTCAGCAACAGCTCCTGACAATTTGGTATGAAAACCTCTCAGGATTACGGGAGCAGACCATTGCTATCAAGTGTCTGGTGGTGCTGGTTGTGGCACTGGGCCTTCCCTTTCTAGCCATTGGTTATTGGATTGCACCATGTAGCAGGGTACTGAATTTTATAAATTATGTGTCTTGTGCTGTTCTGGGAGCTGCTTTTCCTTTTCTGGCAGTCAACATGCAATTTCTACTGCTTCCAAATTTTAACTAATTAATGATATTTTTAGCAATCTCTAACCTTGAGCCAAAAGATGCTAAGGGTGTTTTTTGTTATTCACACTGTAAAGAGGGGACCACAATGATGAAGTATGAATATAAATTAGCATTAAGCTGAAGGAAAGAAAAATAACCTTCTCTGAGAGCTTTTTTTTGTTTTTTAAATTTCCCTAGGTTGTGCTCACCTCCCAGTCTCTGCTGTGTAATTTATTTATATTAGTAACATGGATTTTTTGAAAGTCACTACTCAGATTCTTTATTAAGTCTCCTCTGGTGGCATCTTAAGGTCTCATGCTGTTCCCATATAAACCATTAGCAGAACATCTGTTGACTTTACTGATGCAGAACTTCATCTTAAGTAAAATATTTGTTATCCCAGCCCTAGGAGGTCTGGTTGCCAGCTGAACCATAGAGCAGAAATTAAATTAAATGCATCATTCCAACCATGTAGTAGGGGATATTTGTAAAAGAGCATAGCTGTAAACTCTTACCTTTTTTAAAATATGTGAAAGTGTTAAGGATTCTTCCACCTTTCCGGATGATCTCACAAGGAAAGGAACAGCAGTTTCTTTGAAATCCTGATGGTCTGTAGCAAGTGAACTGTTTGCAAGTGAAGTGTATTGATAGATCTTTGGTAAATCAGATGAAGGAAGATTTCTCTGTTGCATTAACAGTTTGAAAAATTTTTAGTACATTTACTCCTGTGCTGAATGTGATCTTTCCATTTTATTTCCTTAACAAGTATAAGGCAAAGAAATGTGAATTTCTTTTATATTTCATTGTTTTAGCTCATCTCATAGAGGATAAAGTAGCTCTTGTCTACATATTTGAAGGAAACTTGATCTTTTCTCTGGGTTAAATATTTTACTTTAAAGATAAACCTTTATTAAAATAGTGTAATTGTTGCTCTCATTATTCTTTCCATTAATATCTTTAGTAAATATATTCCTCACAGCTCTATATAATAGGAACATATTAATATATTTTTAGCTGGTGTCTAATATGGAAAAGTGACATTTGTCCTTGAGCTCTAACTCCCAGTAGCAGAAGCATCTGATGTTTTTCCTCAGTGCTCATGTCAAATAAAAGTGCTATACATTCAGGTCAGTTGTTGGATATTGCCATTAAAAAATGCTTTCTAAAGGTCAGGAGCAGGAAGGGAACCTGAGATTGTTTGCCCAGGTAGTAAATGCAGTTTAATGTGTGCTGGTTTGCTTAGTTCATAGTAGCTGACCTGAATTTCAAGGAAAACAATTCCTTGAAATAAGAAAGCTCTGGAAGCAGCTGCTCCTCTCTTCTGGTGCAGACAGACTGCCCCTGCTGCTGCTGTTTTGTGCTTTTATCAGGTGCAGATGTGAATTAAACCTGCTGAATTTATTTAAAAATCACTAATATTTCTGATCTTATTTTTCTTAGTCCATTTTGTGAAACAGTATTTATTTTTAATAGGCACAGGTACTTATTTGGCACTTAGAGCTCTGAACATGTGTTCCATGGATAGAATATAGTAACCAGAGATAAGAAATCAACTAATTTTTCCTGGAGCTGTAGTCCTAGAAAAGCTAATAGTACACTCTTATTGTTAGGGAAAAGGTTTTGCTGGAGTTGGAGATTTTAATAATTTACCTTTCCCTGGGCTTGCTTTCCAAACTCTTTCTGGTCACTGCCATTGTACATTTGCAATTCCTTGGAGTGTTTTCCCTCAAACATTGCCATCTAGAGTTTGTGGAATAACATGAGCACTCACTAACAGGACAACACACTCTGTGATGAAGCTCCCTGTGGGAGGCTTTTGTCTGACATGGCAAAGCATCACAGTTGAGTGCTCTTGGAAGGATGTCCTTTAAGAGTGAGGTTTCTGGCTGTCCTGAGCTCTGAGTGCCCATTTGTGCTTCTGGAATGCCTGGTGTTTCTTTGAGAAAACTGAGTGACTGCTTTCATTCTGCCTTTGCAGCTTGGAAGAATTCTTCGAAGCCCTTTTATGAAATTTGTGGCACATGCAGCATCCTTCATTATTTTCCTAGGCCTGCTGGTGTTCAATGCCTCAGACAGATTTGAGGGCATAACAACGCTGCCGAATGTCACTGTCACTGATTACCCCAAGCAGATCTTTAGGGTGAAGACCACCCAGTTCACCTGGACAGAAATGCTGATCATGGTGTGGGTTCTGGGTAGGTATCTTCATCTTACTGGCACCTGTTTTCCTGCAAATATAAATTCTGAAAGGGAGGAGAGAAGCCCAGGTCCCAAACTTTTGATCCAGCTGCTGTGTGCAGCAACTAATAAACCCTAATAAACCTAGTAAACCCTTGGGGCATTAGAACAGATTTTGAATCATTTGTATCTCCTGGTTTAAGCTCTGCTTTATCTTCAACTATGTCAGGATGGGGAGATGAGGATCCCTTGCATGCTGCCTTTTGGGAGTTCCAGTTCATACTCTTTGTTTGACAGAAGGCAAGGACTGAGATTTTCCAATCCAGTGTGTGGCTGCTCTGAGTGTGGTTGAGATGGCAGCAGCAGCCCCTTTGCATTACGCAGCCAGGGAAACAAAAAGTTACGGGGTTGTGATTTTGTTACTTGTTGGGTTTTTATTTTCCCTAAGGAACTTCTTTGAATCAAAGAAAAGTTTTGATTCACAACAGCTGCATCTCAAGGTTATGGTGAGGCTGTGATCTGGGCTAAATCCACATAAATTAATACCTGAGGAAAAGTTGGAGTAAGAAAACCAAATGACACATAGCCAAATACCACTTTCTATGCTGAAAGGATCTTATTCTGTAAAGTGGGGAAACAGTAGTATAATTGTGCCCTTTATATTTGATCATCTGTGTTGTTGGGTAGTTGTGTTCCTGTGGAAAAATTAAACTTTCTGATTCAGATGTGGTTTAGGAATGTAAATGGTAAGAGAGTAAGAGAACTTTTTTTTGCCCACACTTTATTTTTCCTCCACTGGAATTACAGAACTTTTGCTGTTAGGCCCCAATACTTCCACTGCAAAGTCAAGGCTCTAGTCTACCCTGTGTGGTGATGTCTGAACTGTATTTCCATTAATTAATCTCAATTATACCTTGCTATTTGATCAACTCTGTTGAAACCAAGAGAGAATAACCTTAGTCAAGGGGCTGATGCTGCTGTGATACTGCAAACAAGTGAACTCCACTGGTATCACCCACTTCCATGAAATGGGAGAATGCAGGGAATTTAAATGAATACAGTTTGGCAAACCTTGCTGTGCTTTTTCATTTCTTGTTGCAGGTATGATGTGGTCAGAATGCAAAGAGCTGTGGCTGGAAGGACCCAGGGAATACATCTTGCAGTTATGGAATGTTCTGGATTTCGGGATGCTGTCCATTTTCATTGCTGCTTTCACAGCCAGGCTCCTGGCATTCCTTCAGGCCACAAAAGCACAACAGTATGTGGACAACTACATTGAGGAGAATGACCTCTCTGAGGTCACACTTCCTCCAGAAATCGAATATTTTACTTATGGTGAGCTCAGTTTTTCTACAAAACAGATCTGAACATAGGAAAGCTTAAAGGATGCATTTAGAAGTCTCTTTTTACCTTAGAGCTAAATTTGATCCCCTTGATTTTAAACATTTGGAAGTTATATTTTATTCTTGACTAATTGCATAACAGATAAAACATTGATGTGATTTTATTGTTGTTGTTGTTCAGTTGTTTGATAGTTATTCATATTCATAAACATCTATCAGTGTTTCCCCCTGAAGGAAGGATGCTGACCCTTTCTGCTTAAGTAGAATGAAGGTACTAAATACTTATTGCAGTGCAGAAACTGTCAATAAAGGTGTGATAAATCTGTATCTGCAAACAAGAAAATGCTTCTGACAGTGTATTTTAGGATGTGCTTTGTGGCCTTTAATATATTTTAACAGCAGACTTGGCTTTGTTACTTACCTGAATTGCAATATAACCAGTCTGGACTTGTGCATATGTAAATACACATTTAGAAATACATGGTATTTTGATAGGAAGCACATCTTAATTCAGTGTTGCTCTGCTAAGATGGAACACGAATTCACATAGTAATATATGAATTTCTGTATAACTCAATTGTTTCTGTGCACATTGTGTGTAAAACCCACAATCCTATTTATTTTGAAGTAATTGGCAAAAATCTTTATGATCACTATGGGAACTGGGTTATATCCTGCAAAAAGCAAAAGCTTGGTGTGACTAATAAATGAAATTGTTCATCAGGCAGCACTTTACTTCCCATCAATAAAACACCAAATAGGAATAAATTTTCCATCTCTAGCATAGTGCTTGTTAAGATAGCTAATATACAGGATGTTAAGAAAAGCAATAAGGAATTAGTTATTCTCTAGTTCAGGTTAAAATGCAAACTGCAGAAGAAAATGTCATGTTTCTTCAAGTCCCTTTTCTTCTAGCAGAAGGTAATGTAACTTATAGTCATCATTTGTCACTTAAATGAAATAGGAATAGAGCAGCAACTATTAGACTCTCCAAATATTTGTCTCAACTAAATTCAGACATGTTAATGGAAAAATCCTATCAAGGTTTATTCCTCAAGATTGTGATAAATGAGTAACCCCTGTATTTCATATCTTCCAGCTAGAGATAAATGGCTCCCATCTGATCCTCAGATAATATCTGAAGGCCTTTATGCAATTGCTGTTGTTCTCAGCTTCTCTCGGATCGCGTATATCCTGCCTGCAAATGAGAGTTTTGGGCCCTTGCAGATCTCACTTGGAAGGACTGTTAAGGACATCTTCAAGTTTATGGTCCTTTTTATTATGGTATTCCTTGCATTTATGATTGGCATGTTCATACTGTACTCCTACTACCTTGGAGCTAAACTGAACCCGGCCTTTACAACGTAAGTATGAGCTTTCATTGTAAGTAAAAAGCCAATACAAAGCTTTCAGGTTTTTCACTAAGATAACAAAGTCTGTGACATATTGTGTGCTCTCTCTTAGCATGAAAATAATACTGAAGACCTCAGAAAGCAGAACACAAAAGCCCAATTGTTCCCTGTTTGTACAATGGAAACTTTCATTTCTGCCTGAAATAATTTCACCTGTCTATATTTCAATCACGCAGACTTGTGGGCAACCAATTGGAAGGAAATATTACTTGATGTAAAATACCTTTCTAGTTCTGTTGTTCTGCATGTATTGTTACAGCTCTATTAGCTGTGATGGATAGGTGGAGCACAGAGGAGAAATGGGAAGTGCTGTGAAAAATGCTTCCTTGCATGTTTGCTGTTTTGATCAGTGCTCCGATTCACAGACAAATTAATTGAGGTTGTTTATCAGTCACTGTAAACACAACTTATATATTTGATTGTGTAGTTACTAATAACGCCTTGCTCTTGTTTTTCCCTGCAGAGTGGAAGAAAGTTTCAAGACCTTATTTTGGTCAATATTTGGCTTGTCTGAAGTAACCTCTGTCGTCCTCAAATATGACCACAAGTTCATCGAGAACATTGGTTATGTTCTCTATGGCATATACAATGTGACAATGGTGGTGGTTCTGCTCAACATGCTGATTGCCATGATCAACAGCTCATATCAAGAGATTGAGGTGGGCTCTCTTCTCAAGTTGTTCTGTTATGCTGAAAAAGGGCTGAGTTAATAGGAATTATTTCAGTGATGTGCAGAAGTACAAAGAAGAGATTACCACAGTAAAGGATACCACAAAATGTATAAAATAGGACTGACTTTATCTAACAGCTCAGCCAAGCTGCAGAACCTCACAGGATCTAAAGCAGTTTATCTTGTGGCATGTACACAAAATATTTGGCATCCAACTCCAATTAAAAAATTAATCAGAAAATGCAGAGTGATGAAAATACTTGGGGTTCCAAAAATAAATCTCAGGTTGCTGAAATGAAAGTAAAAGTGTATTTATAGTGCCAGCTTTCCAGACCATGAGTTCAAAGAGTACTGCATTCACACAGATGCAGGCACACACCCACACAAACAGGAAGAAGAATTATCTAAGACATAGTGTACAAATGGATATGTCATTCCCAGTCTTTTCTATGAGTTCTGGGAAATGGCATGAGAAAACTAGTTATAAACCAGCCTTGGAATGCTTCAGTAAGAATGTATTAGGACAAAATCAGTTTGTCAGTATTTAACACAATTTCTTCTTGACAACCAAGTTTGTATTTTCTATAGTCCACTATAAATAAGAGTTACTTGTCCTGGTTATGTAAAAAGCTGTGAGCACTACCATTTTAAGCTATTTTTTGCCTTGAGTCTAATACTTCAACACTTGTGCAAGTACCAAACTCATGTGACCACTTTAATAAGAAAAACAATGCTTGAAAAACCCCTGAAAGCTCCACTTTAAATAGCAGGGAGTTTATGTGTTGGCTTTCACTCAGTGCAAAAATTATGCTTGTTTAAATGCTTCATGTGTTTGAACTAAGTATTCTCAATGAAATGTTGCCATGAAGAGATAACTGAAATTTGGCTAATGTGGACAAAGTAAAGTGGCTGAATTTTTGCAGAGCTGCTGGAAATCTTACCAGCAAGAAAATAACATTTTATGTAAAACCAGAACGACACTTTAAAGCAGTTTGATTTGTAAAAAACTTTGCATTTCATAAAAACCAAGAATATATCTTTTTATTTCATAACACAGGATGACAGTGATGTAGAGTGGAAGTTTGCTCGTTCTAAGCTTTGGCTGTCATATTTTGATGATGGGAAAACATTACCTCCACCCTTCAGTCTTGTACCAAGCCCCAAATCTTTTTTCTATTTCATCATGAGGATCATTAACTTTTCTAAGTGCAGGAGGAGACGGCTGCAGAAGGACATTGAAATGGGAATGGGCAACTCCAAATCTAGGGTAGGTTCTGAGATCTTTTCATTGCAGTGAAGAATTCTGTGTCCATTCCAGCAGTCTTGTTTTCCTTTTAGTTTTAGGCTAAAATCTGTGCTTCTGATGATCATTTATGTTACTAGATCTGTATTTCAGACTGCCTGAACGTACTGCATAAAACAAAAAATACCCATGAATTTTATTAGAACAACAAAATCGAATGATTGCGAAAACACAATGAAAAAAAATTGCTGAATTTTCAAAGATGCCAATAATTCCCACAAGGAGTTACTTGAATATTAATTAAAGATGCTTTAAGCCTGTTTCCTCAGAACAGGATGGCTAAAATTGTCGGCATTTAAAAAAAAAACCAAAACCAACATATAATTCAAGGCAATCTCATTTCTTTAAGAAATAATACTCTGATACAATAAAAGATGGAAAGATCCCCAACATGTCTAAAGAAAAAGAATAATGGAGCTGAATGCTAACTGTGAATTCCATGATTTATTTTAATTTTGTCTTATTTCTTCCCAGTTAAACCTTTTCACTCAGTCAAACTCCAGGGTTTTTGAATCCCACAGTTTTAACAGCATTCTCAATCAGCCAACACGCTATCAGGTAAGTGTATACAGTGATCACTGTCCTGAGTAATAGAACTGTGAGAAGGTTCTAGCAGAATTTTGTGTTTCAAATACATTTTCCCTTCACCAGATAAAGAAAATCTCCTGTAGGAATCAAACTGTAGGATGCTCCTGGAGAAAAAGACAGTTATTTTTTTCAAGCCCCGTTATTTGAAGCATTTCAAAACTAGCCCGTACAGTGCTTAAAATTTGTCTTTGATGTTCCAGTTGGGAAAGTGTGAGGAGCAAACATCTGAAACTGGTTTTTGGGGAAGGAATGTGAAAGCTGATTAGGTTGGCTGCTTCCTTTTCTTTCTCAGCATGCCCCCAGAAAAGCCCGTGTGAAGCAACTGCTTCATCTGGGGCTGTTCATTCTTTCTTTTAGGCAGATGTGGCAGAGAGAGCTAAGAAAGAAAAATGAACAATGTTTAATTATGTAATCTAACCTGATTATATAACTGTTTTAATCTGGCAGCAAATAATGAAGAGACTGATAAAACGTTATGTTCTGAAAGCACAAGTGGACAAAGAAAATGATGAAGTCAATGAAGGTAAGAAATTGCAATATTCAAAGGCAGTTTTTTCATGTTGTATTAGGAGCCAGTATTACAGTGATACATGGGGGTTTTGAGTGAAAAGAGGGATTATTTCTATTTCACATGCACTGAGGCTCAGACAGTAATGGAAGTATGACCATGTCATCAAAAAAAATGGAAAAGTAGGACTAAAGAAGTAGAACTGAGAAATATTATGGGCCCCATTTCACAGATAGAAAATGAGACCACAGACATAATGCACACAGGAAATCTGTGAAAGAGCCACTAACTGTATTCACATTTCCAGAGTCCTAATCAGAGTTGCAGGATGTCTCTCTCTGCATTTCATTCAAGTGAACACACAATTACACACAATTTACCACTTTACACTATGAACTACGTGTCCTGCCTTCCTTTATAAAGTTATGAGGAATAATCACCTGTGAAGCTGCCCATCATTAAACAAAGCTCCACAGTCTGCTGCAGGGTGATAAAAAATGACAAATGTGACCACTATTTGAGTGTTTGAGAAACAGTGGATCTGAGCTCCCTGGCAGCTGTGAGAGGTGCATGTTCCAGGTGCACACCCTAACTCACCACTGGGATGAGATTAAGGCAAACGTTGTCCTCCTTCCTCCAGCCTTCCAGGAATGAAACACAGGCCTACAGTCCAGCAAGGAAACTCCTGTGCTCTGAGCAGATTCCCAAACAAAAGCTCTAGCTAGAATGTTATCAAGCAATAGAGGGATGCAGTGATGGACAGCCTGGGCTCAGAAGAGATTTTATTGGCATGGCAGCATCAGGCAGCTGTGTGCATGTGTGATGTGAGGGGCCTGGAAGGGCTGCTCAGCTCTCAGCTAAGGCAGCAGAGCTTCTGTTTTGCTCTCTGCTTACCTATAACTCTCTGCAGCAAGAAGCAGGGAGCAAAAAAGATTAAATTAAATCACCCTCTGTGCCTTCAAAAGGCAGCATTGTGACTGTTATCCAGACACTTCCCCATCCTGTGTGGCTGCACAGAGCTGTGATTGTCAGTGACAGAAGTAGAAAGGTTCCTAAAAGTGAATCCTCTCAGTGTGCTGCTCTCCTGAATTCCCACTGCTTTCCTCCTGTTCCTGCTCTGTGATGCAGGAAATCATCTGCCTGGTGACTGATGAAAAGAATGTTCTGTCGCCAGCAGTGCCAGCCCTTTCCAGGTCCCTGATGCCACTTTGGTGTTGGCAGAGATGTGTTTAAATTAGCAAGGCAGTGCAGAAGAATCAGGGTTTACTGACAGCATGGTTCTGGCTTTGGCACCGGATTTTGTAGAGGAATGTCCACTTTGAGCAGGGCAGGTAACCCTTGAGTTTCACTCTACTGTTCTGTGTCCTGAGCATCTGATTGGTACCCAAAAATACAGACCCAGCCTCTGAGGACACAATTTTTGAAGTTGGCTATACCCTAAATAGAAAATAGTGGCATTTCCATGTACTACAGCTACTTTAATCAAAGTCTGGGGATTTTTCCCTGTTCTTCATCACTAGAGAATATAGGTGCATCTTCATACTCTTGAATTTTGTACATGACAGATAATTTCCAGATACTGTGTAAGAATTCACATCCCTCACACTTGCTGGAAGAACAGGACTTGGACATTTTTAAAAGCTTTTGCTCTTGAACTGAATATCCTACAGTGGAAAACATGGTGCTGCTTATTACGAGCCTGGCTTTGACAGCTGTCTTTGTTTAAATGTGTTTTTTATATTTGTGTCAAATTACAACATAATGTTAAATTGGTTGACTTTTTCTAATTCCAAGGATGTTGGTAAGGAAGAGGAGAGAGACTCAGAAGCTGTGAGTTTTACTGCCAGCTCTGCCACACTTTTCCTTCATGATTTTGGCACATTCCTTTGGAAAAAAACCTCTTTTCCTTTTCTCTCTAAAAAGGGGATACTAATATTTACCAGCTGTTCAGCAGTGTTGGTGTGATTAATTCATTAACCTTTGTACAGCCCTTTGGGAATCTTTGGTGCTCTGCATACACGTGGAGCACCATGAGACCCCAATGGACTGGTAAAATTCCTTTGGTACTATTTAGGGATGGAGACACATCTCGCTGAGAATGAAGAAGAGGTAAATCCTCCTGACCCATCCTGTACCTGCTGTCATGAACATTTTGGGATGATAATCTGATGTGACCTAACAGAAGAGTATTGGCTCCATGTTAAACTTTGCTAACAAGTCTTTCTTTCCATTCTTAATGCAGGTGAATTAAAGGAAATCAAACAGGACATCTCCAGTCTTCGCTACGAACTGTTGGAGGATAAGTCCCAAGCAACAGAGGAGTTGGCAATTTTAATACATAAACTCAGTGAGAAACTAAATCCTAACATGCTGAGATGTGAATGATTCGACAAAGGAACCGTGGCTTCGACTACAGCACAACTATTTATTGGCAATAATATTTCAGTATCTTATACTTGAAAAAAAAATGTATTGTAGATTTTTAGCACTAAATAACTTTATGTACAGCTTCTCTGGAATTTAGTCTTAGGAACTTTTATTAACTCACCACAAAAAGATTGCTCTCTTCATTTTAATTGTCTAAAAGCAAGAACTATCATAACTTCTTTTTTTTGCATTTATGCATTAAAAAGGTATCATGGTATCGATTGCTGATATTTTAACAGGTTTATGACTACATATGGGGAATTCTTTGCACTAAATTTGCAGGACAAAAAAAATAAGAAGATACAGCGTAATACTCTGTTCCTTGCAGTGTCCAGGTACAAAATAGGATTTTTCATACTACAATAAACCAGCTAGAGATGAGTGGAGGATTACGTGAAATCTTTGTTCTTTGTTAGTGGTGCTAGTAAGGCGTGTAAGCCCAGAACTCATGGTTATGCCCACAAGGAGTTGCTGAGAACCAGGTAAGCGAGAACGTAATGGCAGCAGCGCTGTTTAACATGCCTGTGTATACACGTACATTTCTTAATTCAGTGTATTTACTCGGCGAAGACTAAGGATTTCTTTTTTAACTCAGAGTCGGTGCAGAGCTGGTATTTTTGAGTCCGTTGTTAAATCATTCCTGCCGTCCGATTGGGCACCGAGCCCGGAATCCCCGTCAGGGCCGTTCCCGCCGGAGCCGCCCCGGGGCGCTCCCGGCTCCGCCCGCCCCTCGCCC
>VZTZ01042024.1:0-10217 GCA_013400955.1 Drymodes brunneopygia | reverse complement strand
CCCGGTACAGGCTCCAGGCGGCACGGCCCGCCCGGGGCCTGCGAGCGGCCCGAGGCGCGTCTCGGTGCTGCGGGCCCCGCTCAGCAGCGTCTCTTCCATCCCCAGGTTGGAGTCACGGCGCAGAAGACGATGAGGCTGCTGCCCGCCTCCGGGAAGAAGGCCACGCAGAAGGTACCGAGCGCCCGGTGCTTCGCTGCCTCTCCCGTCCTGTGCCTCATCTTGTCGTTAATCATCTCCAGAGTTTTCCTTAGATATAGGACGTCATTAGGGAAAGACTCTGCAGCCCCATTTTGGGGGGCTGGAAAAGCTTTTTTTTGGAAAAAAAAAATCGAGTTTGTGATTGGAAGGCTTTCAGAGCCAAGAAGGAATTTTTGTCGTTTACAGCATTGCTGAAACCACAAGGGAATTCTTCCATATTTCTCTATTTTGGCTTTGCTGACACTTAAGACTAGAGGAAATGGCCTGAAACTGAAACGGGAGATTCAGATTAGATATTAGGAAAAAATTTTCACTGCTAGGATGGTCAAGCATTGGAATAGGCTGCTCAGGGAGCTGGTGGAGTCACCATCCCTGGAGGTGTTTAAGAGGCATCAGCATCTGGTGCTGAGCGCTGAGGTTTAGGAGTTACCGTCAAAATGACAACCTGATGATCTAAAAGGTCTCTGCCAACCTTGATGCTTCTGTGAAATATTTCTAAGTTTTTCTTAATACAAGCTGAAATTAAGGAAACCTTGTTAGGGAAACTCAGTAAAAATAAACTGCATTTTTTTCCTTCAATAATAAAAGTCTTAGTTTGAAAAAAACTCTTCCCAAATGCACCTTCACCTCATGGCTGCTGGCTGTTTACAAGTAGAAGCAGGAAAAGGATTGTAAATGCCTGTAGTTGAACTGCTGTTCAGTGTCCTATTTAAAACATTTTATGTAGATCTTTAAAGTATGCTCCCATATGAAATTAAGTACTCTAGGATTTTGAGTCTTAAAATATATGACAATATTAATTTTATAATAGAGGGACTATATTTATAGTGACTTGTAGTGACAGGACAAGGGGAAATGGCTTCAAACTGACAGAGAGTAGGTTTAGATTAAATATTAGGGAAAAATTCTTCCCCACGAGGGTGGTGGGGCCCTGGCACAGGTTACCCAGAGAAGCTGTGGCTGCTCCATCCCTGGAAGTGTTCAAGGCCTGGTTGGATGGGACTTGAACAACCTGGTCTAGTGGAAGGTGTCCCTGCCCATGGCAGAGGCTGGAACAAGATGATCTTTAAGGTCCCTTCCCACCCAAACAGTTTTCTGATTCTATGAATGCAGGAAAAGCATTATTTAAAAACACAGTTGTGTAATAAAAAATAACAATGTATTGTACTTTTGAAGGTGGTTGTTGGAGATCAGGATGGGGTCGTTACATGTTTTGGCATAAAAAAGGGGGAAGCTGTGGTAAGTGGAAATGTTCCATTAAAATGTTCTTTTTATTTTTCCCAGAGAACTTTGAAAGTCCCCTTTTTAGTGACATGGCAAATAAAATACCTGTGGAAGGTGTCATGATAGAGCTGTGGACTGATGCCTAACTGTACATGTACAGCCACAGTGACAGGACAAAAACCTGCAGAGATCCATTAAATCACCTTTGGGATTTGGACAAACTGATTGCATTTTATGCCCAGCTCAATAAAAAATTACTTTCTTTCATGGGTTTTCTTTTCCCCTCCAGGAAGTCCAGTTTAGCTCATAAGGATCCTGTAGCAATACAAATAAATCTATGTAGACTTCTGGAATAAGAATGTAACATAAGAGAAAGGGAGTGTGTGTGTGTGTTGTTCTTTAAAATAAAAAATAAAACCCCAAACAATACAGCTGACAGCAGTGCTGAATTTTTCCCATGCATGAGGTAATAAAGTCTTAATGTGTTATATTTTAAAGCTTTTTGTAATATTTACTGATGAAATGCTTGGTTGCCCTGTGATTCTGAAGATAAATATACAGATTATTTTTGCCTGCGTACAACCCATCGCATCTTAGTTTTGCCAGACACTGTAAAGCAAATTTATTATCTTTATGTTAAAAGATTACCATAAATATGATATTGTGATGGTGAAAATTGCTCTTCTGTTTACAGCCAGTGTTCAAGACGCTGCCAGGACAAAAAATCTCAAGACTGGAGCTGGGAGGAGCTCTTAATACACCACAAGAGAAAATCTTTGTGGCTATAGGAGCAGAAGTCAGAGGTTTCACAAAAAGAGGGAAGCAGTTTCTTTCCTTTGAAACTAACCTTACTGAAAGCATCAAAGCTATGTATGTATGATATTTTGCATTTTTTGAGAGCTGTAGCAGATTGATAGTTTATGATTTTATGAAATAGTTTTAAGCATTGTGTAGGTGGCACTTAATTGCCAGTCCAGCTTTTCCTTGTGCTGTGACCTGTAGCAGGGATTTGGAATATCATGGAGAAATTTTGGAAGTGTAGGGGGAATTCAGAGGGGTATGGAGGCACTCACAGCAGTGCAAAATCTAAGTGAGCAGGGCCGGGGTAATTGCCACAATGTGTCTTGTCCACATAGCTCCTGGAGGAAAATCTTATTTGGGTTGTGTTGTAAGATGCTGCCACAGACAAATCAGCATTTAAAATAGAGTAATGAAATTCCTATAAAGATATTCTTAGGGATTTACCTGAAGACAAAGTAGCAATGTGAGAGCTATAGAAACCATGTGGTTTTCATATTTGTAAGGAACTTTTAAAGCTGAAAAGCTTGAAGGGTCACATAATACCTTGGAGCTGCAAGCAGAGTAAGGCATAAAAGTATAAAAGCATAAAAGACTTGCTGCATCAAGATGCCACAGTAAATACTTTCTTTTCCTCAGGTACATTTCAGGAGCTGATCTCTTCCTCTGTGCAAGCTACATCTATAACCATTACTGCGACTGCAAGGATCAGCACTACTTCCTATCAGGAGATAAAATCAATGATGTTCTCTGCCTTCCTGTGGACAAAGTGAACTGCATCACACCGGTTCTTGCGTGTCAGGACAGAGTCCTCAGGGTGTTACAGGTTAAAATGCTTCCCTCTTTATATATTATGGATTGATGCTATGGAATTGGACTGATTATTAAGGGAATCAGCATATCAGCACGGCTGAAACATCATAAAGACCAGTGTATTGTGCCTCACTTGGCAGTGTTGCTGCTGATGCATTCCCTTTCTGTTGTTCTTTTAAAGGGAAACCATTACTGTAAACTTGGAAAAATGAGGATTAATAAAACCCACTATAAACAGGCTTTGGAATTCACAGGTGGAAGTAGATGACAAATTGGTCGCTTCTAACTAAAAGTGCTCACATGCACATTTAATTTCCTTAAGTCTTTATCACTTTGGGAATTCTTGCTCTCATAAATTAGTGTTGTAACAAGTCTGAGTGATGCTAAGTGGTTTAACAAATTGAATTGCCAGATGAGTTCTTGAATCATTTTTAATGATAACAACACATTTCAAGAGTCCTGTGTTTTATTTGCATGAACTTCACCCTGTTTTTGGCTTAGAAATGGTTCTCCCATAGGGGTTTGAATAAGTAAATCTTACCTGTTAGTATGATCCGTAATAATTTTGTCACTGTGGGGCTTTGGTTTGGTTTGTGGCTGGTGTTTTGGGGTTGTTCTCTTTTTGTTGTTTCGGTTGTGGTTTTTTAAGTTTTTTTTAACAAATTCCTTCAAGATTGTTCTCTTTGTCTGCAGGGATCTGATTTGCTGTATGAAGTAGAAGTACCTGGACCACCTACTGTTCTTGCTCTGAGCAATGGAAATGGGGGTAACAAGATTTTGAATATACAGATAATCAATAATATTATTTTACTATATTTTTAAGATTTTATAGCTTGCCTTGATTTTTAAGCTGATGTTAAAAATGCAGCAGAAAAGTGACTATGGAGGTAATTCTTTCACATATAAATGGACACAGAGATATGACTGTTTTAGGCAGTTCTAAATTATATTCACATTTAATTGAATGCCTCTTACAACAGTGAGATATGAGGGGTCTCACTGTGCAAATACAAACTTGACTTCTGGGGGCCATGTCCAGGCTTTGGGTTTGTGTTTCTCTTACACATGGATTTCCATAACTGGAATACATGGAGAGATGACAATATTGAGTAGAGCTGACATAAACTAAGAGTGGAAGGTTCAAACTTAAAATAGTTTGATGATCCTTCTTGCTAATCTGCTCTAACCTCATAGAAATCGCTTTAGGGTGTTAATCTGGTGCTTAATTTAGTTTCAGTAGATTGTGTGACAAACATCCTGAGCTGGTTTGGAAAGGTAGTTCTTAATTGCTGAAATTCTGGCACAGCATTCACTGCTGGGTGTGTGTTCTGAGTGGATTTCTCTGATTTTCTTCTGTAAAGTCCATTGAATAGCCTTTATACTTCAGCCTAACTTCGCTGAAATATAAGGTATTGGATTTTGAGTGTTTTTTAGGCAGAATTCCAGTGCAGGGATGCAGCCATACACAGAATAGTGACAACCATGAGGAAATTGTCATAATGGGTGCAGTTTTCATGGATTTGTTTTTGGGTTTGAAGCCTGACAGTTCTGTTGCACATCAGTAATTTAGTGTTTTCCCATAGGCTGCAGAGTGTAACTACACAACATTTTTAAGTTGGTGTGCTCGATTTAATTAATTCTAAGTTCAGTTTCTGTGTTTAGGTGATTCTGGGGAAGAAATTGTGTATGGCACTTCTGATGGGAAACTGGGTCTCACCCAGATTACTGGTACCAAGGCAATACCCAAGTGGGAAATTGGAAATGAAAAGAAGAGAGGAGGTATGTGTCTCATTCTCTCACTCTTTAGCTTTCCCGCAGACCTGAGGCTTTGTTACAAGTAGGATAATCAGGAAATCTCATTCACAGATAACTTTGGAGGCATATTGTGATTATGTCAGTATGTGACATTAATATGACTAAGGTCCCTTTCATTTTTCTGATTTTTGAAAAGTGATTTTAATCAGTTTCTCGTGCTTTGGGTTTTGTGTTCATGTTATTTCCAGTATTTTAGCAAGCTTTTGGTTTTGCATTCTTTTTAAAGTGGTGTTTGTAAATCTGTTGATTCAAATACGATTGAGATGTTTATCATTTTTCTATTTCTAAGTGTGTGTATATTTGGCATATATACCTGCCAGATCTATCAGATGTTCAGTGGTTTTAAGGTCTCTAAAGAGTCATAATAAGAGGTTTTTTCTGAAGGTGGAATATGTCTTCACAATGAGTGATCAAAACTTGCCCAGTTTTAGCCTTGGTATGCTGCTTCTGCAGCATCTATCAGCCCATACTGCTTTTTAAAGGGGATCAGGAATGGAATGTATAAATATATTTTGATTTCATTAGAAAGGTTATCACCACGTTATTTGCTTTAAATGCTTCCTAATATGTCCTTAGTCTTTCTATGAAATACAGAGCCATAAAAATTCACCTTGAACCTGAAGCACAGGGGAGGAGAGAACTCATCCAGAAATCTCATTATTAACACCTTAAAAGCTGGCCAGGAGTCTCCTTCCATGTAACTGAGTAACTGAGTGTGGCCTGTGTATGATTGTATCACAAACTAATAAAAATGAAGCAAATGGCTTTGTTTCCTTCTTTGTTAGGTATTCTGTGTATTGACAGCTTTGACATCCTGGGAGATGGAGTTAAGGAATTACTTGTTGGACGAGATGATGGAATGATAGAGATCTATAGCTTTGAGAGTGCTGATGATCCTGTCCTTCGACACGATTATGTAAGTCCACATCCTTCATACTCTGCTGGAAAAAAAGCATTAATTAAAAAAAAAATCTGTATTTCAAAATATACATGATCATTACTGCTGAAAGATGTGGTTTGTTTTTAATTTAAGAGGTTTGTAACATTGACAGTACGAACTTGAAATCAGTATGATAACCATGTAAGAACCAGAAAGTGAAGTAGTCCTGCCTTGAGCAAAAATCTAAATAATGTAGAGAGTGTGTGTTAAAGTTTTGACTGCTGGGTGAAACTTAATACAGAGCTGCTCTCTCTGTGAAACTGAGTGTTGTGTATATTCTGTGATTTACAGATTAATAAATGGAAGCCGTCAGGGCTTCTCTGAGCATAATTACCTTGGTTATCAATTGTTTAAAATAGTAATTGGATCCAGAGGGAACATTTCACTTCAGTCAGATTGCTAATTCCTGCTGGAAAAGCACTGTCTATCAGTGTTTTACTTTCATCTCTTTCATGTGTTTGCTCTGTGGAGTAGGATCTTCTAAAAATGTCTGAAATGAGTGCAGTGATATTTCCCTCTGCTTGAATGTGTTTGTTTGAAGGCTTTATCAGAGAGCATTGCATCAATCCAGGGTGGCTGTGTGGGAAAAGATGGCTATGATGAAATTCTAGCAGCCACATACTCAGGTAAGCTTCAAATCACTGACACAAGAAATGTCCTGTGTGGTGAGGTCATAAAATTAAATAGGTTATGATTTCAGTGCAGCTCATATCACTTAAAATTTTGTGTTGAAAAGATCTCTTCTTATTTAATATTTACAATTAAAATGTTTTCTACACTTAAACTATGGGAATTTTGTATTTTAAGATATTCATCATGTGTGACACAGTGACTGACTGTACTTCGGTGTAAAATTCAACCTTATTCTGATGAAATAATATGTATGTTATGTCTGAAGGAATTATTTATGACTTTTTTAATATATATGAACAATGTACATAGACAAGCATATTTTTCTTTTCTTTTTCTGTCTTTTACGTAATTTCATTCCTTTTCAGCTTCACAGGGCTTTAAATGGGGTTGATTTTGATTTCAGTAGAAAATAAAGCTCTGCCATGTGAGGCATCTCAGCAGCTCCTCTGTAAGACTTGAGCTGTTGGCCTGACTGTAACAGAGGCCATGATAAACATGCTGCAGATGTCAGCTGCTGGGAGCTAAAATATTGCTAATTCTCTCTTTAGATTCCTTCAGTGCTGAAATTTAACCTGCTGAAACTTCCTGTAATGAAAATCATGTCATTTGGCAAGATACAATCCTCAGTCAGTTCTTGAGAAATCATGATGTTCCAAATACCTCTTTTAAACATTTTTGGGTGATCAAAAGACTCTTACACCTGACCTCGTGTGAATTGTTTTGGTATGGTTTGCCACAGTAGTGCTGCAGCCTAAGTCCTTTGTGGCTTCTTTTAATGGGAATGTTCATAGAAGAAAGGGAAAAAGTGAAAGCCTGTGTTCCCCTGTGGGCTTTCAAAGGTGAATTCTGGTAGGATGTGCACTAGACTGATTTTGGCAGAGCTATAAACACCCATTCATGTCTGCATGTCATGCCTGAGGTATCAGAGTATAATTAATTAGTATTTACTTTTATAAATAAATGTAATTTAGTAAGCAAAAGTATAACTTTTTTCAAGGAGCAGCATTCAATCTCTAAGCCCACTGAGCAGCATCCAGTTTGCTGTAAACATTGCACAGCTTTTGTTTTGTTTTCAGTACTGCCAGTAATTCAAGATTTTGTCAGAAAGAGAGGTGATAAAAAAATCCAAGTGCTCAGTTAAAAACTGTTGAAGAGGGATTTATTGCTCAAAGTACTTAATGAAAAAGAATAAGTGATGTTTTCCAATATTAGAATGAACCCATAAAAAATGATGCTCAATGTCTAGGATTAATCCTACAAAAAAAGGATTACATTAGGCTCAATTCTCTCTACCCAGTGTGTGGAACAAACATCACACCACACATAAAATAGCTGAGTGTAGAATTTTCTTTCTAGCTTATAAGGAATATAAACTTCATATATTGGTTTAGGCTGGCTGACAGGACTGACCACAGAACCTGTCCATAGAGAAGGTGGATCAGGTGAAGAACTAAAATTAAGTCAAGAAATGCAGAGCAAGATTTCATCCCTAAGGTAATTGCGCTAGAAAGAAACTTAAATGGAAGAATTGAAATGTTAAAAGCTGAAATGTCCTCTCTCCTTCCTATCTCACTGGATTTTCTTTATCATTAATATATCTAGAAGTAGCATAAAACCTTTTCAAAGTAGAAATGAATAGCAGCCTCATTTCTTGGTCTTTTTCTATCTTGCCTTCACATGACGATGTCTTAATGCTTTCTGCCTCAGTATCAGCAAGATAAGATTCCCTTCTTCTGTGCTGCTCTATAGTTTCTAAATGATGGCAGGAAAGAAGTCACTACCATAATACTCAAAATGCATTGTACTCTTGAAGGAAAAAGATTGTCCTTTCCTGTGGCAAGGAGCATGTAAAATCCACATGTCCATGTGATAGAGTTTATGTTTTATCTTTGCTAAAGACATGGAAGGGGAGTCATCAGTCACTTCTTGCTGGAAAATTGAGGACAGGAGATAAACATGATTGCCTTGCAAGTTTAAACTACTAAATTTCTAGAGTAGCTTTGATAGTTGGCTTTTTTAAAGACATTCTGAGTGGTTTCCCTTTTCTAGGAATGAATTGGAACACTTGCAGATGAAAGTGCTTCAGGAACGGGAGAAATACCAGCAGTCCTCTCAATCCAGCACTGCAGTCTCCTCAGTACCTGCCTTCAGTGTGAATGACAAGTTCACACTGAACAAGGATGATGCCAGTTACAGCCTCATCTTGGAGGTGCAGACAGCCATAGATAATGTCCTGGTGCAGGTCAGTGGGGTTTTGTTCTTTTTGGCTTTCTTGATGCAGAAATAAAATAGACACCTTCTAGTTCAAAAAGCCGAGTTACAGCATCTTAAATACATGTTTTGTTAAAAGTCTGAATTGTTGCAGGAGGGAACTGAAGTGTTGAATGTTGCAATATTGAACAAACTGCTGTAAATGCTTGTTAGGGAACAAATACAACTAACATTAATTGAGCCTAGCAACATTACATTACCAAAATAAACCAAAGTGCCTGCTGTAACAGAAGATTTCTTTGTAACTCTGTGTTTGCTTTTGCATGTCTTATTTAAACACCAGTTAAATGAGGTGCACATCCTCACTCGCCAGTTAAGTACCCTCTGTAGTGGAAAATTAATTTCAGAATGTTACGGGCCACCTGTGCACTTTCAGTGTGGAACAGCATCTGATTTGTGTGCAGCTGGGGAGAAACACTTCTGCCCATTACAGCAACCTTAATTAATTATTCCTCCTACTGTATCAGCGGAAATTAGTGTCATCTTTGGTAGTCAGAAAGAGTTAGCAGTACTGAATTACCCTCTTTTGGGAAATGCATGGGGAGAAAAATGTGACAAGGAGGAATTTAGGAGGTGAGTTTGCTACAACAAGTGGGAAAGAACTACTGTAGGATTTTATTTTCTTAATAAAAATCCTGTTTTTATTAAGGACGTTACAGAGCAACGCTAAGCTACAGCTAATTTGCCCACTCTATAATATCTGATGTTTCCATAGCTAAATGAGCAATAATGAAATTGCTTAATCTGCCTTTCAAGTGTGAAAGACAGCTGCAGATTTTACACTGAGGTTGTGGTAAGCCAGCCCCCCAGGAGCTGAGGACTGGAAGAAGGGAATAAGATCATGATGTTACTCCAGGATTAAGTAGTAAGCTGCATGTCTGTTAGGCTTTTGCCTCTGAGATGAAGCAATCTCCTTGCCTCTCCCTTATTACCAGGATTGGTGACAGTTAGAGGATAAATGCACTTGGAGCTACTCAGGAGCATAAGCTCTTCATTTTTTCCTTCTCCTGTGTTCTGCAGAGTGATGTCCCACTAGACTTGCTGGATGTGGATAAAAATTCTGCTGTTGTTAGTTTTAGCAGCTGTGATTCTGAGGTGAGTGAAGCAGAGGAGGTGATGTCTGTAGAGCTGGCATGATGGAAACTCTAAATACTTTGTAGTGAAAATAGAACTTGGATTTATATATCTGTGGTTTTAAATGCATTCAGTTAAACTACTCATCTGGTAATTGTAGAGAGCGCAGCTTCATTAGAGACACTGCAAAATTAGGAGTTAAAGGCAGGTCCTGATGCAAGGCAAACCTAAAGATGTGCAAAAACATCTGCTCTCTTCCTGTTTTTTCATTCCTGAGGAGGATTGTGAGAGACACATTCAGTATTCCTCTCTTCTCTGGATTTCATAGAATCATGTATATTTACTTCTGAGTAATTTAGGTGAAGACTGTTGTGTTTCTTGCTTAGTTAATTTAAAAAAAAATATCTTTAGAAGGTGACAGTTCTGCTGTGTGAGGAGTCAAATGTATGTG
>VZTZ01042021.1:610685-632609 GCA_013400955.1 Drymodes brunneopygia | reverse complement strand
TGTAAAACCAGGGTGACACAGGTACATAGTGTACTGGACAGCCAAATGCCCACTGAAGGAGTGTTTCATAGAAGTGCATACACTTAAGGCCAAGGCAGAAGCAGAACTTGGATAGTCTGAGTAGTTCTCTATCTAAGGAACAGACAAAATGTTTTCTGTACTGAAGAGAGAGGATTAGCAATCAGGGAGAGAAGATAACATGGCAGGAGAGAAAACAAGAATAGAAGCCAGTTTCACAAGTAGAGAGGAAAAGAAAGTGGAAATAGCTAGGGAAAAAGACTCCAGAAGAGAACAAGATGACAGTGTATTAAAGGCAGAGAGCATGAGCAGAGAGTGAAGAGAGCATGGGGAATCAGTATGAGGGAAGGTAAGTGGTCAAAAAACTTGCTCAGTGCTCAAAAAAATGAAGTTTTTTTGAGGATGACACCTCCCTGAGATCCAGAGCTATAGACTGCAGCTCAGAAGAAGTGTACAAAGGAGTGGGGAAAATTTGTGATTCACCTTCAGATTGAGATATTACCAGGTAACCTTGGCATCAAGAGAGCAATGGCTCAGGTGATTTTTAGCCCTTGAAAGAAGTGAAGTTGTGAGAAGATAAAACAATTAGACAGATAGCACAAGATCTTGGGAGATTCAGTCATTGGAATATTAGACTGCACATTAGACATTTACAAAGAAAGTGATGCAAAGGTAATGCTGAATCCAAGATTCACAATTTCAAGAGGGAACCCAACACACTAAAGGAATAAATGAAGGTAGTCAGCCCAGACTGAGGGACTTGGGAATTAGGTGCAAATGACTCTGAGAATTTCTTTCTGTCAGAAGAATGTAAACTGTCAGAAAGCTCTTTCTAAGCTAGAGTCAGTCTTTACAGATAAAAAAAAAAAAGAAATAATTAGGGAACCTATATTGAGGAGAAAAAATAATGAGCAATTTGGCCTGGCTTTTGCAAGAAAGTCATTACTGGTGTAAAAAGAATACTGCTGGAAGTTCTAACTAAGTTAGAACTGGAAAAGGATATTAAAATTAACAGAGGGAAAATGTTTGCTTAGTTGTAGGAAACTTAGGTCAAGGAACTTTTGTCTAAAATGATCCTCCTGGTTTGATAAAAAAATAGCATTATTTTGCACAGTCAGAGCAAGGATTACTTAATCTGACACAATGGAAGCTGAGAAGGGATATATGAACTCTGTCTGCAAATACATCTGGGTGGAAAGGCACCACATAGGAATAAAAGGTCAGTCTGGATAATGAAGGAAAGTTTCTGACCATGAGAGCTTTGAGGCTGTGGAAAGGCCTTCAAGTGGGAATAAAATGGAGCTGGAACAGTTCATGGATGAGATTATCAGAGTTATCTATGACAGCAGGAATTTTAACTTGGTGATCTGGGAGTTTCCTTCCACTGCAATGTTACTTCTAATTTCACGGCTAGCATAGCAAGTCTTTCTGCCAAGGAAGGGAAAGAAAATTGTGACAAAAAGGTTAGTTTTCATAATGACAGAGATGGGAAGTACGACAGTGGTTTTGATAGTCTGGATATATAATTATTATAGGCTTATTATAAGCCAAGATTTTTGGGGTCCATTTAGTTTTAAAACTCCCTACTTTAGCTACAATTCATCTGTGACTTATGGCATAATGTTTCTTTGGCTAGAAATAAAAATAGAAATGTCTCAACAAAACAATGAGAACTTTTATTTCATGATATGAAAATACTTAGGTTAAAAATGGACAAATCAAAATGATTTAAAGAAAATCTCTTTGAACAGCCTACCAAGCCTTCATCCCCAAATCAAATTGAACTCAATTACATTTCTCCTTTTCCTTGACTGAAAGCTTTTCCAGAAGTCTCTTAGAAGAGCATTGGTCTTCAGTTCCCTTCCTTGCTTCTCTTGTTCTTTCTGCCTGTCACTTTTTGTATTGAAAATTGTACAATGATTGGAAAACATATCATGTTGTTTCAGCCATGGGATAGATCAGTAAAGGCTACTTACTAATATTTATAGCATAGAATAGACATATGTTCTGAAAATACATTTTTGGGGCCACCAAGCTTCATGGGATATTAATGAAGAGGACTTTAATTAGAGCTGTGATGTGAAGCAGCAGGTCTATTAGTGTTTGAAAAGAATATTTTTAAAGTCACTTGTCAATAAACAGGTGGATGAACTTGTAACCTGCTTTGCAAGACAGAAGATGAAATGGACCTTGCAAAGATTCCTCAGCAACCTCAGATAGCAGCCAGTTGTTCTCAGCAGGCTACATCAACATTTTGCAGCTATTTAGAGGCAGCACTGCATACCCAAAGGGTAGGAAAATGTGGTTTGTAGTAGAACAGCTGCTGCTAATAATGCAAGTGATGAGCTGAAATGAACAATGGATAATAAGTTTTTAAAGTTTCTCTAGTCCCCTCTGGCTATGCTACCTATTACAAGCCTGCTTTGATTTCACACCAGAGTATATCATGATTCAATGGGAACCATACTACTCAAACCAATATGAAATTCAAATCAGAAAATGTATTTTTGTGGGAACAAATGGGACAGAATTGAAGTCTTTTGTTCATGTGTTATGGTTTTCTTTACAATGAAGCTTTTGGCTGCTTTTTATGTGTATATAAAAATAATAATAATTAAAGTAAAGAATAGACAATCTGAGAAATCTGTCTTGCCAATTAGAAAAATCCTTTCTTTTATGATTTGTGACATTATTAGGCTTAAATTGAGGGATGCCAATGTTGAAATGAGTGCTTGAGAAATATGTGAGAGTGCACAGAAATGCATAATTTGTTTTGTGCAATAATAATTCATTCAGTTAGGAAAGAAAGTCCTAAACCACTTCAATTATAGTTGTGAGAAATGTCTTGTTGCTGCAGGCAGAGTTTGTTAGGCTCCAGAAATAAAGCATAGAAGTCAAATCCAGAGGCACTGAGTAATGATGAGGTGCACTTTATTAACTTTTTTGACCTATTGGTTTTAAACAAGGCAGATCTGAATTTAGCTCAGTTGTCAGATCTGGACTGTATGAAGCAGGACTGAGGGATTGCTGCAGCCTATTTCTTCATAATGCATCTCCTAAATTTTATCTTTTGACTCTTTCTGTTCCTCCTGAAATATTTGCAGTTTTTATGGCAGCTTGGTAACTTGCCTGGATGTATGTGGAGAATGGTTTGAATCTTTCAAAAGAAAATAGTGCTGCTTGCCCACAGCTCACAATAGCTTGAGAAATGTCTTGTTTGGAGAACAGAGACCAATTCAGACTGCAGACAGAAGCACAACTGATTCCAGCTTAATTTTCTGAAATGCTTCTGTACCCTTTAGGTGGTTTATTTTCTCAACCTGGATGGGAATCTTTACTCCAGTTATATCTAGGCCATTTGATTCAGTGGTTGTAGCAGAGAACAGCTGGCCACCACTTACTTTTGCATTTAATTCCTGTTTTCAGTCCTATTTAGGTTTTAAAAAACAACAAAAATTTTATTCTTACAGTGTTTTACATTATTGCCATTTGATTCTTTTTGATCTCCCTTCCCTAGAAAGGCATCATTTGCCTCATCTTTTATTTGATACCCACCTATAGACTTATGGTGTTGTGTCCAACCTTCCTTGTAAACTTGTACCAGAAAGAGGGAATGAGTTTCCTTTCTGGCCAATTATCCCCTGAATCTTATGCATCTCTACTTCAGTATCTGCTTCAATGTGCAAAATCATTTGATAAAATGGTTTCTTAATGTAAGTTATGAGAAGATCAAACCCATTTTTTCTCTGAGATCTCTTCTTTTTAAACTTTCATGTATATGTTTTTGTTTGTGATATGTCCCCACTGGGATGTATTGTGTGAGCTGTCCCACGACAAAATACCCTGTAGAAGTGATCACACAGTTTTGACTTAACTCTGTAGATCCTTCAGAAAGAAATGTTTATAAGAAATATAAGGAATGACTTTTCAGAACGCAGCAGAACCTTAAACCTCTTCAAAATATAGTTAGCTGTTTGGATTCAAAAGAAAGTCATATTTAATTTCTTTTTAATTTCATATCTTTTCTGCAACAAAGTAAAAGTTTAAATATTGCAGGACATTTTGTATTTTATCTTCTGTTTTTCATCCTTGCTTCTTGGAATGGATATGTCTTTAATAGCTTTTGAGAATTTAATTCCAGAAATTTTTTTATCTTGGTTGACAATTATCAAGCTGGTGATATCTACAAAGCAGATTTATAAAGGGATTAGTCAAAGGTAGGGTACCACAAGTTGTTTTGAACACATGTAGGAGTGACTTGTAGAAGGTGGAAAAAGGGACTACTTGGCTTGATTAAATGCAGGTGTTATGAACATGGAGCAGAAGAATAGACTTCATTAAGCTTAGGGGTTGCTTAAAAATTTATGAGGCTGTGAAAAATACCAGCACTTTCCCAATTAAAAGAAAATCAACAACAACAAAAAAGGAATCCTACAAACTGTGAAAGAGCAAGAGGTAGCAGCATGATGCAAATTTTATTTCGCTTTGTTTGCTTAAAGGGGCCTGGGAGTTGACCCAGCCTTACCACAGCCTGGTCACACCCCAGCCAAAATCCAGGGTCTCTCCTGCTTGTGGCTTTGCTGCTGCTGTTGTGGAGTGTCTGTGTAATTTCCAAACAACTTTCTTGGCCAAGAGCATGTTACCATCATGCTCTGAAGCTGAAAGGTGACTTAGTTGTACCCATCACAGCACTTGCCTGGCATGAGAATTCCGTAGAGAGGGGTTGTATGACTTCAATTCTGGGTGGCCTCAGACAGTTTTTGCCACTTTTTCTAACCTTCCTGATACTCTTAGGAAAAAAATACACTAAGTTAGCAACATGGTCTGCTGATGGGAGCAAGTCTATGAGATGTTTCTGCTTTTGCTGCTGGATTTCCTCCTGTGCCAAGTGCTTTGTTTCCTCTGTCATTTGTGTCTGCAGCACACAGACATTACACTGCCCACTGACCTCACTGCAGCCTTGGTGGCTGCTCTTGTCTTATGCTGGCCCTTTCCATAGTGCTGAGTTCCTCAGGTGTGATCTGGAAAGCATTTCCAAACTCCCACAGGTTATGATCATGCTTGCTCCATGGGCAACATGGCATAGTTCATTAATTCAAACTGTGGAAATCTGTTCTTCTCAGACTCTGGTCTCTGAGTCTATCAATACACAAACTGATGCTGATTTTCCAGCCTCAGGGAAGGTACTGAGACACCATCTAAAAATATCAAAGCCATTATATAATCTAATAATTGTTTGGCCAAAGAGAGACTTCTAAGTATGATAAAAGTATTGGTTACAGGTGACAACAGTGCTGCCTCTAAACACAATATTTTATTTCTCCTGTCTCTGAATGACAATGTGGTCATGTTGGAGCTCAGTTGCTCTCCCATGGCTATTCCACTCAGCAGAGCTGATTCTGTAAGTGTTTCCCAGGCACATCTATAATGGGCAGTGAAGTCTTGTATGAAGAAACTTGAAGAAAGGCTGCCCTGAGATGATAATTTAGGTCCAGAAATCTGAGATAATTGTGGGATGCAGGACCCACTGGGATCAGCTCTTATTTCAGTAGAATGGTATGTACTAAGAGTTTTATGATTCTCTGCTCTTTCTTACAGCTATTTATGGAAGAATTTCATGGATGATTTTTGGTGTCTACATGAAGGGATAATGGTAATATTTTCCTTAACAATGTTAGGTGATATATTGGCCCTGTAATTCTTGAAAAGCATGGAAAAGAATTGCCTTTAAATTGTACATGGAGTAAAAACTGCCAAAAAGAAGCATTGAACAACAACAAAACACTCCCAAATCCAAAAAAAGGAGAGAAAAAATACAAAAACATATTTTCATCACTCTTGCATATGTAATGTGGAACTAGCTGCTCAATGTCAGCCCTTGCCCAATCTGTGTGTCTCACCTTGCAGAGTATGATTGCAGGATATACATTTTCCAGGGAATTAGCAGTGATAAATATTGATATTACAGTGTTAAACACATAGTAGCAGCAGCAGCAGTCAAGAAAAGTCTTGGCGATTTTCAACAAAGATTGAAGAGCTTCCACAGAATTTGCTCAAATCACGCTGCAAATCCACGTCTCCCAGAGTAAATGGCACTTCATAGTACTTGGAAATTACATCTGGAAGAACTATTTTCTGTACAGCCTAGAAAATCTAGTCTCTCAGCTCCTCTGGCTCTCCAGCCTCCAGAATTGCTGCTTGAATGGATATATTGTGCAAAATCAGATTGATTTGGCATACAACAGGGTGCTCTCATCTCGTCGCACAGAAAGCCAAATGCTTCATTAAATATTTTGCCAGTTCTACTTTTTAGAAACAGCACTTAACTGCACAGTTACTACAGCCATTACAATCCATCCAAGTGCTGCAATAAATTGCCTGTCACCCAAATGGGAAAGTTTACATAATAGAACAAAATACAAGCTTTTATGCTACCAGCCATTGAAAAAAATATATACATTTACACAGTTTGGATATTAGATAAAAACTGCTGGCTTCACAGTGTTACAGCCAGGACTGCAGATAGAAAATAGTATTGATAGTCCCTGTTTTTCTCAAGAAGGGAGCTTTTAATTTCTGTTTTTAAAATTAATACTGCTACTTCTGATTCTGAGTAATTCAGTAAAAAGGAAAGGGCCCAGTTTATTTTTCTGCAACTAACTGTCCTAGGATGTAGACATTTTGTATAGTATGGACTTAGGTAGAAGCCCAAATTCTGACTTCTGCTGATGCTGATTTTTACCCATTCTTCTCACCCCAGTGTTCCTTCCATGGACCTGCTCCTGCAGATGCAGGGTGTGAAAAAGGGCCCAGAATTTAGTTAACAGACACCAATGTTTCCTTATTGCAGACAGATACATCTGCTGTCCACACCTGAAAAACATTGCATTCTAACTTACTTAATGGAAGTAATGAGGCTGAAGCTGTGTTTTTTTGTTAGTGGGAATCTCCACAGCAGGCAGGTGACTGATTAGACTTTTACAGGTGAAGGTAAAGAATTCAGGAGAGCCATGTCTGCTCACAGGGCACAACAGAGCACAGCATCCTTGTGGTGAGGCACTTACCAGTAGAGGTGATGCCACAAAAGAGCTCTTTTTCAGATGGGTTACAGCTGGGCACTGCTGCTTTCAGGTGGCAAAGCCTGCAGTTCTGGAGGCAGAGTCTGCAGGTAAGATAAACACTCACCTGCTTCCTGACCAAGCAGGCAGTTTCTAAAGCTGCTGTTTACTGGTGATACAGAGAAACCTGGGATGCCACCCTTGGATGCAGACAGCAGGAAAGGTGGTGTCAGTGGGTGGAATAGCTGTGGCCTCTGAAATTCCAAGACTGGTGAAAAATAAAATTTAACAGCTTTCTTCAAATAGAAATAGATTTTAAAAATATGCATACATCTTTACAAAGACAAATAAATACATTCAGAACTTCTGTCATGGAAAAAATTTCTTTAGACTCAAATACTTCAGTAATTTTTAGCAGGTTTTTTTGTTGCTTGAAATGTCTGACAGGACTTTCTGGTGTTTGCCCAGAGTAGTCTGGGTAGGTCATTGTAAGTCTTTCAAAGGAAGGCTAGGCACAGTACCCTTTAATTTTCATGAACAAGCTTGGTTAAATCACTGGGGAAGCCATCAGTGAGCTATTCATAAGCAAGGACTTTTAATGTATTATGCTCTTCATATATATTATGAACTTGTGTGGCCCTCTAATTACCATCCAATCATCAGAGCATCAAAGTGTCTTACTTTGTTTACAGTCCTGAAAAACCAGAGTCAGGTTTTATGAGCCTGACAATATATCCTTTTTTGTTGTTTATATTATGTGATTTCTTTTTAATCATATGAGAAGAAACTTTCTACATAATCATTGCAATAAACCTTTTGTGAGACTTTTAGAAAATTATTTTGTTCTTGCACTGCTGAAAATGGATGCTGAGTCCTATTTATATGTTCAAAAATAAGTCTTTAAATCTTTTAAAGTACAGAGGGCTTGGGGGACCTCCCTGTAGGTGCCCCTGTTTATATTGCCAAAGTTTAGCTAGTGGTTGCAAAAACCCAGCAGCCAACTTACTAATGAGCTTGTTTTGACAGGACTGCATAGCTCATTGCTTATTAATGCAGTGTTGCTGGCTGGATCATGCCACACTTTCTGGAACTGTAATAGTGATTCAAGACACTGTATCAAAACCAAGCTACAAACATAATTTGGAACCAGACTCACTGGATTCACAACCCAGTTCAAATAATCAGGGCAGGACTGCCATTTTTCCATGCACTGCTATTCTCTTCAGCTCAAAACTTAGAGAGTCTTCAGTATGCTGAGACAAATTTATCCTGGGGATAACTCAAATGAAGTGAGTGAAGTCACACCAGGGATTCATTTGGCTCATTACTAACATCTTGTCTCCTACCAGCATGTTCTACATTGCTTAGCTGACACACTCTGGGGTGTTGTGAAGACAGAAGGGGTCAGTTCAGCTTCCAGGCTCCTCTGTATTTTCCATGGAAAATTGTTTTCTTATTTTATTTTTAAAGTAAGAGGAGTATAAGTGCTATGGGCTGAAAAGATTTTAGAAACCAAGAAATATCAAGTCATTACAGAGGGAATTGCAGTGATCAGTGTAGAGATACCTTCCTCAAACTTATTCTTCCTGTCGTGCTAGGTAGTTTTGCAGTGTAATGCATTTTGTTAATATGTTTAGGGATTCATGAGGCCTTCATGATCCTGTTGACTTGCCATAAAATATCCCATGGGCTTTTCTATATGCAGTATTTCTGGAAGAATCCTTTTCCCTACTCAATTTCCTACTGAATTGTATAAAGATTGATTGACATCAATCATCATCTATGACATCAACAATCTCTGACAAGCTTGGAGAATTGACCCATTTGGCCTGAGAATTAATCTGGCATTGAAGTCTCAACACTGTCTACTCAAGGATGACCTCAGGCCATGTTTTGCAAAGAATCTTTATTAATTTAGATTAAATACAGTAGCTCTGTTTTATTATTCCATTCTCACAAATACATAGACAGAAACAATGGAAATTGGAAAGTCTGAAGCTTTTCCTTTTAATTTTTTTAATTAAAATATTTATGACCTTGTGATTACATTACATACATTCACATGCCTGTGTGTAGATGCACACAGCCATGTGAACTCTTGTGGACATATGCACATAGAGAAGTATGCACACCTTTCTCCCTGAGGAGGCATTTGTATCTCATTGATTATACAATATTGCCCTTAAAAATAATGGAGAATAGGTTAAACAAAATTGTTACTGTAAATCCATAAAAAATATCCTAGGATGACAAGAGTTAAGTTACATTTCCAGTTTATGGAGGAGATAAGAAAATGCCAACATCACACAGAACTTTGCCAGTGCATCTCTGCCAAGACAACTTAAGTCTGGGGCCACATTGTTCTGTGTCAGATCAAATCTCTGGGGATCAAGACTTGGAAAACAGAGAAACACAACTATATACTCATGCAGTTCTTGCTGACTAATTTTGTCACCTCCAGGACTGACAGGGGATCATTACAGTGGATGAGCAGTACACTCAGCTTCTTCTGGTTTTGGACCTCTTCAGCCCAAGAGCTCCAGAAGACCTTGTTTGTGTTGCTCTGATACACAGTTCTGAGGGTTCTAAGAAACTTAATTATCTACAACTCTATGTGTCTGTCTTACTATATGTATAAGCAGAGTATGGACTTGCCTAATCTCCTCTGTGAGACTAAAATACTGTCTTATTTTTAGAGCTCCCACAGATGTCCATGGAATTACTAGGATGCACCTGAAAGCCAAACTTGGTTTGAAGTTCATAAAAGTTAATAGTATCAGTAGAATACTGCAATTAAGAGATCTCCTACACTTAGCAGGAACAGTAGGATTTAATTACTTATGATTTCAACTCTGATATATGTTCATGGGGTTAGAATAAGCCTTTTTTTTTCCATACTAAAAGAACCTGCACTGACTGGTTTTGCTCCAAATATTTCATATGATTTATAATAAAAGTTCTTTTTTCTTCTGTGAAAAATGAATCCAAGGGACAACTTCTCTTTTCTTCTAAAATTATATCAAATGGTTTCAAATTTACTATCTCAATGTATTGATTAAATAGAATAATCTTCAATAAGAATAGGAGTTTATCTAAATAATACCTTTTTATTTGTACTGCTAGGTATTCAGCAATGCTATGACCCTGTAACCTTTCAGCTCTCATTGCTGGAATCAAAAACAGGAGGCTGTGGTACGTTTTCTTTGGCTTCATGATAAGACATAGTTGTTTCTGCTTCAGTCCATGTTGCTTTCACTGTCATGGAATTTGGCTTCAGATATTAGCTTTGAAAAAAATACAACATCTCAAATTGAAGAAAGCTGACTTAAAGAAAAATGTGCATTATTCTGCCTGCATTTTTTGATATATTATATATTCAAATGATATCCTAAATACTCAAAACTCTTCAGTCTTAAGTTGAGTTGAACAGAAAACACCTTTTGACTCTCAGTGAAATTTCTGATAAATATTAATTTCTCTGTTTTTGTTGAAAATTGTCCACATTTCCTACAATTTCTTTCCCTGCAAATGTTTGATTCTGGGCCAATGATATAATTATATGATCTTTCACTCTCCTCTGAAACAAAAAGTGTTCACATAAAACAAGGCTATTATTAAGTGCACTGTGACTTACAAGATTCCTCAATGTACACTAAACATACAATGCTAAATATTACTAAAAGGGGGAAGCAAGCTGCCATGCTGAATGTGTTGTGATCCTTTCTAATCACCTGTGCTGGGTTTAACTCATCTAAATTTTATCACCTCTAAGGCAGAAGTCTTGTTTTAGCTGATCATTACAGCTTCTGCTGTTCTAAGAGCAGTGAGATGAGCCTGGTCTCTGTAGTAGTGATACCAAAGCGCTGGAAAGGATTTAAAGAGTACTGAGAAGAGATGTTATAGGGAAAGTTAGAGGGAATCAACAGCCAAGGAGGGTGGGATAACCCACAGGGATGAAAGGAGAAAAGGCAGAGTTCCTGTTCAGCAAGGGAAAGGAACATTGAGGACACACTTCATTAAATACTTACAAACTGTAAACAATAAATAAATGTAGGGTGAAAAGAGTCTCTCAAGAAAAGCTGTAGCTGGCTTGTTGCTTAGGAGATTTGGAAGTACAAGCCATCTGGGAGAAAAACCCAGACAGCTCAGAAGAGGGGTTGAATTTCTTTACTAGTCTGTGTTTTTCCATGTAAAGACTAACAAAATTAAAATTTTCACTTATAGAAAAGCATTTATAAGACTTTCTCATGCTGTGGAAGATTAATTTCTGATTTGTCAGAAATCCTCTCCTCCTCAGGAGACCCATCATGATGATGTGCTCCAAAGTGGGGTTTCCTTTCAGTTTCTTCTGATTATTCATTTCTTCCATTACGTGCGTGTTCCAAAGTCCTTTTAAATTTTATTGCCTTTTTATAAACAGCTAATGCATCTGTTGATATGGAGGTGTATTTTTCAGAGATCTACATCCATTTGAATACACAGTTCTGCTAAGAAAACCTGTACAATTAGGAAGAAATTCCTTACCATGAGGGTGGCGGAACAGTTTGCCCAGAGAAGCTGTGGATTCCCCATCTTCAGAAGTGTTCAAGGCCAGGTTGGATGGAGCTTTGGACAAGTCTAGTGGAAGGTGTCCCCTGCCATTTCAGAGGGATTGGAATGAGATGATCTTTAAAGGCCTTTCCTACCAAATCCATTCTAGGATTCTACGAAATTTAACACTGGTTGATTTGCCAATTAGAGTTGGAAGATGATCTCATGGGTGTGTTTTATGAACACTTGTCATATTTTCTTTGAATGTGTTTAGATTTACACCACATAATGCCCATCTTTGCTAAAATGTTAGCATTTATGTATCTTCAGCACCCTATAGCATACAGATGTTTGAAGAAAGTACCAATAGCAAGAACAACAAAAGCAGTTTTCAGGACTTCAAAGTAACAAGACTCCATGAAATCCTCTACAAGTATATGGCTCTTCATCAAGTATTTCTGCAGTTGGGATGTTTTGGGGCAGATGCAGGCTGTGAAAACAGGTAGCCTGTTGATAACAGAGGCCATCAGATCTCAGTTACTTGGGTGAGAGGGAGAGAGGCATCTGTTTAAATAGCTGTGTAAGTAGAGAAACCTATGAATAGACCAAACTTGTTCAGAAATGGCCACTTCTGGCAAACTGATAAAAGCTGCAGTAATATTTAGAATTAACAAACAGGAACAGATCAGTAGCTTAGCATGGAATTAATTATGATTATCTGTAGGACCTCAAATTCCTTCTGATCTTCAGAAATTTTTTAAAAACCAGTAAGGATAAGGTTGAGACATCTGATTTCTTTAACACATAACCCCTTCAGAATTAGATATGGGTGTTAATCACAGTTTGATGAATTCTCATTTATTTTTTAGGAATAAATGAAGTATTTTTAACAAAAGGTTTAAAGAATTTCATGAAAGTGTGCTTTTCCAGAAGTAAAATATTGCTGGTTTGCTTTTATACGGCTGTCATGAGTTTCAAAGTAAATTTAACCTTAATTATGTTGAAAGTCTCTGTAGATTTTTTAAGTAGCTGCAAATCTTCAGTGCTGAATATGGAGCAACAAATTTCCTATTAGAGAAACATATTGTTAATTTGTTAAACAAGTCACACCTGATTGCCAGTTACACCTCATTGGTATGCTGTTGAGACAAGCCCCTTCACATTTAGTTAGGTATTGTTTCCAACAACTTGCCAGCAAAGATTTTTCTCTGGATCTTGGAAAGTAATATTTTATACATACTCAAAAACAATAACATTTGAATGACAGTTATTTTCAACTTGGGATTTTGACAAAGACTCTTAATTGTTATTCCCAGGCAAAAATCTTCATTAACAGGGAGTCTGGGTTATGAATATTTATCAATTACCTAAGGAGAGAATCCTTGAGAGGAAATGTTATTTTCTAAATAATTCAATCTATAAAAATTAGTTTGGGAATTCCTAAGTTTACGTTTGAAATACATATGAAATTCCTACAACTCTTGAAACCTGAACTGCTTCAAATCCTGATTTAACCACTGCTTTGCCACTGTCCTTGTACTCAAGAACCTGCCACACTCAGTCTTTATGATCCAGGTTTTTTTTCTCCAAAGACAAAGAAACCTGGTATTTTGAATACAAAGATAGTTCACAGAGTGATGGTTGGGTTTGGGTGCAGCTAAAACAGGGTCAGACACACGGGTTCTTAAATTTAGTCCTCTCTATTGACTTTAAGAAATCACTTTTTAATAGTGTTTCTTCATTCTTTTTTGTTTCCTATAAATAAATAATAACTGAATAAAAGAAACACCCTAGTTGAATAGAGTGAGAAGGTTTATGAAAATCACAAAGCAAAGGACAAAACAAACAGAAGGAAGAAAAGGATAATATTTTCTCCCTTAGCAAGTTCGTTTGAGGGTGCCAGATTCTTTGCATGGAACTCAGTGGATAAATGCAGCACTGATTGAATCACACAGTTTTCAAACAAGATATTAATATTTCATTATTTTACACTGGTCCTTTGTTTGCACTGTATTATTTAGACATTGAAACATGGTACAAGACTTTAACACTCCTGATCCAACCCACATTCCAAATACATGAAATAGATAAAATTCTCATTTAATGAGAACAGAAAAAATTGACAAATAAATTTATTTTTAGATCTGCTGAAATACCTCATCCAGAGTTGCAGCCCAATGAAGCCTGTAGCTTGTCATTGTGCATTGTGCTTTAGAGAAAATGTCATGTGAATTTCCCTCTGTTGCTTTCCAATTATAGTGAAAACTGTTCTATCAGGGTAAGAGTAGGAAAACAGAGCTAACAGCAAAGGGACTTGCTGTTGCCTGCATGTTGCACAGCTGTCTCTACTGGCTAAACCACAGGTACTACATGCCCTTGCTTAAAGCCCTGGCTCAGATCAGATCACTATTTAAACTTACATTCATGATAAAAACAAGTTTCTACCAGCTGTAGTTGCAAGCAGGTGTGTGCTGGAGTCTGCAGGCCTGAAACAACAGCCCTGAGAGGTGCATACAACACTGGAGTGCTAATTCAGGACTCAAAGTTTTGTGAAGCTCAGCACCAGCCCATCAGAAAGAGGAAGAGAAGAGTACAGGAGGCTTACACTAACCTGTGTTGCTTAATTTAAGCATAGAATGCCTCCCAAATATTGCCTGCAGGAAGGGCAAGATGGCAAGCTCTGCTCTCAGGGCTGGGAGGAGGCAAAGTGCACTCTTCACCTCTTGAAATGGAAGCAGACCTGCAGCATGGCAGGAGTTGTGGTTTGTCTTAGTTGCTCAGTAGGAACAATATTTGTTGGCAATAAACTGCTACACACACGAGGTACTGCTGGTTTTCCAGGTAGGGAATTGCAGAACTATTTATTTTCCTGACCAAATGTGGAAAAGTGAGTATGTTCTCCACTGATCTTTACATTTTCATCCTAACACCTCAAAATTCTGGTGACAGACATCAGTCATTGTGTGAGTATATCTGTTTTACTGTGTGTCTAAATTTTAAATCTTGCTTGCAGGAATTAAAGTATCTAAAGTAAATATGTAACAGTATGTTCAGACTGATGGATGTTTTGAGACTGTGCCATTTACCAGTGCTGAACATGCATTTTCTCTGCAATGGATGGGTTATTGCAACACAACTGAATCAATGCATCTGGCTGGTGTCATAGCTTCTCTTTGGCATTTGTTGTCTTGGTTGAGTGGGAAAATCCTTAGTAACTGACTGCTAGGGTTATGTCTTACAGTGTGAAGAAAAACAGATTGCATTTTACCTTTCTGTAAAAAGAAATGAAGCCAATTTGACTGATTTATCATACCAGGGAGAAGATTGCCAGTCCTTGGAATCCCTCCTGTAGTTATCCTTGCAAATGGGGTTCAACAAGCATTGTCTGCCTTGGTCATAGAAATACTGAAGACAATAAAACTGTCAGCAAATTTCGTCCAGGGCCGGTTTGTGGTGGAAGAGATACTTCTCCATCATCATTAAAAGTCTACTCCATTTTTCATGAGGGAATTTTGAAAACAGTGTGTTAGCATCAAATTTATCTGTATGTAAATAGAACAAGTTGCAATCAAAAACTGAACATATGGTTTCCAGTTTGGAGTTTCACTAATTCCCTTCAAAATTCATGAGAGTAGAAGTGAGGAGTGGATTTTAGGATTGCACCACTTTGTGAAGCTTTGTTTCAGAAATGTCACAGGTTATTAGGATTCAAAAGGTGTGTTCAGACTCCCTGGAATTAATTAGTTCTTGCCTTACAAAGATAAGTCAGGTGACATTTGATGTTTCTGTGCCATCTACTGCACTGGCAGCTGGTTGGCAACTGCAGCAGCCATGCTGTCCTTCCAGCCTCTCTGCTGTGCTGTCCTCCAGTTCCTGCCTTGCTGTTGTTTTCCCCAGTCTAACATTTAAATAATTCACATTGGAAGTATCTGACTGTTCTTTCTTTATCAAAATACAACCATTGGATACATAACAGCAGGGAAGCAGTTAGGCAACAATTAATTAATTTTATTTTTTCTGTGTATGTTTAAAACATTTTACTTCCAGCAGCACGGCATTTGAAAGAACAAAAGAGATACTAAGCAGAGATGAACTGGATGGGGAGGGAATTGAATGGGTTGAAAGATAAATGACAATATGCCCAAGGGTTATGAGAGCCATCTAGCGATAAATACACTAGAAGTGAAAAAGGTCACTCTGAATAAGTGAGTGCAAAAAGTAATCAAGCATTAGAAAGTGGGACATGCCATGTGTAAAGAATGAGGTACTGCAGTTAAGAGTATAAATACTGATAAGGAAAAGAAAGTGGGAGAATGAAAGCAGATTGCCCAGGAGCTTTTGAAAGTTGTACAATAAAATGGGCTTCAAGAACACCAGGACAAAGAGGATGGGCAGAGATGCTGAGAAAGGCAAGGACTGCCATAAGGGGAGCAGATGCCTGGGTCCAGCCAAGGAGCAGTCCTACAAGTGAGAGCTGGGGTGTGGAGGCAAGCCAGTGGGCACAGCACAACCTTTCTTGGGAAGCTGCTGTGCCCAAGGCAAGCCCCACAGCTCTGGGGCTGCTCTAACAGAGAAGAGCTGTGGCTGCAAATGGGGCTGAGGCCAGGGGCACAGCACAGATGTGTCCTGGGCAGCCCTTTGCTTGCCATGCTGCGCTGCCATCAGGAAAGGCAGGAGCTGTGTGCCTGCAGGAATTGCTTCAGGCTGGTCATGCTTGTTCTGCAGTCAGATTCTGCACAAAGCCTCTGTCTGGCATTCAGGGGAGATCTACCCTGACATGCAGCAATGATAGCTTGCTGGGAATGTGTTTTACTGCTACGAGACTGAATCATATGCAGAGCCTAGTCATTTCAACACCCACCTGGTTCAGTTTAACACAAGACCTATTTCTATAAATTTTACAAATCTTCCATATGGCATATACAGGAGATTAATTTTGGACCCCTACTGCATGTTTACATCTTGATTCTGGGCACTTTAATACGCAGTTAAAGACAGAAAAAATCTCAGGAAAAAATCCCTGTGTTTCCTGCCAGCTTATCTATCTAGTTCTTATCAGCCTGTCTCCTGGGATGGGAGAGCTGTGGGCTTTAGGCTTTTCATCTCTGCATGTCATGGACAGCCCACAGGGTAAGGACACAGAAATGGCAGCTATAATGCCAATGTTTAGCCAAACAAGATCAATGCATCACCTGAGGGAGGAGATGCTATCCAGAGGGACGTGGACAAGCTTGAGAAACAGGCTTGTGTGGACCTCATGAGGTTCAACAAGGCCAAGTACCATGTGCTGCACCTGGGTAGGGGCAATCCCCATTATCAATACAGACTGAGGGATGAACAGATAGAATGAAGCCTGACTAAGAAGGACTTGGGGGTGCTCATGGATGGGTGGAGGCGTGGATGAAAAGCTGCCCATGAGCTGACAATGCGCACTTGCATCTCAGAAGGACAGCCCCATCCTTGCCTGCACTAAAAGCAGCATGGCCAGCAGGTGAAGGGAGGTGTTTCTTCCCCTCTGCCCTCGTGTGACCAGCTGTAGTTCTGCATTCAGCTCTGGGGCCCTCAGAACACAAAAAAACCATTTCGAGAGGAGGGCCACAAAAATGATCAGAGGGAGGGAGCAACTCTTGTACAAGGACAGACTAAGAGAGTTGGGACTGTTCATCCTGGATAAGGGAAGGCTCCAGGGAGACCTTACTCTGGCCTTTCAGTGTTTAAAGGGGGACCCTTATAAGAAAGATGGAGACAGATATTTTAGCAGGGCCTGTTGCGACAGGGCAAGTGGTAATGGGTTTAAACTAAAATAGAGTAGATTTTGACTAGATATAAGAAAGAAATTCTTTATGATGAGAGTGGCAAAACACTGGAACAGACTCTCCAGAGAGGTGGTAGATGCCCTGTCTCTGGAAACATTCAGGATGAGGTTGGATTTGATGCTGGTTGAAGATGTCCCTGATCTTGGTATGGGGAATTGGACTAGATAATAACCTTTAAAGATCCCTTCCAACATAAACTGTTCTAAGCTTCAATGAATGTATCGAACCAAGGATTTTCCTGACCATTCAAATAGACCTGACTGGCATATAGTACTGATAGTAAAGTTCTCCAGCTCTCTTCTTCTTCCTTATATGAGGACTGCAGGCATAGTAATAGTATGGGACATTTAAGAAACTCGACTAATGCCTGATGAATTATACAAGAAAAGAAGAGTGGTGGAAAACATATTGGCGTGCAAAAACCCCCAAAATCCTGAGTTAAAGTTGTGACTGGCTAGTAAATTTGAAACGACAAACACTGGTTGCCTAGGTACTGATGGAGGGAATTCTGCATTAGATAACTTAATTTTGGCATTTTGGGGGTTAAGTAGTTCCTGAGCCACTTGAAAGGTCTTTCATGGAGTTCTGTAGTGGTTTTATACTTGTAGGAGCCTTTGGCTCCCGTTACTTACTCTGATGCTGTTCAGGTGAAACTCCCCATACTTCCTCAGAAGAGATCTGAAACCTGCATCACCAGCTGTGGGACACTCCTGGGGATAGGAGTGAGTGGCACAAACTACAAGTGATGCTCTGAAGGACTTGTTTCAGATTTTAGAACAGGCACCACTAGAGAATTTTAATTGCTTGCCACAAGGAAGGGAGAAGACCTAGAGTAAAATATTCCTTTTGCCTTTTTTCTCCAGAAATTTCTCCTCTATCTCTTTACTAGTGAGAACAAGACAAACTCTTGTTTGTTTGTTTGTTTGAAAGCCTCTTCCCGTCTGCTTTCTTCCATAGTTATTGAGCTGTGGTTTTCATGTGAGACAATCACTGAAATGACATTTAAATTGAGATATGCCTTGCTTATTTCAAAGGAAAGCTAAGCATAAAGAGGGAACAATCCAATAGAGAATTTCTTTAATGATTGATCTCTACTTTTAAGGAGATATTCTGCATTTCTCCCTCAAGGAAAAAACCAAACCTTTGTATACTCTTGAGTGAGCTCAAGGTCTGTTTTGAAATGATTAGCATATACTGTACTGGGAATGGCCAACAAGAAACGGTAAAGAAAACTTCATAGCAATGTGTAACTGGGATTACTGGAGGTTGTTTGTGGTTGATTATAATGAAAATAGGGACAAAAATTAATAAAATGTCCAGTACGTGATACCTAAAATAAAATTAAAATCAATAGTATTCCTACCTGGTCTGGCCTTGTTGGGGGGTTTAGCTAATTCTTACCATTATTGCTTCAGCTTGGAAGCTGAGGAAGCCTTTATATGCCCATGAGATGTATGCCCAGCAATAGAGAGTTATCAAAGATATGTGTGTCTCTCCACCATGGAAGAATTAGTGTGTAAGAAAGCTTCCACAGTGAATCAGAGGACTCTCAGTGCTGCCTGGCTCTGAAAGCTGAGGCATCACAGGATGTGTAGTTCTGAAAATGATGGATGGCTTGACCCTAGGCCCAAAAGTCCCTCATGTCTCTGAAGAGATGGATAAGCCATCTTCTGGCAGGGATCCCAGCACCCAGGCTGGTCACTGGTTGCTTCATGCATGAGACTGTGTGTATGTATGCAGAGGGCAGCATTCTCCATCCCCACTAAGAAAGAGTGAAGGGGAATTTGCAAGGGCTATGTTCCAGAATTTTGTTTATGCTCTTCTTAAAGGCATTAGAGGGGACAGACCTGCCCCCACCTTGTACAGATTGAACAAACTCCATCTAACATAGGAGCTGGATAAAATCTGAATGTACTTCCTAGATAATAAGAACAGAAGTGCTATCACAGCTGAGCCCCATGTCCCACTCAGGTATGATGGTATGTCACAAGGTTGTGTCCCCAAAAGCTGGGCAGAGATAAGTGTTTTCTGTCTTTGACCATTTTTAGGAGTTTTGTTCTCATCCTTTCAGCTTTAATGCCTTGCCTTCTGCCTGTAGTCTGGATAATTAATTCTGTAGTGTTCATAATCCACACTGAGTGATTTTTCATGATGTAAAACACAAAGAGTGGCCTTGCTGAGTAGGCAACATGATTGTATTTGATTTGTATTTTATTCGTAACCATGTGGATACTGATCCCCTTTCTTCCCTGCAACTATCAGGCTTTCAGCATAAATGACAGAGCAGAGGCATGCTTTGGTTTGCTTCATATTAGGCTGTATTCACAGTTGCTGATGTTTCATAAATCACATCTGAACAACTGAGTTTTGGTAGAGGTCTATGGATCTTATATTGGTTCTACAAACACATATATAGAGAAAGAAGTTGAGAGGAGTATGTGTATAGTTCTGTGGACAGGGAATTTCATAGGAAGCATTTCTTAGCCTATGCAGAACTTCTCCCTGCTGGCTGTGTTCAGGTCTAGCATTAACATTATGTCACAAGCAAATGTCAAAGGTGTTTTATCAGGTTATTTCATTTTGGTTTCGCTATTAATATGCACCTACATATTTTCCTCTTCTTTGTTCTTACACTCCAGTTATTAAAACACTTTAATATCCCCTGTGGATTTTTTTTAGTTAGCCTATATATATTTAACACAAGCACCTCCTCTGAGGGAAGCAGCCCTTCTATCAGCACCTTTACCGAAACAAGCTTACATCTTCCTTGAATGCAAAGTGGAGGCATACACTTGGAAACCAAATGACTTTAGAGAAAAAACATCAAGTGACCATCATGAACTCCTCAATTCCTAATTTCTAAAAATGACACTGATATACTAAAGAAGCCATTATACATCAGTATGTGTTGTCTTACAGGAGTGAGGACATGACAAAAGCATATGTGTCTAACTTTCACCTTCCAATATTAATTTTCATCAGGGTCATGTTTTTCAGATTTTCTATTCCTCTTTTTCAATGCCTGCAGGATGAACCATTATTCTCATGGACGACACATTTTCAAGCAAATTTCTATTTTGCTGCACTTTGTTCATGCACTGAGTTGCAAAATATTCTTGTCCTTCATCACTGAATAACATTACGAGAAAAACAAACTAATGTAGCTTTTTCTCCTTTAAGTCATTCATGTTGATATTCATTCAGACTGGACCTGATGCAGAACTCTGTCTCCTGGAGAAAAATCACCTCCTTTGCCTTTAGGTGGATCTTTCTTCCTGGCACAGAAAAGGATTCAGGGATGGGTGCACAGCTGACTTCTCTGTCACGGTGATGACTGGCTCTCCAATGAAAGCATCTCCCCATTCTTATTGTTCTATGAAAATGAGATATTTTTAGCTCACTTTGCAGACACCAATTGGCAGTGACATTCTGCCCTTTTAGAAAAGTAAATTCAGTCACTGAAAATATAAGTTCCAGTCCTGCAAACAGATATGTGTGACTAGTCTGTGCCTCTGCTGATCCATATTGATCAGGGATAAGGGTCTGTCTCTGCAGATAGCTTTGAAGGTTCAAGGTCTCTGTTGTGGCAACATGAGCAGTTTGCTGAGAGCCTGTACATAAAAGGAAACTGGGAGATGAAGTGGAAAATCTTGTCTCTGACCTCCCCCCCGACAGCATGGGAGGAAAGAATGTCAACTTGGGCATTTTTCGGCTTTAACTATGAATAGCTTCAGTGGAGTTAATGATACTTAACTAGTGTTTCTGTAGACAGCTAATCTGTTCTTCTGATCCTCCCAAGGCTCCCTGCCCCCTTTCCCCTTTTTATTAAAAAATGAACCCAGTCAAGGCAGAATTTTAATCTTTTGTGACCTGCAGGTTTCATAAAGAGCTGGTTGGACGGGAGCAATCATAAAGTTTCTGAATCTGATGGCATTGTTCTGAAGCATTTGTTGTGCTTCCCACTTGTGGTGCAGCTGATAAGTACAGTTCCAGGAATAAAAAAAGCATTGTTGATTGTCAACGGGCATAACAAAACCAGATTGTGTTCTGATGGTATTTTAACAGAGATATTCTTTTAAAAATGTGCAAAAAGTTGACTGTGCTGTTTTGGATAGACATTTTCTAAATGCACAAAATGCAATGGGAAAAACAAAAGACATTAAAATCTTTAAGATAAAAGAGATCAGACAGATTTTTTTTCCTGTCCAATCTATTAAGTTGTCTCAGGGATGGATAAAGTGCTGTAATTATGGCTATAAATGCACCTGATTAAAAAATTACATAATTAGTGTATTAGTAAGTAGCTTGGAAAAGAACTGCTACATATATTTGTGTGTAAATATATATATATATATATATGTGGTCAACAAGATCATGCACATACATACATGCAAATTATATATCTAGTCAAAGAAAGGCACCTAATAACCAGGACTTTCCTTCTGTCATAATTCAAAGACTAGTAGTTGAATTATGAGAAGTTGGAAAACTTTAGGAGAAGA
>VZTZ01042021.1:559132-610328 GCA_013400955.1 Drymodes brunneopygia | reverse complement strand
TCTCCGAACCTCTCCGAACCTCTCCGAACCTCTCCTCTCCTCTCTGAACCTCTCCTCTCCGAACCTCTCCTCTCCGAACCTCTCCGAACCTCTCCGAACCTCTCCTCTCCTCTCCGAACCTCTCCGAACCTCTCCGAACCTCTCCTCTCCAAACCTCTCCTCTCCTCTCCTCTTTTTTCTAAACAATGCTGAAGAATAGTGTTAGGAAAAAAGAAATATTTATTGACTTTGTAATGGGATTAAGGAAAATTGGAAGAGAGTATCATTAACCCAAGGGATAAATGTTATATATGCAATCACTGCTATCCAAACTGTTGTTCATCTGGAAAACCAATTTAAGTTAAGCCTTTTTTAATTGCTTCTCTGTGTACATTTACTCAAATCAAGGAAGGGGCAGAAATATTTATTTTCTCTTTGCCAGAATTTTGTTGTGAATGTCTATCTTTTTTTTTTCTTTTCTCTTTTGGATACTTCTTATAAATATGGATTTGAACAGAAATGTCTGCTTCAGAGTCAGAATATCTCTGTCCACTGAAGGAAGGACGATCTCATACCGCAGCAACAGGGATTGGGGTGCAGCAGAAGGTGTCTAGATGAGGCTGAGGATTTCTTAATAGCACATCACAAAAACTCCTTTATATCAAAATGAAACATTACATATTAAACTGTTGGAGAGTGTTCAGGGGAGGGCCATGAGGATGATGGGGGATGTGGAGGGGAAACCTTGTGGAGAGCACCTGAGGCCACTCGGTCTTTTCAGTCTGAGGAAGAGGAGACTGAGGAGAGACCTCATTGCAGTTACAACTTTCCCATGAGAGGAAGTGGAGGGGCAAGTACTGATCACTCAGGCACATGGTGTGACCCTTGGGATGTCCTGTGCAGGGCCAGGACTTGGACTCAATGATCCCAATGGGGTCCTTCCAACTCAGCATATTCTCTGATTCTGTGGTTCTCACTTTTCCTTGGCTCTGGAAAATAAGAAGTTCCTTGGAAAATTTGCTACTTCTTTTTCTGACTTTCTGGTCAACAAAAGTATGCAGTTTTACTGTAGGATGGTAAATAGATGCAGCTAAGGGACTGCATTTCATTTGTAGCTATCACTCAGGCTGGTTAACTGTCCCCTGTTTGTTCAAAGAGGGAAAGGCTTTGAGATGAACTGGGCAATGTAAGAATAGAGCTTAGTTTAACATTTGGGACACTGCTGACTGTATTTCAATATTGACCTTGAGCTCTGCCTCGTCAGTAATGTATATATTCAGCCCTTGAGCACCAACATTATTTTATTGATGAAGTAACCTTTTGCTTGTGGTAATACTGGGAAACCACTGCCTGTATTTCAATGGAATTTTTCTATGTGAGAAAAGAAACAGTAAAAAGCTCAATTTTACCATTTTCTTTTAGGTGCAAAACAGCCCACAAACCTCTGCATAAAACATTTTTCCTTTGTCAGCATATCAGAAGGTAAATTCTCAGTGCTAAATCTTGGCACAGTGTGTATATGGAACTTCATGGCATACCTGTCAGATGTTCTGAGTCATTTTTAGGACTCTGAAATATCACAGCTATAAAAGATTTAAAAGTTCAGCACAGATTCAGTGGCTCAATTCAAAGAACTGTGCTCATTAACTGTTTACCTGCCCTTTGCATACCCTCCAGGCTGAAAATGGGAATTGGCATCTTAACAATGAGCAATGCAGCAGCATTGTGCTAATGAGCTGCTTGGCAAATTCACCTCCGTGCCACTCTGCAGAAGTTCATTCCCTTTCATGGCACACTGTGTGGGGAGAGGGCAGTGGCACCCAGGCAGGCAGCCCAGGCAGATGAAAGCCACAGAGTCCACTGAACACCACATCAGCCCCTTCTCTTCCCTCACATCCACCACCAAATAAATATCTACCAATGCACAATGCTGCATCTTGTGATTGCTGCAGGTTTCCTTACCAATCCTTTTAATTCTCCTTTCATTTCACACCACTTCCTATCAGCTGGAGGAGCACGGACACAGACAGGTGGTCCTTGCCTTGGAAGATCTTACAGGTGCTGACTGCAAAGCTGCAGAACAAAAGGCTTTCCTGATTTCAAAGAACAGATTCCAAGGCTGCTGCATACAGGGTTGTCCAGTATACATTTGATCCCTTTATTTACAGATAGACCCTCTCTGAAGTCTTTATAAGAAGTGAAACCAAACAGTACCTAATATTGCTTTAAAAATATGTAGATTTGCTACTGCCCCAGACCTTTTCTCTTCAAGAACTAGGTCTAAGTACTGGAAATTTTTGGCAGTCAGAGGATGGTGAGTACCTGCATGTTTCAGTACTGCATTCTCTTTGCTGGGAGATGCTGTGGAATGTAAACTTCTCTAATGACAGCTCCTTCAAGTCCTTTTCAGTCTTGTCAAGTTTCCTTATTAATAGAAGAGAAGCAATCTTCCTTCAATGGCAGCAACTCTCTAGGCAACTGCTGAATTTATAAGAATACAGATGGTGCCTGCCATTTCTTTTTTTCAGCACCACACTGCATTCCTCAGCTGACATGTGGAACTTGTTTGGTACCACAATGCGGCAGCTGGAGACACTTTTCTTAGAGGTAAAGGCAGTTTTGCTTTCATTTTTCTTGGCAGCATTGAATTTTGCCCACCTGCAGACAACATTAATATTTTTTTTCCCTTCTGAGATAACAGAGCTTGTGGCGGTGATCTGATTTGAAATATTTTGGCACTATGCCTCTTCCTCTCTGCACCATAAACTGATAGAGCTAAGCATTGCTCTCCTTCTAAACAGAAAAAAAAATCTGCACATGGTATTTAAAGTGTTTAAATGGAAATGTTAAGCTTTGGGAACTATCTCTGGCAGATGACAGTGCTAGATTTGAATTCTACCAAATTAAACAAAACCCAAGACTGTTTTATTAGAGGAACTAAATGGAGATGAATGCTATAGAGCTGAGTGCTTTGCAGTTCAAGCTGATCTTTCCTGACAGACTCTGGTGTGCTGCTGACTGCACTGGAGCAGCCCAAAAATGGACAGAAAGCTGAGGATCTCCTGACTGAAGTGCAAACATGCATTAATCATAAGGAGGATGACTACCTCTTAGCTTCTGATGACAAAATCCATACATTTGGTTGATTTCATGCTGTTGGTTAACTGGTTTCTGGGATATTTCCCTATTGTATTTGTCAACAGCTGTATTTGCAGCAATTTGGGTTTCAGACTCTGGGCTTTGTAGTTTTAACTCCTTTCTTCCTTGATGGCTCTCAAAGCAGTCCACTGGTCCAGTGTATAGCACAGCTGAAGAAAATGGGAAGACCTGGACTAAAATGACATGGAAATAGTACCATTTCTAATGCTTTAGATGATACTTTTAGCAACTCCCCTGCTCCTGACCCTGTTGGAGTGCTTACCAACTCAGTTTGTCAGACTTTAGATCTGTGCTACTTAGTGAAGATTTGCAGTTGGAGTTTTTGTTTGGGCTCACTACCAGTTCTCACTGGCAAAGATGCAAAAGAGTTTAAAAAGTTCAAGGAATCTTTTCAAAGGTAATAACTCCTTCTATTTGATGTGCTGCTAAAGGTTTCTTCAGGGTTTTAATCCAGAGTACATAAGAGAAAATATGCATCCGGATAAAGGCAGATATCTGGGTGCAAGGAGTTTACCTTAGCTTCTGATGCTGACAACTCTCCTGTGTGCAGGCAGAAGCTCTCATTTGCTACATGCATTTAGCATTAGCACATTGCAAAAATATGGTTCAATTGTAAATATCAGCAGACTTCTCTTTTCAAAGGTGCAGGAAAAGACAGTGGAATCAAGCCATATTCTCCAGCTGCATATCAGTCAGGTATTTTCTTCACTTCTTCAGTGTACAGGCATTTTTTGTGCAAGTCACTTGGATTTCAAAGTGAATTACAAGATCAGCTGTTCTGACAGGCCAAAAAGAATATTTTTAGTTCCACAGTTAGTAAACCAAATCAGCAGGACATGACTTTTTGTGTGTTCTCTGTGAAAACCAACTGTTCCCTAATGTTGGAGGTGAAAGGGTACATTTTTCCTTTGGCACATGGAATGAATGAATTTCAGCCACTTCACTGTTCTAGCAGAGCTTGTTCTCATAGAAAAACTTGGTGGGTAATTAGAAATATCTGTAAAAGCAGCTAGAACTGCCTCTTCTTTGGTCCTTATCTAAAAGTGTTTTTAAAAAGTAGCTGAGTAATTTGATAATGAGCTGTTGAAGTTATTATAAAGCACGGAACAAAAATGTTGCAGCTTTGTGAGCAGTTTGAGGCTTGCATCTTCCCACTGCATCAACGAGGTCCCTGCTGAAGCACAGGCATCCAGAGGTGGGGCAGGCAGCTGCAGAGGTCTGGGATAACAAATTGCACTTCTCATTTTCACAGAATCATAGGAACCTAGAATGGTTTGGATTGGAAGAGACAAAGTTCATCTAGTTCCAAACCTGTCATGGGCAGGGACACCTTCCACTAGACCAAATTGCTCAAAGCCCCATCCAACTTGGATTTAAACACTTCCAGGGACAAAGCATCTGTAACTTCTCTGGGAAACCTCTTCCAGTGCCTCACAGTAAAGAATTTCTTCCTAATACCTATTGTAAACCTGCCTTCTTTCAGTTTGAAGCTTGTCCTTGTCCTATCACTACATGCTCTTGTAAAAGTCCTTCTCCAGCTCCCTTGTAGGCTCCCTTTAGGTACTGGAATGTGCTTTAAGGTTTCAGCACAGCCTCTCTTCTCCAGGCTGAACCATCCCAAATCTCTCAGCCTGTACTTTCATCTTCTTTACGCTAAAAGAAAGTGGAAAAAAAAAAAGAGACAGAGATACGAAGGGAATAATGGGAATATTAATATGAAATAAGTCATAGAGCAAAAATAATACAACTCGATAATCCTATTTTCCCTAGACATCTCTAGGGAAATAGCAAAATGGCAAATATTATGTAAGAGAATCAGGCCTTCTAATAAGGGTGCCTGCCTCCTTGCAAGGATAAATTGGATTGGCCTGTCTAAACTTGGAAAAGGAGTTCATGAAGGAAACTAAAAAACTGTGCAAAGGACAGAAAAAAGCAAACATGGAAAAAATTGTTTATGGTTTCTCACAGTTTTGCTAGCTGTCTTCTAATGCTTGCATAATTTGAGCCTGTCTGGGGAAGTTTTTGCCTTTTTACCACAGGATGTTGTGGATGTTAAAAGTATAAGTGGCTGCAAAACGCAATTCATGGAATTAATGGGAAATAAAAAGATCCTTACAGGATGTTAAACACAGAGGAAAATACAATAACTGGCTTAGGATACTAAGATTTCTGACAGCTGAGAGGATGCATTAAGGAGAGTATCTGGGTGTGCTTGTGGTTTTTCTATATTCTTTCCTTTATTCATTAATGCCAAGTTTTGATCTGAATACATATTTGTCCTTCAACTTCAGTATTGCTAAAAGCAAATTCTGTGGTTAAAGGAAGGGAGTAAAAGGTTCTAGCTGATGCTTGTCAATTACTGTGTTGAAGTCTTTTCCTGCTTCCCTTACATCCACAGAGTAGTGATTTCAGAGGAGTTGGTGTTAATTCACTGAAGTTCCAGTAGCAACAAGTAAAGCAAGAGGAATTACCCAAATCTTAAATTTTAATCTTAAACCTTCTCCTATGTGTGAAAAAACTCTCAAAAAGTTTAAAGGTGGTGCAAAACCACCAGTCATTAAATAATTAAGTGAAAGCCTAATTTCTCAGCACTTGACAATTTGGGGGGACTGGGGTGGTTTAACTTGCTGTCCTAGAACTTATTTGTGCCTTTCAAAAAGCACATGTGCTTGGGTGAAAAACACCTACCACCCTATTACCTCTGTCCAAACAGTTTTAAATTTATTTTCCCAAAACAATTCCATACACATCAGTTGCTTTTCAACTATATCTGTATATTAAAATGTAATACTCATGGCTGAATGAAATAAAGTCTTGATTTTATAGCTGAATATTTGATATTGGGGGTTTCCATTGCTGAACTGCCTTAGAGTTTTCAGACAGCTAGATTAACCTGGATGGAATCTCTCTTATTTTTATTATTCAAATAAGTGCAAAATGTCTCCATTTAGTATTCTCATTAATATTTAAAAGATAATTTTCTTAACAATTAAGATGAGCATTTTTGATGTTGCAGATAAGGAAGATAGATGTAAGATGACTCCCTTTGGTCCTGTTTCTTGACTTTGGCAGCAGAAAACTTGGTACAGCTTAAAATCTTTCTAGCTGCTGGGCTAGCTTTAGGAACTTTTCCAGATGTTGACTCTGCTCTCTTGTGTCTCTGCTTCAGCTCCAGCCCAGTCCACTGTCCCACGCAGGAGCCAGAGGACAGGTTATTATCAGCTCTGTGGTCTGTCTCTGCAAACAGCAGAGGATGATACAACACTTTTACTGTCATCACACGGGAATGGCACCCTGAAGGGCCGGAGGAGGAACTTCCAAAGGAACTACTGAAAAGCAAAGCCAGTTTCTCTGCTCAAAGAGCTCCGGCTCAAGTCTTCCCCGGGCGAGAGGACCCAAGTCAGGCGGGCTCTCAGGCGCTGGGTGGTGGGGAGGGAGAGGCTGCTGCCGGCAGGGAGAGGCTCCGGTGTGCGGTGCCAGGCCAGGCTGCTGTGACTCACACGGGCACTGCTCCAGCACCATTGATGCCATCGATCCGCTTCTCTCCCGGCTGCTCCCTGGCTGTGCTGCAGTGTAAATCCTCCTGGCGGGGCTTCAAACAAGGCAACTTTTTATGCAGAGCTCCGTGTAATGCCCCACTCATTTTTTGCGGGGTGTTTGTTTTGTTTTTTTTTTTGTTTGGGTGTTTTTGGTAGTTTGTTGTTTGGTTATTTGCTTGGTTTTTTGTGGGTTTGGGGTATTTTTCGTTGTTTGGTTTGGTCTGGGTTGCAGTCTGCAAAGTACTCATAAATGCCTATCAGGTGTTGTGGTGCACAGGTACACAGTAGGTGGGTGTTCAGGTGCCTAGGGAGAGGCTGATGAGGAAACGACAGTGTTACCATATAGGATGTTGTTAAATCCCTTCCCCCATTAACCAGTGACATTTGAGTTAAGCTAATGAGAAGCATGTCTGCTGCAGTGCAGTCTGCATTTATTCTTGGAGTCTGCTTTCTTCAGCTTATTTACTGTTTTACCAACACTCTTAGTCACCATTACAGCTGATTAATGATGCCTTTCACTAAAGGGAAACTATTACAGACAGTCTTATTTGATCTACTTTGAAACTTTTCTATTTCTGATCATCTTCTGTCCCTCCTTTCTCCTCCTTCTCATCTTTCTCAGAAATGATAAGTGAGGCAAGAGATAATGCCTTCACAGCCTTTGATCATGTGCTGTACATATGGCACATGATGAAAATCAGACAAAAAAGCAAAGTGATATTCTCGATAAAACACGGACTTCTACATTAATAATTTGCCATCATCTAAATTGCCACAAAATCCTCCACTAGACTGATATAATCCTAATGCCTTTTGCACAATAGGCAGGTTTTAAAGTACAAAACTACATCTCTTCTCTGATATAATCTGTATTTTAATGGAACTTGCTGTATAAGGGATGGCCTCAGGATTTCTATAGCTGGGGTATTCAGCTGCTTGCTTTAGGCTTATCTGACCTTGCCTGCTTTATAAGTAGTTCTCTGAAAGTGTTTTCAGTAATATTAGAAGTGCAAAACTCAGTTCTGATTTTTTTTCCAAATAAAAGCCGATGCATTTGTGTTCTGAGGATTCTATCCAGGATTCTGGATAGACCCATGGATTTACTGAGTGGGAAGCAGTGGCTATGCCCCCATCAGGGTATGTCTTTGTGAAACTAATTTACACCATTTGATTTTCTATACAGATGTCTCATTTTGTACAATGAAAATAAAAGTTGTATTTTGGGGATTTTTACCATTTGTACAAGTACCTGCAGTCCTTGGGGTTTCTTAAAACATCTAAACATAATAGCAAGAATTCCTGGCAAATCAAAGTTAAGACACTTTCTGAGGTTTTAACATTACCCTCTCTCTGGTATGCCTATATGCAGAGGGCATGACTTATCCAAACCTCCATCCACTGAAAGTTAACCAGTCCCAGAAGAGCTTTGTCTGATTGGGAAGGAGGAGCAGAGACCACACAACAGATAGAAAAGCACATTTTCAAAAGAATGTATAGATCAATTACGTCTCATTCATATGTCTTTTTCATAAAGAACATAGGATCCAGCTCATAAATTCCCCAAAAATATTCAGCCTACTGTAAAGACAGCATCTTAACACTGTGCTAAAGAGATGAGGTAATGAGGAATACCTCTCTTTTCTCATAGGTATCAAGTTACAAATATTTTTACACCATGATTCATCAGCTATGTTTGACTTGCAATTTATCTACTCGATTTGCTACTATTCATCTTTCTTCCTTCTGCCATGCACTCTCCTTATATTCTTGAGCAATATCTTATTCCTTCTAGATTTGATTTCCTTTCACTCCAAATCAAGGGAAATAAAGGTTCATCAACATGTCAAGGAGGTATCTGGATTGAGGAAAAAATGAGAAAGGTAAAAAAAGCCAAGGTTTCCACAGACATGAGATCTTGACTGAACAATTTTATTCCATGGCAGGTGGCAACATGCTAGGCCAAATATTTTTAAATGCCTCTTTGCAGTGGTGCCACACAGATAGAGACAAAATCTCTTGTGGAACCATTATCTGATTTATTTCTCTGTATCAAACACTGTTATACTTAAACCCTACAGGCAACTGTCCCTGTAGCACATTTTCCCAATTCTTCAAGCATCTCTTATAACTTTGTCCAATACTGAGAATGTGGCTGTGCACTCATGACCCAGAACTCCTCAGCAAAATGTTTTCTGGAAGTTATTCAGTAATACATAGGTATAGTGCATTTTCTGTTTGAAAAAGGAAAGCTTTTTACCCCTGGAATTGAAGCAACAATTGAAGCTATTGTGCCTGTGAGCAGCTTCTTGAATATGATATAGCATAGTGTATGAGGAATTCAAGTACAGTGAATGGCTTCTCAAGGACAGGAGCTGTTTGCAGCCTTTCTCACCCATAAATACTATTTCTATTACCCACCAGAACAAACTGGGTGATTACTAAATGTGGAACATGAGAAATCAAATCAAGGTGCTGTTATGGAGTTCAGTGGACTATGGTATTAGAAATGTGCTTTACTTAAACAGCTCTGAATTTTTATTACCTTTAGTCAGAGAAAGACACAACATGAAGCAAAGAGGTTTTTTGTGATGTCCAAAATGTGTTTTTAAGCTTAGTTCTTTGTGAATGTTCTCAATTCTACAACTCCTGAGTGTTTTGTTTACACGATTTCCCTGATCATTACAATGCCTTAAAGCATTACAGCCTCTTATGAGACATGGAATTTGCAAAGTGTGTTATAATCACAGTAAAGGCAAGGCAAAGTTCTGATAATACAACGCTTTCGTTCAGTATATGAGCACAAGATCAATAAGCAGTACATTGATGAACATTCAGTCTGCACTGAGGTGAAAGGAGTAAGACACACATTTAAAAGAAATGCTGCAGCCAAGAAATTTTCAACAAATAATTTGTGTCCCAGTAGTGGTTTACCTCAGTTGCCCTTTACATTCTGTGAGGACAACCTGCACTGCAAACATCAGCATTTGCCTTTGCTTAGCAGTGGGAGTGAGAATAGATTTAAAACTAAAAAAGACAAAACATATCAGGGACACCTCATTCACAATCACTTCATATCACAGAGGACCTTGTAGTGCTTGAGATGATATATTGCTCCCCACACTGTCATTTCCCTGGTTTATCCAGTCTTCAGAATTTCTTGTATTCATTGCAGAAAGCCCATTATACATTACATACAATTATGCTCAGCTCTTTTCTCAGAGATTTATCCTTTCAATTTTTAACCATAGGTTGTTGCTTTGAACACCACCTTATCTGCTCAGTGCCTGATTATTAAGGGAATTACACAGGGCTTGCTAAAACAGCAAGTGGTGGTGACAACTTGAATTTAACCTTAACACAACCTTGTTAATGCTGGGACCAATGCCTTAATCTAAATATCTACTTATATACTCTGGTTGTGAATTTTTAGCTGCAGAGAACCTTGTCAAACAGAAGAGTTGCTGGCTGTAGATCAATAGCTGCATGAGCCTGGTCTGCTCTCCTGGTCTTTTCTGAGTGATTAGTTTTGCACCAAAGGTCTGCTGGCAGCCTGTCAGAGGCACGTGTTTGGCCAGTGAAGGTCCCACACATCTCTGTCAATTCCCTGGCATTTGGATGGGGAAATTCTCTGCTGTCTTTGGAAATTCTTACAAGTATTTCATATTATCTATAAACAGTACATTAAAAAAAAAAAGTTGATTAATCAGTTCTGGTTGTGAACTGGAGATGCATGCCTAATAAACAAAGCTTTTTCAGGTTTTCAGACAAAATAATAAGGTATGAAGCTAAACATTTTTTTGTTTTTAAACTTTTATCTCTTCTTTTTTTTTAGTGTAGCAAAATGGAATGAGTAGCATTTCGTCATTTTTGTCTGTGGGAATAATCTGTGACTTTCTCTCCCACTTCTTTCTCCATCTTCCCTCACTCTCTTCTTTTTGGAAATTGTTATTCTCCAGGTATGCTTGTGGGCACTGTAATAAAGTCCAATAATACATTCCAAAATGTTATACTCCTGGAAAATTTAAAACTGCAGACAATTCCAAAAGTTAAGCAGAGAAAAATGAAATAGATTTTAATCTAAAAGCATCATAGATTTCACTTCTGCTATTAAAAAGTTTCACAAAAGAACAAAGAAAAAGAGGAAAGTGTATGAAAGGGGAGTTATTTCTACTGTTATTTCAGATTTTAATATTACTATTTGTTTGCATTATATTAAAAAACAGATTGGAGATATTGATTAAAAATTCATTTTAATTTTAGATGCCTTCCCTCAAAATCATGAGAAATGTCTCTGCATCTGGCTTCAGAATTTAAATACTTGTACACATGTTGGGTGCTGCAGGAAGTGATTCATGCTGCTTGTTTAAGGATGCAGTGAGTCTGCCTTGAGAGGTGCCCATATATCTCCTGCCAATGGGAGGAGAGCAGTCTGGAAAACTTGTTTAGACAAGACAGTATAAAGGGCTCAAGTCAGAAATGGTGTTTTCCACCTCTCTTTCCTTTTGAAATTTGCATTGGGCAGTCCCATGCATTTGTAGGTACCCAGATCCCTGTGATGATCTGCCCTGTAGTCCCTAGACTGCAAAGCCTGGAGGCATGAAGAATTTATATGTGTGTGTGTCTGTGTGTGTGTGTTTAAAGCACTGAGAATAACAGAACCATGATTGTGGAGAATAACACAAAACCATTACACAAACTTCAGAGGTTACTGTTTTATATTTTTTTGCACACAAAATTTTATAAAGATTATAAAGCTGCCAAGCCCATTGAACTGGAGCATCCTGGCCAGTTACTAAGATCATATTAAATAATTTCTAAGTGTTCATGTCATGTTTTTATAAATATTAGATAAGACAGAGCACAAAATAGCCAGGCATTTTTGAGGCTGAAAATAATAAATATGTGGTATTTCTTTATGATTGTTCACATTTAATATTAAAATCCTGATAGTGAGACTGACTTTGGAAGGCAACATTACTAGAGATTGATCTACAGCTATGAAGCTCATGATTTAATGAGGGCAGTACCAGACCAGTAACTCCTGAGCCTGTCTGCTCTTTCTCCTCTAATGGAATATCTTCACCCTCATTTTCTTTCTGAACCTTCAAAAAAAAAAAAAAAGAGTTATAGATCATAGTAACACACTCTTCATGATATTTCATGAGTGTGCTAGAATTTCTGGATTGGAGGTTGTAGTTAGTTAGCTTCCAGAAGACTTTGTATTGACTGCTTTGAGTTTTCACCTTTCTCAGAAGAGTGTCATTAATATTACCATCCTGTCAAAGCAGTGCCAAATGATGACTCCAGTAAAGAAACAACATTCCATCAGTGACCAATTATTTTAAAAAGTTTGGTCTTTACCACATTAACTCCTTGGTTACATTGGAAAGCATTGGTAGCTCTACAACATAAATCACATTTCCTGTGACTGGAGGACAGTAGGACAGCCTGGGTTGGAAGGGACCACATAGATGTGTATATATCTATGAACATATCAGTTTTAGGCATTATAGGATATGACATTTATACAGACTTACTATTAAGAATGAAAAAAAAAAAGTAATACAAAACCATAACTGTATAATGAGCAGGTAAAAATATCTCTATTTTGAAAGAAATGCTGTATCTTACAACTGAAATAAACATTTTTTCTCAATATAATTTTCGAGGTAAGAAGCTTATTGTTATAGCAAGGTCTCCAAAGCATTCATTTCTATTAATGACAGAAAAAAGTCTAAATTTCTCTTAAAACATACAGACCAATTTGACCAAAACTTAACCTAAATTCTACCTGCTGATGTTTTCAAAAGTGTTTATTTGGAAAATTGAACTAACGGCTAGAAAGAATCTCAGTTTTCTTGTCAAGTGCCATGAATTTTACTGATTGTGATATTCATCCTATCTTGAGATAAAATTTCACTCTATGCCTTTTACTGGTTTTGTCAATGAAGGACATTGAAAATAATCTTAGCATCATTTATACTCCCTTTATGTTGTATAATAACAGTCATCGGTTTTACAAGACTGAAATTTACACATAGAACTATATTTTTGCTCTTCAAGAGGGCAAAATACACAGTAAACTGTTCAGCTGTGGTACAACACAGATAAAGCTAAAGGTCTCGGATCAAACCCTCAGCAGGCATAAAATAAATGACATTTTGTCGACTTCAATGGAGGTACTCCTGTATGTGTCAGTGAGGATCAGGAATATGAAAGAAAGCATTACAAGAGGCATGAAGAAAACAAAAGCATTGAAATATTCTAATAAACTGTGATTGTGTGTGGATCCCCAGAGAGCTGCATTCCAGAAATAGACCAGGAACTGCAATTAAAGTATGGATAAAGAAAGACAATGAAACCATCTCATTTTAGATTCATAGGGTCAGAAAAGAGAAATTGCCTGACATATTCTTCCCCTTTGAAAACCACATATGTTAACAAGGGAGGGAGAGCACAGCACCTAAAGCAGAAGAATTTGCTGCATCACTTTTAAAAGGTTTTAGAAAGGAGTATTTTTGTGTGCTTAAGGAAAAAACAATGCTGAGTTAATTCTGAAAATGGGGTTAGCCAGAAATTTGAAGAGCTGAGGTGAAACCTGAAGTGAAGCTGAATATTTACAACTTCACTCTGTCCTAATCCTAATGCTGCAGCATGAATACATTTTCATAATCTCTGTACTTGTGAGTCATCCTGGTGTCCTTTGCTGCACAAATTCACACTGGGCTATGTAATTATTTTTAGAAAATAGGAACTTTGTCATCTTTGCCCTACAGAGGGATCGGGCAATGCCATTGGATCCCCATTGCTTTCCTGAACTTGTGACAATGAGGGACAAGTTCATACCAGTGATTATTCATGAGCTTTGTTGTAATCAGGATGTGTGTATGTAGATACAGAGCTACTGGGAACGGTTTCAATTAGAGCTCTGTGTGATTGGGAGTAGCGATGCTTGCTTCAAGCTTTACAAGCTGATGAAAATAACCTTCCAAATATGGTATCTCAGTCCTGAAAAGCCTGAGGGGCTTCCCATCCTGAAGGAAGGATCTGGCAAAAGAGAGAAATAGTGCACAATTGAATGCTTTCTTTCCACACATAAAAGTGTGGGCCTGACAAAAAGTACTTGGGATTACTGGACAGATAAGGGGCTGTGTAATGAGATATGGAGACCTTCACCTTTGGGTCACCTGTGACATGAAGTCATTATCATCTGTCAGCTGTTTAGCAGTCTATGTGAATTGAATGTTGTCCTCTGTTAGCTGTGAAAAACGTGCAGCACAGAACTGCAGCCAGCCAAAATGGCATGTATTGGCATATTTCAAAGGACACACAGACCACTAAGATCTCCTGTAGTGCTGAGAATGAACAGGCTCCCCTCATTCATAGTTGTTTCTCCTGTGCATATATCCTGCTTTTACTATAGGTTGATCTGGATTATAGGATTATTTATGCTGTTTGATATCCACCACTCCCTCCTGTCAATAACTATTTAATTTAAAAAACATAAAAATGGTTGGGAGTTGGAGCTGCCTCCCCTGCAGAAGAAGGGCCAGTAGAATAGCTCTTGTGTTTCAAACCTGGGGTGTACATAACCCAGCACCTTGCTCTGAATCAAAGTCCAGAGAAAAGCATGATAAAGAATACACATACGGAAATACCCTTCTGTCCACCTATCCTATGCATATCCTTGCATCTTCTCCCAGCAATCAGATTTGAAGACTTTCTGAGCAAGGTGAAGCTGTTCCTGTGTTTGCCTCTTGATGGACCTATCATTCATGAATTAGGCTGTTCCTTTCTGGAACATATTTGTATTTTCTCTGTCTGCAGCGTGACAGCAAAAAGCTCAGAGTGCTGGGCTCCTTCCTGCATTTTACCTTCTCTTTACAGCTCCATCACTTTTCCATGCCTATCTCAGGGGTCACAGCCTCAGATGGAGAACCAAACACCCCAGCTGAATCATAGCCTGATGGCCAGAGAACTTTCCAAGGACATTTCTAGACATGCCTTGACATTTCGCAGGGCAATGGATAAAGCAGTTTTTTTCTGATGGCTGTGAGGGACCTAAAACCCCAATCTTCCCAATTCTTGAGTATGCAGTTTAACCCTTATTAAATGGAAGCAGAGAGCTGCAGGTGGCCATCCTCTGGCCAGTCCAAAGACAGGAGAGGGAAAGCCAGAGCAGCTGCTTTTATTCTGGTTGTTACGCATATGAAGTAGTGGAGGTCTAACAGGCTCAGACCAAGAAAGTGTGTCCACACTGACAAACACATCCAGAAACCTTCGTCTCATGCCTTGCCTTTGACCTTTCCATATGCACAGTGAACTTCCTGAGGACAAATGATGTGATTGATTTCCCAATATAGAGGACAGGAGGAAGAAAAGGAACTGAGGCACAGTGCCTGGTTTCTCTATTTGTGCAATGCTGTCCAGCTAGCTCAGGTTTTAAAGGAATTGAGCAGGAAATGACAGCTCTCTTGTGTTACCATTTTTGACAAAATCTGAGGTTATATTTGTGCAGTGACATCAAATTATTTTTTTGTCTATAGATTTGCTATTCATTGCAATTTTTATATTGATTAAATTGGACCTTTCTAATGTTCAGTATTTACAGTATGGTCATGAACAATAAATATATCCAGACTTGTAAAAATGCAAAACAGCCTCTGACCACAGTTTCCTTCTTTTTTGCACAGTCTCAAAAATAATCTCTCACCCCCAAGAAATGCTGGCTGAGGGGGCACACACATACAGACAGGCACAAGATACCAAAAAGTGCTGCCAGACATAGCTATTCCCTCTGATGAATACTGCCCTGTAATGCTTGCAAAGACTGAAAACTTATAAACAATAACTTGCAGCCTGCCCACAGAGTAAATGAAAGCAATTGATTGAATAGATATAGATAAAAAATAAGAAATCATAGGCACAGTCCATAAAATCACAAGTCCATAAACTTCACTACAGTGAAACTCCCCTGTAATGAAAGGTAAAACTCTGCAGGACTTCTCATACATTCCCTCTTTATTTAGTACAGTGCTTGGGTTTTACACTGCTCCTGATAAATGAAAGCCATCACATTGTTGCCATGGACTACACCTTGGTGAGGATTTTCCAAAGGAGTAACCTTATGGGTTACTGCATAAACATGGGTTTGATGAATGGAGCCCCTGACTGCAGCACTGTGTTGCTGAAGATGGTTTTAGAACATCCTACAAATATTTCTGAGGCAGACACAGCAGTGTATTACACACTGACTCGTTATGCTGGGTCTTGATTCAGTGACACTGGGAAATGTAGACACATTTATCCCCTGACAGATTTAAGGGGTAACTTCTAGTGAAAGCAGGCATTTAAGCATCTTTGACTGCTGATGTGTAGAGTATTAATGAAACTAATTATAATGCTAAGAGTCAGCAATATTAGTTTCCTATGCAATAAAGAAAAAATAAACTAAGTGGACAAAGAGATAATATTTTGATCGAGTTCTATAATTTCTACAGTTTAGGGTTTTTTTTTTAAGTCATCTTGCTGACAGCATTATTAGTATAAGGCACTGTAAATAAAGTTGCATCATGAAATCAAAAGTATCCTCCCAGAGAAAGCATTATAGAGAATCCCAGTGTTTTTTGCCTTGAGGTTTTGCTCTGTTGTGTGAACCCCTGAGATTTTCATCTGAATGAATATTTTGAGAATTGCCTATTTCTAAATTTACCAATTTTATTTGTAGGAGCTGAATGTTTTCTGACTTAAAAATATACATTTTCTTTAGATAAAGAAAATCCTATGTCTCATAAATATTTCATTAGAAAAATAAAAACATGTGAGCTTGTTTTACAGATCAGGTGTCCAGGTTTTAGGAATAAAAATGTCAGGGAGAAGTTGAATTTCAGAAAGAAAATCAGTGAAGAAATTCAGAGTAAACTAACTTGTTTTAAGGTAATAAAGAAATGCATTGTATCCACATTTATATACGTAGAGAATTTATGCAATTCCCATAATTATATATGGAAATAACCAGTTATTATAGACTGCTAATGTAAATGTGTGAGTAGTTGAAAACACACATACACATTTTAGCATAAAAGTATGTTGAAATTCATGTGAAGATTGATATTTATATTTCTATTTGCTTATTTACAAATAATATTTTGTCACTACTGTATAAATATGTGCATGTGCATGTAATACTAACATCCCATACTATATTTTAATGTGCATTTGTTTCATAACTATATGCAGTGAAAAATAAGTTTGAACCATTTAAAAAGAAATTCAAATCTACAGATAAAAATGCATTTTGCAGCAACTGTTTGAAATTGTTGATCTTTCTCAACATATTACCATTCCTGGTAATGGGATGTACTTTGTGAAATTTCAACTTTCTGAGTCCAGGGGTTAACATTTAATCAATAGTTCTCACTGTTATGGGCTCTTCTGGGAAATACTAGGTTGTGATATATGCTATGCATCATGAAGCAGGAGTTAGAGCCTGGTAGAAAAATAATCTGATTGCAGAGTTTCATTGACAGTGCTCTACTCATACATTTTCTGTATGTCATTATTTTTCATAAAGTCCGCATAAAATTGCCGTGGTCTTTTCCATTATAGTGTCTAAAAGATGTTACATACCAGAGTGTTATTGTGCTCCTGTGAAAACCCAAGCTGGGTTCCCTTCGGGAGTTTCTGGGGGCTGCTAATAAATGGAAATGTAATGAACTGGTGCTTGTATTTTCCCAGTTAAACAATAGGTGTGGGGGTTCCTTACTGACATGACTGGAAAAACTGCGTGTTCTCATCGTATTAAAATACAGAGAGTGATCAGAAGAAAAATCCTTCATCTAAATATTCTAAAGTCTTGACAAATTATAATTTAAAGGTCATAAATTAATAGATTCTAGAACCAAAAAGGAGAGCTATGGATATTTAATGGGGGCAAAGTGAGAGGTGACAATGGAAAGATAATTCTTATTAACAAGAATGTCTAGCCTATTCTCTGAGTTGGATACCAAGTGATTATTCCTGAGTCATGTCATGCAGCCTTGGCTGTACAGAAGACAATGAGGGCTCATAACCCTGTGTACATAACCAGACTGAAGACTGGACAATATCTGAACCCAAGCCCAATTTCATGGGCCAGTGTAGAGGGACAGACTTAACAGCTTCTTCAAGCCATTCTTACTTCTTCATGGCTTCATGAGCAAGGCATGGCCATGGCAGGAATTTTTGGTGAAAAGTACTGAAGAAGTCCCAACAGGTTATGTGAAAGAGCAGATCCTTCTCAAAAACATTTTCTTCAGTTAAAACTTCATGATAACGTGTATCTCTTTTTCCTTTTCTCTGAAAGATATTAACACTTCTCTGCTGCTTCCCAGGACTAATTTTCAGGTTTTATGTACAAGCCTGATGTTTTACAAAAGCCATACATCTTCCTATTGGGCCCCTCTCATCCATGTGCTCACAGAAGTCAGCAGAAGATCTTAACACTCCCTTGTCTTTGAGGAATAGGAATACCTAAACGTTTCCATGCTCTCAGAGGATTTGAAGACCACTGTGGATAGTGAGTGGAGATTACAGGCAGCCCCATCTTCCTAGAAAATAATTGTAGGTAGTGGTTGTCCAGGAGAAGTTTATTTCTGCACTTCTTTCTTACACCTATTATAGAAGAGTACTGAGCAGACAGCAGCAGTAAATGGAACCTTATTTATTTTTTGTTAGGATCCATGCTCAAAATTTTTGCTCTCTCTAAGATATAATTCAGGTAGAGAATATCCTATCAACAGCCCTATAGGTGTTTCTTTTGCTGTTTTACTCTGGAGTTTTGTTGGTGAAATAATAACACAGAAGAATTGTGTGTTACTTGGGTGTTATCTTTAATTACAAACATGCTTGCTATTCCCCTCACAACTTTGCAAGAACTGCTAGCTAATACAGAAAACAGATCACTCTTTATGTTTGTGGCAGTTTTTATACTGCAAAGAGCAATGGCAACTAGCAATATATCTGTTTACAGGAGGTATTCCTATTTAGTACACATGTCACTAAACCCAGCCATCTAACTTGAAGGAATCATTATTTTGCAACATAACTTAAAGTAGACCAGTCCCTGTAAATCAGCTATGCACCATGCATGTATATGCTTTTTTTTTATGGCCTGTTTGGGGGAAATTTATAGAGTAGTTCTCCAATAAATAACTTAATTACTGAAATGTAAAGGCTGCAAATGTGTTGCAGTGTAGCAGTGTTGTTCCGAAATAAGGCTACATCTTCCTTACAAGAAAAATATATGCTTGAAGAAATACTGCATTTTGAGGCTGCATGCAAATGAGCTGCTAAGGAATACAGAAAATTTCTTGTTTTCATACAATCCTTTAGTTTTCACAGACCCTTACATTACCCACTTTAATTTTCCTTCACTGACTACAGTCTACAGGTAGCAGAAATGGGATGCAAAGGAAGGAAAGACTCTGTCCTGTGATTTTTAAGTCTGTCCTTTAAGTATGTCCTAACTCCTCACCCATGGAGTGCAAGACTCTTAAAAAACCAAAACAAACCAGGCTGCATGTGGGATGGCTTGGTATAACAATGAATGGTACACAAAACAGCTTGGAAATAGGGAAAAAGCTAGTGCCACTTTAGGACAGCTCTGTCACTCTTACCTCTATATAGTTCTTCTTCAATTGAGAGCTTATGCACATGCTCATCTTCCTCTCTCCATTTTAGTGTCAAGTCATTAAGTATGAATTAAATTTTATTTTAGTTAGTGAGACATGTCTGGTTTGCTCTAGACTCAAGTCACAGTGATGGGCTATGGATGCAAGTGATCTGTGTCTCTGACATATTTAAGTAGTGAATGCTTAAGTGCACAGAATAAAATTCATGGAGTAAAAAGTAACCATATTTACTTTCCTGAGTTCATGCTCAACCATTTCCCAATCTGTTAATGTTTCATATTGCTTGTCATGGGACAAACATATTTAACAGTTTGAGTAATAAATCCAGCAAACACAGCTTAATGGTGTGTCAGAGCTGGGAGCACAGGCTCAGTTCAGGTGCAGCTACCTCAGCATCTCCTCCTGCCAAGGCAAAGCTGTGGTATGTCAAGTCTTAATGAATCAGACAAAGCTCAATGACAAAGCTCCCTGAGACACTGATGACGTGGAATTGTAATATTAAACACCAATGCCCTGATTGCCTCTCCACAGGAATTAAAAATCTCACTGAACCTTCTCTGATGTTTCTCTCTGGCCTTGTGGTCATCTTTTTCCTTGGAATTACTCTTTATACAGAGAGTGTTGCTTCTGGTTTTTTTCCCCGACCTCAGACAGGCTTTCACTCCACAGTTTTGCTCAGTAACTTATTCCAGGTACAGAGCACAAAATACAATCTCATCTGAGAGTATGATCCTCACATTCTTCACCTTATGCCATGTCCAGCAAGACACAAATCAGGGAAAAATTTTTCACTATTTGACACAANGCCTATCTCAGGGGTCACAGCCTCAGATGGAGAACCAAACACCCCAGCTGAATCATAGCCTGATGGCCAGAGAACTTTCCAGGACATTTCTAGACATGCCTTGACATTTCGCAGGGCAATGGATAAAGCAGTTTTTTTCTGATGGCTGTGAGGGACCTAAAACCCCAATCTTCCCAATTCTTGAGTATGCAGTTTAACCCTTATTAAATGGAAGCAGAGAGCTGCAGGTGGCCATCCTCTGGCCAGTCCAAAGACAGGAGAGGGAAAGCCAGAGCAGCTGCTTTTATTCTGGTTGTTACGCATATGAAGTAGTGGAGGTCTAACAGGCTCAGACCAAGAAAGTGTGTCCACACTGACAAACACATCCAGAAACCTTCGTCTCATGCCTTGCCTTTGACCTTTCCATATGCACAGTGAACTTCCTGAGGACAAATGATGTGATTGATTTCCCAATATAGAGGACAGGAGGAAGAAAAGGAACTGAGGCACAGTGCCTGGTTTCTCTATTTGTGCAATGCTGTCCAGCTAGCTCAGGTTTTAAAGGAATTGAGCAGGAAATGACAGCTCTCTTGTGTTACCATTTTTGACAAAATCTGAGGTTATATTTGTGCAGTGACATCAAATTATTTTTTTGTCTATAGATTTGCTATTCATTGCAATTTTTATATTGATTAAATTGGACCTTTCTAATGTTCAGTATTTACAGTATGGTCATGAACAATAAATATATCCAGACTTGTAAAAATGCAAAACAGCCTCTGACCACAGTTTCCTTCTTTTTTGCACAGTCTCAAAAATAATCTCTCACCCCCAAGAAATGCTGGCTGAGGGGGCACACACATACAGACAGGCACAAGATACCAAAAAGTGCTGCCAGACATAGCTATTCCCTCTGATGAATACTGCCCTGTAATGCTTGCAAAGACTGAAAACTTATAAACAATAACTTGCAGCCTGCCCACAGAGTAAATGAAAGCAATTGATTGAATAGATATAGATAAAAAATAAGAAATCATAGGCACAGTCCATAAAATCACAAGTCCATAAACTCCACTACAGTGAAACTCCCCTGTAATGAAAGGTAAAACTCTGCAGGACTTCTCATACATTCCCTCTTTATTTAGTACAGTGCTTGGGTTTTACACTGCTCCTGATAAATGAAAGCCATCACATTGTTGCCATGGACTACACCTTGGTGAGGATTTTCCAAAGGAGTAACCTTATGGGTTACTGCATAAACATGGGTTTGATGAATGGAGCCCCTGACTGCAGCACTGTGTTGCTGAAATGGTTTTAGAACATCCTACAAATATTTCTGAGGCAGACACAGCAGTGTATTACACACTGACTCGTTATGCTGGGTCTTGATTCAGTGACACTGGGAAATGTAGACACATTTATCCCCTGACAGATTTAAGGGGTAACTTCTAGTGAAAGCAGGCATTTAAGCATCTTTGACTGCTGATGTGTAGAGTATTAATGAAACTAATTATAATGCTAAGAGTCAGCAATATTAGTTTCCTATGCAATAAAGAAAAAATAAACTAAGTGGACAAAGAGATAATATTTTGATCGAGTTCTATAATTTCTACAGTTTAGGGTTTTTTTTTTAAGTCATCTTGCTGACAGCATTATTAGTATAAGGCACTGTAAATAAAGTTGCATCATGAAATCAAAAGTATCCTCCCAGAGAAAGCATTATAGAGAATCCCAGTGTTTTTTGCCTTGAGGTTTTGCTCTGTTGTGTGAACCCCTGAGATTTTCATCTGAATGAATATTTTGAGAATTGCCTATTTCTAAATTTACCAATTTTATTTGTAGGAGCTGAATGTTTTCTGACTTAAAAATATACATTTTCTTTAGATAAAGAAAATCCTATGTCTCATAAATATTTCATTAGAAAAATAAAAACATGTGAGCTTGTTTTACAGATCAGGTGTCCAGGTTTTAGGAATAAAAATGTCAGGGAGAAGTTGAATTTCAGAAAGAAAATCAGTGAAGAAATTCAGAGTAAACTAACTTGTTTTAAGGTAATAAAGAAATGCATTGTATCCACATTTATATACGTAGAGAATTTATGCAATTCCCATAATTATATATGGAAATAACCAGTTATTATAGACTGCTAATGTAAATGTGTGAGTAGTTGAAAACACACATACACATTTTAGCATAAAAGTATGTTGAAATTCATGTGAAGATTGATATTTATATTTCTATTTGCTTATTTACAAATAATATTTTGTCACTACTGTATAAATATGTGCATGTGCATGTAATACTAACATCCCATACTATATTTTAATGTGCATTTGTTTCATAACTATATGCAGTGAAAAATAAGTTTGAACCATTTAAAAAGAAATTCAAATCTACAGATAAAAATGCATTTTGCAGCAACTGTTTGAAATTGTTGATCTTTCTCAACATATTACCATTCCTGGTAATGGGATGTACTTTGTGAAATTTCAACTTTCTGAGTCCAGGGGTTAACATTTAATCAATAGTTCTCACTGTTATGGGCTCTTCTGGGAAATACTAGGTTGTGATATATGCTATGCATCATGAAGCAGGAGTTAGAGCCTGGTAGAAAAATAATCTGATTGCAGAGTTTCATTGACAGTGCTCTACTCATACATTTTCTGTATGTCATTATTTTTCATAAAGTCCGCATAAAATTGCCGTGGTCTTTTCCATTATAGTGTCTAAAAGATGTTACATACCAGAGTGTTATTGTGCTCCTGTGAAAACCCAAGCTGGGTTCCCTTCGGGAGTTTCTGGGGGCTGCTAATAAATGGAAATGTAATGAACTGGTGCTTGTATTTTCCCAGTTAAACAATAGGTGTGGGGGTTCCTTACTGACATGACTGGAAAAACTGCGTGTTCTCATCGTATTAAAATACAGAGAGTGATCAGAAGAAAAATCCTTCATCTAAATATTCTAAAGTCTTGACAAATTATAATTTAAAGGTCATAAATTAATAGATTCTAGAACCAAAAAGGAGAGCTATGGATATTTAATGGGGGCAAAGTGAGAGGTGACAATGGAAAGATAATTCTTATTAACAAGAATGTCTAGCCTATTCTCTGAGTTGGATACCAAGTGATTATTCCTGAGTCATGTCATGCAGCCTTGGCTGTACAGAAGACAATGAGGGCTCATAACCCTGTGTACATAACCAGACTGAAGACTGGACAATATCTGAACCCAAGCCCAATTTCATGGGCCAGTGTAGAGGGACAGACTTAACAGCTTCTTCAAGCCATTCTTACTTCTTCATGGCTTCATGAGCAAGGCATGGCCATGGCAGGAATTTTTGGTGAAAAGTACTGAAGAAGTCCCAACAGGTTATGTGAAAGAGCAGATCCTTCTCAAAAACATTTTCTTCAGTTAAAACTTCATGATAACGTGTATCTCTTTTTCCTTTTCTCTGAAAGATATTAACACTTCTCTGCTGCTTCCCAGGACTAATTTTCAGGTTTTATGTACAAGCCTGATGTTTTACAAAAGCCATACATCTTCCTATTGGGCCCCTCTCATCCATGTGCTCACAGAAGTCAGCAGAAGATCTTAACACTCCCTTGTCTTTGAGGAATAGGAATACCTAAACGTTTCCATGCTCTCAGAGGATTTGAAGACCACTGTGGATAGTGAGTGGAGATTACAGGCAGCCCCATCTTCCTAGAAAATAATTGTAGGTAGTGGTTGTCCAGGAGAAGTTTATTTCTGCACTTCTTTCTTACACCTATTATAGAAGAGTACTGAGCAGACAGCAGCAGTAAATGGAACCTTATTTATTTTTTGTTAGGATCCATGCTCAAAATTTTTGCTCTCTCTAAGATATAATTCAGGTAGAGAATATCCTATCAACAGCCCTATAGGTGTTTCTTTTGCTGTTTTACTCTGGAGTTTTGTTGGTGAAATAATAACACAGAAGAATTGTGTGTTACTTGGGTGTTATCTTTAATTACAAACATGCTTGCTATTCCCCTCACAACTTTGCAAGAACTGCTAGCTAATACAGAAAACAGATCACTCTTTATGTTTGTGGCAGTTTTTATACTGCAAAGAGCAATGGCAACTAGCAATATATCTGTTTACAGGAGGTATTCCTATTTAGTACACATGTCACTAAACCCAGCCATCTAACTTGAAGGAATCATTATTTTGCAACATAACTTAAAGGAGACCAGTCCCTGTAAATCAGCTATGCACCATGCATGTATATGCTTTTTTTTTATGGCCTGTTTGGGGGAAATTTATAGAGTAGTTCTCCAATAAATAACTTAATTACTGAAATGTAAAGGCTGCAAATGTGTTGCAGTGTAGCAGTGTTGTTCCGAAATAAGGCTACATCTTCCTTACAAGAAAAATATATGCTTGAAGAAATACTGCATTTTGAGGCTGCATGCAAATGAGCTGCTAAGGAATACAGAAAATTTCTTGTTTTCATACAATCCTTTAGTTTTCACAGACCCTTACATTACCCACTTTAATTTTCCTTCACTGACTACAGTCTACAGGTAGCAGAAATGGGATGCAAAGGAAGGAAAGACTCTGTCCTGTGATTTTTAAGTCTGTCCTTTAAGTATGTCCTAACTCCTCACCCATGGAGTGCAAGACTCTTAAAAAACCAAAACAAACCAGGCTGCATGTGGGATGGCTTGGTATAACAATGAATGGTACACAAAACAGCTTGGAAATAGGGAAAAAGCTAGTGCCACTTTAGGACAGCTCTGTCACTCTTACCTCTATATAGTTCTTCTTCAATTGAGAGCTTATGCACATGCTCATCTTCCTCTCTCCATTTTAGTGTCAAGTCATTAAGTATGAATTAAATTTTATTTTAGTTAGTGAGACATGTCTGGTTTGCTCTAGACTCAAGTCACAGTGATGGGCTATGGATGCAAGTGATCTGTGTCTCTGACATATTTAAGTAGTGAATGCTTAAGTGCACAGAATAAAATTCATGGAGTAAAAAGTAACCATATTTACTTTCCTGAGTTCATGCTCAACCATTTCCCAATCTGTTAATGTTTCATATTGCTTGTCATGGGACAAACATATTTAACAGTTTGAGTAATAAATCCAGCAAACACAGCTTAATGGTGTGTCAGAGCTGGGAGCACAGGCTCAGTTCAGGTGCAGCTACCTCAGCATCTCCTCCTGCCAAGGCAAAGCTGTGGTATGTCAAGTCTTAATGAATCAGACAAAGCTCAATGACAAAGCTCCCTGAGACACTGATGACGTGGAATTGTAATATTAAACACCAATGCCCTGATTGCCTCTCCACAGGAATTAAAAATCTCACTGAACCTTCTCTGATGTTTCTCTCTGGCCTTGTGGTCATCTTTTTCCTTGGAATTACTCTTTATACAGAGAGTGTTGCTTCTGGTTTTTTTCCCCGACCTCAGACAGGCTTTCACTCCACAGTTTTGCTCAGTAACTTATTCCAGGTACAGAGCACAAAATACAATCTCATCTGAGAGTATGATCCTCACATTCTTCACCTTATGCCATGTCCAGCAAGACACAAATCAGGGAAAAATTTTTCACTATTTGACACAAGAGGTTGTCATCTGAACATCTTATCCAGTAATAATCACAATTCATTAGTATTACTTTCTGAATAGAGTAAGACAAAACAAAACAAGAAGATTTGTGTGATAAAGATTCAGTACAAGGTAGTAATTTACTTCAGCTACTGACTATATTCAACTTGATTTAAATATCTTAATATTTAATTATCTACATTCATCTTACTGAAAAGCACATAAAGGAACATCTTCAAAGAAATTAGCTTTGAACATTATTTACAGACAAGGTGACAGCTGTCTAATTCATTCTCTTGCACCAAGGGAGAACAGTAAAGTGATGTAAAAAGGTTTTGAACTGTATTATTTAATTCACATAATAAATTTCAAGTAGAGTCATGCGGTAGGGTTCTGTGTGGTTCACTGCCTTTCTACTGACTGTCTTATTAGATGTTTGCACATCTACGTCTGGCCCACATAAATGATTTCTGTAGTTGTCTTGAGTAAACTTGCAACAGCAAAATAGTATGCTTTTACAAGAGTGTGTATTCCTCTGGTGTGTGTTGTGTGCAAATTCAGCATGAAACATTCTCAAAAGCACAATACTGTTTCAAAGGCCTTAAGGCAGAGGAATGTTAATGTGATTGCTCTCAGTGCTGATTGTGTACTCTGCACTGAGCAAGTTCTGTTCTGCCCTGAGTCGCTTATTGACTAGAGCCTGATGGCAAATGGCAGGAAAACAATACTGCAGGTGGGTAGATAGATAGACCTCTTGGGCTTCTGTCCAGTAATGATGGGATGTAAATGTTATTTGTAGTGAAAAAAACCAAAACAAACCACTTTTGGCTTTGATTCTCTGCATAAAACAGGGTTGGGATTGCTGTGCTCTGCAATTTCTGTAATCCTTTTAGCACTGAGCTGTGTAATGCTGGTCTTTCATTAAAATACTCTTGAGGATAAGGAAGAACAGATATACTCCTGACCTTACCAAATTTAGCATCTTGGAAAGAAGATTCAAACTTTAATGTCAAATAGCTGGTGTGTCAGTCCAGAGAGCAGTAAGTGAAAGGAGGACTGAAAAGCTGAGATGTAAAAAGGTTAAAAACTATGTTTCAGCAATAGGGTCTGCAGAAACCGATTGCTCTGATGTAGATTAAGCTGTACACTGACCTTTCAAAGAATAAGCATTTTTCTCAGCTGTCACTGTATGAATGCACGAAACAAGCAATATCATTAGGGAAGACACCCAGGCTGGCAGACTTTGAAGAGATTATGTCAATGAGTCATGACCTACCCATTCAGCAAATGAAGTGAAGGTTAGAGCTTGTACATATAAAATAAATTTGATAGAAAAACTGCAATTATGTTTCTCTCTTAAAAACATCTTGCTCGTAAAATCTGAGATTACTTAGAGCTTGTGTACTCAAATATATATTTGCATATATATATATCTATATCTATATATCTATATATATATATATATAAAGGGTTAAAATCAGCTGTGGTGAACATCTCCAACATTTTGCACCTACATGTGTTTCCTACTCAGTGGGAGCCAGCATTCTTAGCCTATGAAAATTGTGATTATTTCAGACATTTTGCATCTGGCAAATGGTATTTAAGAAATAGTCTCTGCATGGTGTTAATAACATCCAATCATTCTTAGCACTTGTTAAGTTGAGCCATTCTGGGACATTTTCACCATTATTTACAGAAAAATATGACTGCTCTTTTGAGACCCCAGTAGAAATTGTGACACTAGGAAAGCATGAACGCATAAAGGTTTAGGCTGTGCCAAGTTAGAAATTACATAGGGAAGAGTGTGGTCAGCAAGCAAAGGGAGGCTATCATTCCCCTCCACTCTGCCCTAGAGAGACCACAACTGGAGTGCTGTGTCCAGTTCTGGGGTTCCTGGTTCAAGAAAGATGAGGAACTTCTGGATTGGTCCAGCAGAGGGCTACAATGATGATTATGGTCCCAGAGCACCCCACTTATGAGAAAAAGAGGGAGCTGAGCCAGTTTAACCTGGAGAAGGGAAAACTGAGAGGGGACCTCATCAAAGTCTGTCAGTGTCTGAAGGGAGGGTGGCAGGAGGATGGAGCCAGGCTCTGCTCAGTGGTGCCAAGCAATAAGATGGGAGGAAAAGGGCAGAAACGGTGGCCCAGGAGATTCCATCTAAATATGAGGAAAATCTTCTTTACCATGAAGGTGACCAAACAGTGGAACAGGCTGCACAAAGAGATTGTGGGCAACTGCTTGAATATCTCCTTCAAACCCCACCTGGATGTGATCCTGTTCAATCTTCTTTAGAAGGGTAGTTGGACTAGATGATTTCCAGAAGTCCCTTTGAGCCTCAGTCATTATGTGATTCTGTGATTCTGTGAATCAGGTGGATTATTTTTTCTTTGTGCTCTGCAGTCATTGATAGGACTCCCACCTGAAGCACTGTGTACAGTTCTGGTGCCCCCAACATAAAAAGGAAGGGTTGGAGAAGTCCAGAGCAGCAGCATGAAGTTGATAAGAGGACTGGAACATGTTCCCTATGAAGATAGGCTGAGAAAGCTTGGGCTGTTCAGCCTGGAAAATAGAAGTTTGTGTGGAAATCTCATAACAACTTTTTGGTATCCGAAGGGGGCCTATAAGGAAGCTGGAGAGGGGTTCTGCATCAGGAACTGTAGTCACAGGACAAGGAGTAATGGGCACAAGTTAAAAGAGAGGAAACTTAGGTTGAATATTAGGAAGAAATTCTTTTCTCTGAGGATGGTGACATACTGAAACAGGTTGCCTGGGGAGGTTTTGGATGCTCCAACCCTGACACTATTCGAGGCCAGGCTGGATGGGGCTTTGAGCAACCTGGTCTAGTGGGAGGTGTCCCTGCACATGGCAGGGGGGATTGCAACTAGATGATCTTTAAGATCCTTTTCAAGCTTTAACATTCTATGATTCCATGATATAAACCTCAGATGAGCTAGCTGCTCAGGTTAAAAGTGTTTCTACCCAGCAGGAGTAAACTTTCATGGCAAAAGGTGTAGCGAATTCACTGTTTTCTGGCACAACACCAAGCTGGTATTAATCTAACTACACAGGCCAAGAAATGAGGGCATGGTGGGGTGAATTTCAACACTGAAACACTGAGCAAGCCTTCCAGAAAGCCTCAGCTCTTGGGGAGCCAAATGCATCCTTGCGTAAACACATTTTTGCTGCACCAGAACACAAACTATCAAGATTAAAACTAGATTTTTTATATTTATTCAGGTTGCAATTGGAGAAGATATTGCTCGACACACATGGGTTTGGTGTGGGAGCTGTTGCTGGCTGGAGGGATCTCATTTGTTGAATCTCTGGGTTAATATAGCAGTCAAGCCCCAGACTCTAAAAGTGGCAAAACACAGGCCATCAAAGCCTTTTCTTCCATGCCTCTTATGCAATTGGGAAGAAATGGTAAATATGCAGCTTTCTATGATCAGTCTTTACAAAAAAGACAGGTATGTCTGCTCACGAAAAGCATAAATAAGCAGAAAAAAAATACTTTTCTTATACAACCCCTTCATCTGTGTGCGAAACTGAATATCAGCCTAATCCCTCACAGCCCACCAAACCACTTCACATATGTCAATCAAGGTTATGTAAGCTATAAATTGCAGACTGACAGCAGGAATTTTACATGCTTGACCCAATCTCTTTGAAAAGTGTCATTGATCTGGGTGATTCTAGCACCAGTCTTTGTCCTACCAAGCTTGGAAAGACCAGTAAGAAAAGGGGAGGAGGAGGAAAAAGAGGCTGTGGCTGTGCAGATTCCAGCTTCAGTCACTTCAATGAAGGCAAAGAGGCAAAGGAATGCTAGGGGAAGAGACTGTGTTCTTTCTGCTAATTACTCTTCACTCATTCCCTGTGGCTGGGAGACAGTGTGCTCTTCACTGACCGGCTTTATCAATACACCAACATCGTAGCAAGTTGGGAAGAAATGTTCTCCCATTCTAAGTCTGTCTCCCCTAAGGTCATGCTGTTCTGTAGACAAAGACTTTTTTTGATTAGGCCTCTGGGAAAATTATTTTTCAAGTTTCGTTGCATGCATAGCTATTGATGACACAGGCGTAGCACGAGAAAACTTTTGTAACATAGGTGAATATTAAGAGCTGTCTGTACCCTTAATTGCCATATATATGTATAAATACTTCCTAATCATGTGTTTGACTTTTGAAACTCTGCAAAGTTGCATAATGAATCTGGAGATCACTGATCACAGAACAGAAGGTCATGGACTGAAGGGTTATATTTCTCTTCAGTAAGAAAGGGGTTATAGCACCACTGCTGCATTCTCAGGAGTTCTGGTCAGGGAGGAATCTCATTCACATAGATTAGTGATACTCATGATGATACCTCATTTTCTGCCTGCTCACTGGCTTTGAAGCAAATGTGTTATCAAAAAGTGTGCATAATTATGCTTTTATGTTCTCTATATATATACAGACATTTTATCCACTCTGTATAATTTTTGCCACATGACATTTTAATGTGGACCATCGTAAGCCACCTTCATTTCCGTAAGTGGCTTCTGTTAAGAAATTCTAAGCTTGTGATAAGTTCATGATCTCTGTCTTCACTAAGTCCATTATTCATGCTCCCACACACAAAGTTGTCTTTCCTCTTTTTCTTGTTTTTGATTTCTACTAATGGCACAAATGAAAGGAGCTTGTGCTATTACATTCTGACATTTAGCATCCCTAATAGTCCATCTTGCATACAGATAGTAACAGCACTTGCTTTCTCCTGGACCACCTCTTTTACATTCCCTATTTGTTTTACTGTCATTGCCTTACACAAACATGCAAGGTGAGAGCCTTTCCTTGACATTTCTCTTGGAGTAATGATAATCTCACTGCCTTTTGCTGCTTATTTTGCCCCTGTGACTAAGTCTGAAATTAAAGTTGAGCTTCATGCTGCACAGTCCTTTTCTGCTTGGCTGCAGAAATCTGAACATCAGAATCTACATCCTGAGGTAATTAAAAAGAACCTATGCCAGAAAATGACAGCACTGTCTCACCAGTTCAGATAGCCCAGAGGACCAGAAAAGACCTTTCACAGATCTGATTGTCACCGAATTTAGACTCATTTCAGTTTCCAAACAGTTTCATCCATGTAGAGGTTCATTGCTCACCCCTGTCCTTGTAGCCCATCGGTCTGAAAATTTGTCCTTCTAGATTCTGTGGTCCAATAGACAAAGGCTTGGTCATCATATTATACAAGAGTTGTTGGAGGGGTTTCAGAACTATGACACTTAAGAAAAAGACTGGTTTGTACTCTGCTGAGGTTAATAGCCTTGCAGAACTCATAAAAGCATTCACAATTGTTCTTGACTGAATCATCATAACAGCAAGCAGGTGCTTAAATATAATCATACGTTTTGGGGAACTGTCTCAGATCATTTGTCTGGCTCCAAGGATGTGCCTCACAGCTGTTCATCTGAAAGACATATAATGTCTCAAATTGGCCACTTGGCTTTCATTTCTACCAGAAACAGTGTGCAATTTAAGATCACTTTGTTGTTTACACGTCTTAAGCAAACGACATAGAAATGGCACTTTTATATGTCAGAAGTGGTTTCTTTTCTGTTAATGAGTAGAAAGTCCCTTTACTTTTTCATCCAATTTTGCAAAGTCTATTATGTAAGTTTGATTTGTTTCATGGGTATAAATGTTCTTTCTGACCACTAATAGTTTTCAGCTGACTTCAGGCAGCTTAACATATAGATTATTACTGGTAAACAAACTCACTGACAGAAAAGCCAATGACCCTTTAACACATACAGTGATATTTTTTAAAAGAATAGAATCTTAATTTTGTTGAATGATCAAATGAGTTCATTCTTTTCTCTAAATGAAAAGTGAAGAATAATTAAATGTTTCACTTTCAACTGTCCATATAATCACTGAAGAAATCTCACTTTCATATACGGCTGCTTCTGGACATATTTGTGTGGTTTAGATTATTCAAATTAGTCTTCCAATTATTTTTAGTTCTTTTAGGGGATACCAGTAAGATACTACTTTTGAATAGAGTAGTTCATGAAAAAGAACCCCCACAATTCCACAACTAGTTCTTTTTTTCACAACACAGTTTGTCTTTTTTCTCCTACTACAGTAAAGATGTGCAAAGTGGTGAAAGAAAGACTAGACTTGACTGATGACATTTTCCACTCTTTGCATAATCAAACTGTAAAGGCAATGCAAAATCAGGGGTCAATACTACCAGCAGCAGTGTAATAGCTTTACAGCTGCTTTGCAGTTTCTTTTGCACAAGCCAATGGTCGCAACACATCTGGTAGATGAGGTCCCCTTAGTCCTCTGAGTAGCCTACTGCATCTCCTCCTTTAGATGCTGAAACAGTAAACCAGTTTGCTGCTGTCAAAAAAAAAGGAAAGGAACAAAATGGAAAGAATGTATGGTGTCCTCCTGCAAATGGATCATTTTTATTGGGGTTTTTTATCCCCATTTGTTCCTTTGCCCTTAATACCTTAATACCATTACCTTGCAACAGAGAATCAAACTGCTGAAAGGAAAGCTTTGAGGACTTGTTTCCAAGTCTCCAGGAAAGTCTGAACAGTCATCAAGAAAATATCTTGGTTTCTTTATGACTTCTCTTTTTGCTTGGGGATCAAAACTTGATTTCAAAGTGCATCTATGAAGTTGTATCTTACATCTCAGTGAAATACCTGGGAGGCCCCTTCAATGTCAATGAATTGCATGTGAGACCTAACAAGTGCTGTGTGCCTTGTTTCGATCAAGCTGTACAATAAATGGTACATTGATTTAGCAACTGAAGTAATATTTACATGATTAATTATGGAAATTTTTCTGAAGTGCCAAAGTGTCTGAAGTCAAACGTAGACTTTGCTATATTAAATCAGTAATTCCAATCTGGTAATCCAGTGTTTTCATTTTTTTTCTTTTGCAGATATGTGCAGACGAAGGCAGATTTCACACTTTGAAAGTAGAAAACTTTTGTTATAACAACTTTTCTCAGTAGAAGTAATTGCCTTTGGAAAGTGCGATATTCATGTGTCTCTCCACAGATTAATTCTCTTGGATCTTATCAGCAGTGGCAAAAGAAAATGGAACTTCTGTCTCCTTTCCTGTAATTTAGACATGTCTAAGCATTGCAACCGCTATTTTTTCTAGTCCTTTAAGGATAAATTATCAAGTGGTAAGGAAATGCTAACCTTGTTTGCATTAGGTTTCATTCCATACTGCTATTTCGACTAGGTGGAAAATAGTCTCTTGTACGGAAATGTTTTGGGGAGTGAAAATCTTCCACTATACAGATTTGCAGCCCAGAGAAGGATAAATGTAGTTTTCAGACATTTTTTTTTCCTCTACTGTGATAACTAAGACACCAAAACTATTTCATCCTTGCATGTGGCTTTTTTTTTTCTATATACTGTTTTGCTTATGTTAATTGTTCAGCTAGGGAAAGAAAATCTAGCCTGTTATTAAATGTTCGTGGAATTCACAGTGGAATCTAATGTGATTGTGGTGTTGCTGGGCTGCTTACTCTCAGGGAGAGGCTTTCTGCTGCCCTTTCTAGAGCCAGACCTCTGTCTGACCGTGCAGTCAGCCTGCAATCGGCCACAGGCAGATGTTCTGAGAAACCCCGAGCAAGTCAATAAACAACTGGAATTGAACCTGCACTCTGAAGAAACAGATAGCTCGGGGTAGTGCTGCAGCAGTGGTGTCTAAGCACAGCAACCCAATTCCTCTTTGTAATGGATGACCAGAGGGGGAAGTAAAATGGATGTAGAGCAAAGTAGGAAAAGAACAAAAAGTTCTCTGGAAACTTGGATGTCAAATGAGTATATAAGGGAACATTTATAATACATCTTGTTTACCTGGAATTAAACTTTAAGGATATTCCTTAACTTGCACTCTCCTAAGAATGATTGCTTTTCTCTATTTAGTATAATATTATATCTACTTGAACCAGCTATTAATTAATTGCAGAAGTATAGTATAATTAGCTTTTAATGAAAAATACTTATATAGATAAATATTTGTATACTCCAAATATCGATTGAAAGTTTAAAGAGGAGAAAGGCTCAGGCCAATATCTGCAAAACCAGTCAATCTGTCTTTAATTATAATTTTGGAGGGATTCACACTGCTTGTTTTTAAAGAGTGATCTGTTCCAGTCTGATCTGATCCAGTTCCAGTGTGAATCTAATCACACTGGCTTACTCTATGCTCATCTCTGTAAGTATCCTAAGACTTAGGTGCGCCTGAACTGAGTTTTCTTTGTAGTTTTCCTCTAGAGATTAAAGTGCCCATCACAGTAAGAATCAGTATATGACATCTTTCATGGGAACTGGGCTTGCTAGAGCATTTACTAGAAATTAGTGACTGCAAGAGCAGAAATCTGTCCTTCACAGCTAAAGCTGAGGAAATGAAATAACTGTGCAAATAGGCTGCAAATGCTTTAGGAATCATGCCAACAAAACAGTTCCCTGTGACCCATAGCCTAAAGCCATGACAAAGGCCTAGTGTCCTTGAATATGCAAAAGAGGAACAAGTATTTGGAGGTGGAAAGTGGTTTTGCCACTCCAGCTTGTACAAATTGTGTCAACCTAAGCTTCTGGGTCTGGTTTTGGATCTCGTAATTTAAAAAAGGACTTAAGAAATCCCATGCATCTCACTTGTGGTCCAAAAGTTCTCTTACAATGGAAAACAGTGAAATCTAAATCTCATTAATTTGTCCAGAGGAGACCAACATAAGCTTTGATTTGATAGCACACATGCCATTCTGAAGAGAAAATAGTCACTTCTAGGGAGAATTCTAATCTGCTAGGAGAAGGCACTGTAAGAACTAACACCTAAAGTTAAATCTGTAGATTCAGCCAGAAGGAAGGCACACAGGTGCTCAGCATGCACTGGAAGAGACTGCTGAAAGAAGTGCTGAATTTTTTATTTCTCGGAGCTTTCATATCAAAACTGACTGCCTGTCTGGAATTGCCTGAGTTGAAATCACATCCTTGTGTTCAATAAAGGCATGCCTGGATGTAAGGCTTGATCAAGGATCTCCTACTAAATAACCTAGTGGTCCTTGTTGACTTTAAAATCAGGCAATCTATTTCTTCTGCGGGCTGAGAGGAGAAAAAAGAGATAAAGATTATTTCCATATTTTCATTTTGGGAAGGTGCTCAGAGAAGTGTGATGCTGTACTATATATATAGATAGATGGACAGATGAGAATTGATGACTTCTTACCGTGAAAAGAAAATTCTCATACTTGCAATGTAATAAAAGAAACATCAAAATAAAACAGATTAATTTTTCCTTTAATTATCACAGTTTCTACAGCTGTTGAGAAAATTATATCTTCTTTAATATGCCAAATTTCATATTATAACCAGCAGATAACAAGGGACTAAGAGTAATTGGAATTAAATTTATACAGTGGAGAATTCTCTGGTTTAATGTTGTCTAAACGGGTTTTAACATATTGAAACTGCCAGAAACTCACATGTGAATAAAAACTGTTAAAGAAAAAGAAGAGGAAAGAAAAGTAGGATATCAAGTAAAAACAGTTCCAGAAAACTTTTGAAGTAAAATAGTGCAATGCAACTGACAGCTCCCATGAAGTTCCACTACTATTGATCAGTGCTCAGTTAACATAAGTTAAGTGCCAACACTGATAAGGAATAGATAAGTCTCACAAAACATGATTCTCCTGGGTGACAGGTTATTTTCCTCCATGACATTAATCCTTTATTTCTTGCAAGATGAGAAACTTCAGAGGAAGCTCAGAGGAGAGGCAGGAGCAGCAATTCTCTCAGAGAACAACCTATTTTGATGCTGGTATTTGTTTCAGGTCAGCACCAATCATGTTCAGAGCTCCCTGCTGTGCAAAGCTCTCCCACAGAAGCATGGAAGGTGACCTTACACAGTTGGTCTTACAGCTGAAATCACCAAGATACAAGGTGGGCAGTGAAGGAAGCAGAGGCTGTAACTTGCTTGAATACCCAAGTAGGAAAGAATTCAATCCTGGGACTCTGGGATTCTGAACACTGTTGTTTACTGTCCCTGACTGTGAGAACTGAGATGTGAATTACCACTAAAGTCTGAGGCAAATCCCAAGAGCACAGCCTCTGCCAGTCTGCAGCATCTTCCTGCTGAGGCACCTGGGGTGTCCTCAGCCAGCCAGCCACCTTCCTCATAGAAAAAGCACCATTTCATGGTCTTGTCTTTTCCAGGTTTTTGCTGAAGGAGATGCTATTTTGGGTTCACACAAATCTTGGGCAAAATCCTAGCTGCATGAATATCAATGGGAGATGTTCTGTTGGCTTTGGTGGGAGCAGGGTTTTGCTTCTCAGGCTCATGGACCGGAAACAATGCAAAGATAGCTTTGAGGGTGTGGCTTTTCAATGGCATCAGTAGGAAAGGAGCCTTTTCCTGGGCCATCCAAGATACTACCTTTTAGGGTTTGGCCAAAATATGTGGACAAAAATAGTCTTCATCTGCATAGATTTCAATGGTGGGCACATCTCTGCATTATTGCCATCTTATTTTCTTTATCAGGTGTTAGAAACAAATTTGCAAGCATATCTTCTGATGCCCCTCCTTTCCTGCATTTGTAATCAATCATAGGGTGATTTTGAGAACATGAATTAAATGCCTTATGGGTGAAATGAAACCAAAAGATGGATTTGGGGAGAGCCCTGAATGTGCTCTAAGTACTAATAGATGCTCAGTCCGTGGGGATAGAAGAGAATTACTCCAAAAGAGGCCATGGTCAGAGTGTTTGTGGGTGCTCCTCTGCATCATCAAAACTTTTGCTCTGCAAAAGTTTTGCTCTGCAAAACAGATTTGGCCCTGTTGTACCACATTCCTGACTAATATAAGCACAGATATATTTTCAGCAGTTATATATCCAGGTTAGCACTATATTGAAACTGGCCTTTACACACTCTGTCTGTACATGACCTAAAGCATTTAAATTAGTGCCAACCATTAGAAGTCTTGTACCTAAGGTAGTGTTTGAGCTGTATCTGTAAAGGCATAAGAATGACTTTAATTCGTGTGGCAACCTACATTGATTCCATAAATCTTCTGGATATCCGAAAAGTCAGATGCTCTCTAAGTTAGGGCTCCCATAGTTCTTTAAATCATGTGATCCCAAAATCATTGGAATTATTTATATAGTCAGAGTAGAAAGATTGCAAGGTCTTGCTTTTTTTTTTCTCCAGATAAAGACAAACAAATGAGAGCAGTGCCTTAATCCAGGGTGGGTGTGAGGTACATGGGGAACCGCCAGTGCCTGGTTATACCCACACTGTGCAGAACACACGAGGTTCAGCATGTCTGTAGGCTGGCCCAAGGCAAAACTGTCATGGATTATCAGAAAAAAATTTCAGCTGATATTATATCATGGTATAACCCGAGGCAGTAATGAAAGGAACTTTCTCTTTATGTGCTTTCATTTGAATCTTGGCTTCTGTAAGAATGCACTGAAAATAGATGTCACCAGATCATGACTGAGATTTTCCCAACCCCACACCTAGCTCTGTACATTGCAGGAAAATAGAGTTTTGTTGCTATTAGCTTCAGGATTTAAAATTCTATTACAAACACAAATAGCTAAGAAGGAAAGAAATTCACTGTATAGATAGCAATCCCTATGTGGGAATAATATAGAAAATTAATACTTAGCTGAAGTATATAATGATGGTATCAATCTGGACTGCTAGTTCCTATGTTCATTTCACCTCTAGTTTACAGTCAATAAGATTTCTGAATGGCACAAAAGTGCTCCACTTAAGTGGCATGATTTCTAGGAAGCTGTTGGAAATTAAGGTCAAGAGACAACACTGCCTGGAAGGACCAGAACACATTCTCAGAAGAATAGGTGAAAAGATGATTTTGTGACATTATATTCTGACACTGTGAATCAATTTTAATGAAGGATATATTTGCTTTATTTTTGCAGGGATCAAACTGAAAATATTTAATGCCCTAGGCCTGAAGGACAAAAAGTGTTTTTTAAATGGAGTAAAGAAGTACTATATCTTTGTATTGAACATGAATTTGAGAACTAGAGCTATATAAAAATACTTTCATTGCCATATTTTTCTCACAGAAACTGAATAAAAGCAAGACTGTGTACTTCATCTTTCTATTGGTAGTTGGGATCTGCCTATAAATTCCTATTGTACATGGTATTTTACTCAGATTTTTCAAGGAGGAAAAGATTCCACTTCCTAAGTCATCCCAGCTTCCAAAGGGCCAGATAAATATTTTTTTCAGAATTATGAGTTAATTACAATAATCTGACAGCAATACAATTTAAAGATCCAAACATTTCTGTACATATATGTACAAAAAATATCCAGGAGTCTTTTAAATCCACTTGTGAAGTGCAACTGTTTCTGCAATGAGATGTAACAAACAATTAATTGTAAAAATACATGATAGTTTGAGATGACAGGACAATGGAACTTCTTCCTGTCACAATTGTGTCATAAGTAGAAAAAATACAATTATCCAGTTGGAATTTGAGAGGGACATTAGAATTAGCAAAATTGTTTCTCTAAAGAAATGGGAGGATTTACATGTTACAGAGGAAACTAAAAATACATTGAAGAGACTTGCTACATAAGGGCTTTGGTTTTGCTACCATTGAAATAAACCAGCTTTTCTCACTGGGGAGAAAGATTGGTTGATCAACAATGCAAAAATTCCCTCCTAACACCTTCATTTCTAAATTTGGCTTACTAATATCCTATGGGTTCTGCAATCATATTCTCATGGGTATTTATGCGTTTCTCTCAGGAAAGAGCAAGCCAACTACCTGTTCTTTCTGTTAGGAATACTGGCTGATGGTTTTATTCTCCACAGTGGACTATTCCTAAATTTTAGATGTTTTTGGAAGTAAATAGACTAAACTGATTATGTCTATTCATTCAGTGTGGTTTGTCGTCTCTTTGCTATTTGGTTAGGCTTTTTAAAAGGTAATGATAACTGATAAGATCATCTCCATCCTTTTATTTTTTCCACATCTGTTTGAACAATTTTGCCTAACTTATACAACAAGTTTGGGGTTGTTTTGGTTTTTTTCTTAGTTGAGCTGTTTTCTTCTCTTGCTTTGCATTTGGTTCTAATTACAACAAATTCAACTGGCATTACAATCATTGTCATTATTGTGATTATGTGCTGAAATGAAGAACAACCAAGTTGTCCCAGAAGATTACACACTGCATTACCCAAAAACCCCTATAGTGTAGCACCATGGATAGAAACTGATGGAAAGATGAATTCTACCATGCTACCAATGTGGTAAGAAGCCTCCATAGTCTCATAGTTATGATTTCTTTTTCTGCAAATATCAAAGAATAACATACAAGTTGAGAAGTATTTGAAAACTGCTCTTCCTTCAAATGCAATCCACAGGTGTAGCTCTGTAAGTACCTGATTCCACTATAAGAATCATATGTATGAATGGAAAAGCTGTTTTTTAAGCTTTTAAAGTCCTTAATGTTAATTACTGCAAATAATGACTGGAACTGCAATTAGAGTTCAACTAAGGGTTTTCTAAACTAATAATAGTGCCTCATTAATATTGCTCATGACTGTCTACTGGGAATTATTTAGCAGCCATGAGACTTATTATGTATAGGAACTCAGTTTGAACTTTCATGACTCCTCTTCAGAAAAATTAGTGATGTCCTGCAAACCCACAGGACCACATCTTCCACTGTTTTTTTTTGTTTGTTTGTTTTGGAAGAAGGACAGTTTTAAATTAACTTTGCACCCAACCAAATCAAAATTAAGATTTGTAACACTGAACACATCTCATTAAAAAATCTTCTAGATGAGAAAATTTACTTTGCTTTTCACTCTATATTGCAGAATTCCACTCAGAAGACAAAGACTACCCTGACACTAGAATGAACCTTCAAGAACAAAACTGCTAAACTCTTTTAGGTCACTACAGCCTTAGAGAAGTTTTACAACAATAAAGTAAGTTATGCCTCATCCTTTCAGCTAATAATGCTCCTATAAATTTGACTTCTTTATGAGCATTCCCACCATAAAACTGCATTTGTTCTTAGAAGATCTGTGTCTGGTCCACAATACCATAGCATAGACCTCTTAAATACATGTCTGCAAAAGATTGTGTACATGCTTGTCTCCAGTTTTGTCAGTGGAGTCTTGCCTTTGAATTACTTGATCTGTCAAAGGTAAGCCTGTGCTTAGCAGCCTGTGTCTGCAGTTTTGGGTCTCTAGCCAAAGTGTTTTCTCAAGGGCTCTTTGGTCATTTCCTGAATTCTCTTTGAAAACGGGACCCAGTTTGATGCACTCCTCGCCTGCCCACAGCTCCCCATGGAAGTGGCTCAAACTAGTACTGAAAGTACTCAGCTCATGTTTTTCCTCAGGAGACTCTCTTCTACTGCACCTCCAGAAATGCCCACTGTATGAGCACAATTTTGTGTGCTGAGCTCACAGGTTTTAAGGCAGCTTTTTGGCCAGATAATGGTAATGATGACCACAAACTTCCTCAAACTGGCTCTCACACCAGAGATTCTTCCCATAATAAATGCCTAACAATGCTTTTTTTAGAAAACATTCCTTTCATAAAAAGTCACCTTCATTTATTTTGACTAGTGTTTTATTTACTGTAAGCTTTCAACCTAGTAGCCATACAGGAACTGGAAGAAAAAACAGAATGCCTGTCACACAAGGGTACCAGTGTTTCAATACAGTTAATGAGTTTGTGACTTTTTATGAAATCTGAAGTTTCATAGGGGTTTTCCATAACGATATCCCCTCAAAAATTATTTCAGTGTCATCAGTGTGATTTGCTTAGTAGCCACTGTTTAATCTGCTTTGTGTTCTCTTACAAAAGTGAAAATTATGAGGGGGAAATAATCTATTTCAAAAGTTCTCAAGTAAAATCCAAAAAGATCTCTACATATCCATCCAAAATTCTGATATTTGAAGTTGAAATTTTATATTTATTTATTCCATTATATTTTTAATGAAAAGTCTGGAAAATGTAGTGCTCTAAACAAGCTTTAAATGTAGTGTATAAATACAGTGAGATTAGCATGGTGAAATGAGACCTGCACTTAACTCTGCACAGTGGACACTCGTCTAAGGTGGACACATTGTCCAGGGTGGCTTTAGTGTTCCTGAGTTTTAGTGGGCAGTCTCTTTCAATAACTGAATTAAGGACTGCTCATAGGTGCCTGATCCAAGTGAAACAGGGAGAGTCTATTCAGAGTAAGTCCTGGCTGTGTGAAATGCTGACACTGAGCTGATGTGACAGACCAAGAACTTTTCTCCCATTTCTGTGTGTTTATCTGCACTGAGCTGTGTCATGTGGTAAGTCATGCCAGGTGAAGAATGCAGAGATTTCCCAGATGTGGGGACAAGGAGATAGAACAGATGTGTCACCTTTCTTGCCTGTAATGCATCTATAATGCACTAGCAACCTACTGGAAATTCTGTACCAGAATGATATTAGAAAAAAATAAAAATAAACTGCACCATAATAAAGCAGAATGAAAAAAGTAATTTAGTCTCAGAAAAAGTGAACAGACCCAGGGTTTAATGAGCAAAGTTACTTGAGGTAGCACAGCAAATTTCCAACGAATTTACTATACATTGATAATTCACTCATGTATTTTGTCCTTTGCCTGTTCACTGTTTGTTTTCGGTTTTGGTTTTGTTTTTGTTTTTTTTAATAGGAGTGGTGGTTAATGGGCTGCAGCGAGGATCAGGAGATCTAAACAACAGCTCTTGCTCTGCCATGGATTTCCCCCATTACTTTAATAAGTCTTGTTATTTTTTAGACATCCCTGCATTGAGAGCTTTCATTTGGAAATGCCAGTAAGTTTAAGAAGATATTTGAGACAGTCTAGCCACAATAGCACCTGCAGAAGGACTTGTTTAGAGCAAGTATTTTTGGTATCTTTGAAATGAATGGTTATCTGCAGGATCTTCTATCAGCAGCATTCATTAGGATTTTTGTAGTCCTAAAGCAGAATGGTTCTAGGGTTCTGATTGACTAAAGATGTGTTGTTAGCTGGAGAATGGTAAAAAAGAGAATGATCTGTTGATTATAGCATGTAGTGACACAGGATGAACAACTGATTTTATTTCAAGCACTACAAAAGAAAGGATAGGTTTCTGGGACCATGCAGGGAAAGAACAAGTTGGGTTGGTTCACCTGTTGGTCTGTGTGCAGAATCACCATTTCCCATGCCAAGATGGAACCTACCAATTCTTTGTTGTTCAAAGACAGAAAAGGACATTGATCTTGACATTCAGGCTACTAATAAATATGCAAATTTAGATGCCTAATTTTATATGCTCCTTTAATTGTATGGGATAAGGTTATAGGCAGTGTTCCCATACTGAAATGGAACTCTAAGTAGGAATATGCATAAATGAAACTCTTGGCTAAATGTTCAGGAAAAGTGGAAGGTGAACTGGGGGCACACAAGAATGGGATCTCTTCAGTGGCACTAAATCCAATTCAACAGCTATAATTTACATGGTCCCGAATTTCCCATCTATCAGTAATGCTGATTATCTTTTAATACCAGAGCCAGGTACACTGTAGCCTTTTAAACAGGTAAAAGTGATATGAAGAGCAGATACAGAGTACAGTCTACCATGTAATGCCCAGTAGGCACTAAATACTGAGGGCAACAAGTTGAAAACCAAAAATAGCACACACCAAACTGCTCTGCTCTCACTTACCAGTAGCAAGTCCATTTAAATAACAACATCTCAAAGCAGGAAAGCCTCATGGAAGCCTCTTTCAGGGAGGACTGCATCACTCAGTCCTTTTGCTTTGCCTCTTCAAGGAACTCTTTTTCCCTGATGTAGAGATGAAGAATTAATCATCCTGTTACATAAAATGCATACTCCATGGGGAAGATGCATAAAGCATGCAAGAGAAGGATGGATTTTTTGTAGAGTAAGGTCACCCTCAGGGGGTGAGAGCACAGGGAAAAGTACTCATTGAGTAATTACTATTTCAGGATCCTCTGGAGAATTGCAGACTTGATACCATCTGAAAGAGCCTATGATTTTCAATTAACTCTTTGCTCCTGTAGATTGGTAATTACCTCAGTATGTGTTGGGGTGCTGGTTTGCACTAATCTCAGCAGAGAGCAAAGGAATTGGAAATGGTTTCATTTGCCTGGTGGTCAATGGCTGCCACAGGTGTGAAACCCAGGCAGGGCTCTCCTGAATTGGTTGTCAAGAGAAGGAGATTCTCAGATCTTGAGGGAGACCTCTACTGCAATATTGGGAAGAGAGACAAGTAGAGAGCAAGTTTCAAGCTTGTAGTCTTCTTAGCTGTTTCTAGCTAGGTCTGAAAATGCCTATCAGTGTCCTGCTGACCAGGTGATGCTGGGAGGCTGAAACCAGTGCTAGATTGCACTGTGCACTGAGATTTAGGGGACAGGAGCAAATGCTATGGAAATTCAGTACATGCTGAGACAGCAGGTACTATCAAGGAAACTAAGATATGATGAGCAAAACAAAAGACAAGAATAATTTTTGAGTTAAGAAAGGGGATGGAAAAGAGGATATTTTAGGGTGTGTAAGGTTATAAAGGCTTCACTGTGTTTTAATTACTGCAAACAAAATCTCTGCCGTGCGTTGTTAGACACATACTATAGTTTTAATTAAGTAATTAGGGAGTGTTTGATGAAGAATCCAAGGATTTTAGAATTTAAACAATTCAGGAGAGTGTATAGGCAGGGGAGTCTTTTTTCTCAGTTGTCACCATACTATATAATGATTAACCTTGAGTGAAATGTTACAGGAAGCACTGAGGGCTTTTATTCATGGGTCACAAGCATAAAACTTGACCCAGGTGCTCTTTGAAAAAAAACCTCAGCAAGGAGGGAACTTTGTTGGTGTGAAGCCTGTAGCACTTAGGTCAAAATGTGCATTCAGGTATCAGGTAAGGTGTGGTAGAACAGCATTTATCTCTTAAAAGGACAGACTTAATGAGCAACATCCATAGAAATAAGCAGAACTTCTGCGTTACAATATGTTGAAGAGATAATGCAGTTGCATTTAGGTTATGTGTGATGTAAATTTCAGATTTCTCACTGAAAAGTATTGAAAGGAAAATGCAGTATGAGAAAATGAGTATAGCTGTCCTCATAGCTGTTATTTTCTCATCATTCACTGTGTAAACTTATGACCTTTTGAGTGTAATGTCATGAGATTTTCATAGAAAGGACAAATACAACGCTATGGGAAAGGGTCATGCTCCCCCTCTTTTGAGACAGCAGTTGGATTTGTTATGGAGATGGGAGATCCAAGGTTCCCAGGTTAGCACCAGTGCAGAATGTGCCCCTAGAAGTCTTAAGGTAACTGCATGAGAGCTGATAACATTGTTCAGTTGGGAGAGTCCTTCAGCTTTTTGAGGTATAAAGAGTAATTCCATCCTGAATAACATAAATTACCTAAAATCTCTTCAAAAGCGTATCTACTCAAACATATGAATACTGAATAAACAACATAAACTCTGTGCTGGTAGCATGCATTTGATACCAATCTAGTTTGTTATTAATGAATCAGTATATCTTGCTCAGTGGGGCACAAAGACACATTTAATCTTGAAATATCATTAGTGTAGTGTTATTTTGTGGCACATTTCACCTCAAAGATTACTGCATTCACTTCATCTTGAGTAGAAGGTCTAATCCATCAGTTAGTGCCATCTCATTATAGTTCTATCAGAGGCACCTAATGACTATGGATACCTAATACCAGTTTGTGGGGGATTTCAAAATGTGGCTCAATGCACTTGGGAGGCATGAACAGCTCCCTTATACCTGAGGGAACTAGGAAGAAAGGGAGAAAGAAAGAGGAGCTTAAAAAAAAGAAACAATTTGGTAGAATAACTCTGTGGCTGCTGGAAATGAGTATTTTAAAATGATAATGTAAGTAAATCCTTCCATAATTAAATATTTAGATGGTCTTTCATGAATGAATGTGTATTTGCTGTTACAAGTATGAAGCTACATAGCAATTATAATTGTCTATTTATATCTATCTCTATATTACCAGTTTTATCTACAGATCCATGTTGATATATACTATATTCACAAACACATACGGATATAAATGTACGCATTCTTAGAATTTGTAAACACATAAGAATTGCATTTTTTCATCACTAAATACAGCCAGTTCTATGGCGGAATTAATCTTCTATTGTAGCTGCACAAAAAGTATTCAGAAGAGGAATTGACTTTTGAGTCAAGGAAAAGGCAGACTGTTATATACTGAAATAAGATAGACTGCTATGGTCAAACTACTGCAGAAATGTCAATGTAGTTACAAATAGCTTGACACAGTCCAGTTTCTGACTTTCATTAGAGATTACAATTCTGTGAGAGTCAAATTTATCTCTGTAGTGCAGATTTTGCTGGTCGGTCTAGGCTGAATCTTAAACCAAAATAAAACAAGCAGAACTGCTGGGAGGGTGGTGATCACCTTTGTTTTGCCCTTAGAACTGACTCCCAGCATCCAGCTGGTTTGCAGGGGGAGGGGGGCTGCGTGTTTATTTATACTTTCTGGCTGCAATTTCCTGACAACATGCACCATCTAAGTGTCTCCATCTAAATTTAGGAAATTATTATCACTTCTCTATCACAGCATAAATATGTCTGACTTCTGTTACAAACTCTGTCGTTTGAAACCAGAGCAAATTAGCCAGAAAACCTATGGAGTCTCCATCTGTGAGAGTTTGCAAGTTTGCTCAGCTAAGAAAGGGCACAGCCATTCTGCTCACAGGCTGCTAAGAGACCAGTCCAGAGCAGAAAAATGGTCTTGAGACACTCAGAGAGGTCTCTTACAAACACAGTTTCTATGATTCTATAAATATGTTTGACTTGTGCTACAAACACTTCAAGTACTGGGAAAAAACACTCCAAACTTGTTAAGATATTATAATAATTTCAGCCGGGGAATTCTGAATGTTTTCAATTTCTTGTTAATTTATTCCTGAGCTCTGAAATGTTTGAAAACCCTGAAAATAAATGTCTGACTCACAGAAGATATTTTCTATGAAAAACTACCAAATTTACAAATGATTTCTTTGAAACTAGGAATTTTAGACCAAAATGAAAGTAAAGACTGTCATAATTTAGAATGAATGCCAGTACTATGCCAGATTGCACCATAAGTGAATAAACAGGAGATGATGGCAACAGAGGAACAGTGTAATTAACTCAGTTTAGCATTTTCAGGGTTTTGCATCAGTAGCTCTAGAAGGAAACAGACAGCTCTGCTTTTTGGTCACATCAGTATGCAACCAGCACTGAAGAGATCAGCAATAACCAGTGAGCTGAAAAAAATAGCTTTCCATGCACACATCTGCTAATCTGAGGCAGAAGGTATTTGGCTTCATACCTACGGAGTTTGGTGTGAGCTCCTGGTAGCTTTCAGTGGAGAACAGCCCCCCTTCTCATCACCTTTGTTCTGCAGCATTAACCTGCAGCAATTGTTTAGAAAATGGATGTGAATATGTTAGTCTTGGGAAGAACTAAAAGAACATTGATCTGAGGCTTTATTCAAGCCTTTGGATACGCAACGGTTCTTCTCAGTAAGGATGTCCTGAAAACAGAGCTAAGGACATTTCCAAAGATTGCTTTTATATGATCCAAACCATGACTTTGTTGCAAACTCACACGCAGTCTAGAGCAGCAACGTGAATGTTTGAGGGTTTTTTTTTTTAGCAAAGAAGCCTATTCTAAAAAAGGTGGAAAAAGAAATTTGTAAGTGGGATTTCAAATTGCTTTATTGTGTCCTGTAAGTGTTAGAATCTTTACTGTTTAGTAAATGTATTAAAAAAAAAAAGGTGCATTGAAGTTAATGGGCGGTTTCCCTAAGAGAAAATCAGAATGGGTGATGCAGGACACCTGAGAGCTTTATCTCTAAAAGCATTGGTGTAGCTGGTGAACCTCAGAATAGGATTTCAAATGCCTGAATTGACAAGATGTGTAGTAATACCCATGTGCTATTCCACAAGAAATTTAGCTTTGTAACTATGACTACTTACTGTTGTAGAAACTGGAGGAAGAAAGTATCATTTGTATGCAAAAATGGAAAACATCGTTTATTTTCATGAATTTGAAGTAGCTAGAGGACTCACCCATTGAGATTGCTGTAGCTTCTGTAGTCTACTATGTTCATAGTGCACTTTATCACAGCAAATTATCTCGTAACTCACTCAAATCTCAGCTCAGTATTACTTGACCGACCAGATTTCGTTTGCTGCAAAATACTTCTTGGTGCTATTTTTTTTGAGAAATGGAACTTTGAATGATGCTTTGTTGGCAGATCTATTTGTCTCCCAGGGCCATGAGTTGCATGGGTGTAAGCGAGGGCAGAGCTTGGCTCCAAATGATTAAAATGCTTATCTCTCCTGGGTGTGAGATGCTGAGGCAGTATATAAAAATAACACAGAGCATGAAAGCTTCATAAGTAGCAGAAAGAAGGTTCTGAGTGACCTAGAATGCCTCCTGCTTCCCAGGGGCCTGCAGGAAGGTTTCTGTGCCTTCAGCTCATCTTGCTGAGCTGGAGAACGCCAGCCAGCTCAGAGGTGTGGGTGAATGGTTGGGTAGGTGCCACACTCAGAAAGCAGCAGCAGTTCCCTTGCTGACCTAAGAGGCTGGACTGACACTTTGCATGGAAAAGGGTGGGATGGACCACGAGTGTGGGTGCAGGCCTGCTGGGGGTGGGGGGTCCTAATCTTTGCTCACCACCTTCCCAGTGTTGTGTCCATTCTTACTCAGTTTTCCTGCAATGTGACAAGCAGGTGAATCTTCTACATTTGGAATGAGTTACAGCTTCTATTGTCGTGGTAGCGATGAGATAACGTCCCTGGACAGCTCAGTCTGTACAACTGTACTCACTGCTCCATAAAGCATTTCTGCTTTCAGTCATTTCACCTATTGAATGTTTCAGAATGTGTGATTTTTAGGTAAACTGAAAATGGAAAAAAAAATACAAGTTAGGTTCAATATAGAAGAGAGGCAGTTTAATGAGAGAGAAAAGCTAACACTGCAGTTCTTAAAGCACAGGGGAAATTTAAGCATGGAGTACCAGAAATGGGATTTCAGCCTTTGTTCTTAATACGTGTTGCATCTAACAATTCCATTTGTTCCAGTGTTCTTCAGTGCCAGAACTAAGCAAATAGTTTTCAATAAATAACTTAGACTTTGAATTTAACCTTCATTCCTGCTCATGGAGTCCCAATATGATGGTTGCAGTGGTTTCAAACTTATTTGCAATTCAAGATCATGCAACTTTTAGGGTGAAGGGGAAGTTGGAGATATTTGTTATTGTGATGTGCCAGTGTGATAAGACACTCCCAATTGATTTCAAGGTACTTCTTATCTTCCCTGATCTGATGGTTGCAGTGGGATGGTGAGGAGGAAAAGTGAAAGCTGTCATTTTGAAATGAAACATGTATTTCTCCTCTTGAAAAGATTAACATCTTGATACTTTTTGAGTAGGAAGGCTGACATGGAGTTACTACAAGAAATAGACAAGGCTATTTCTGTCTGAGTCAGTAATTTGAAATACTTGGTCTAGGGCTGCATCTAAAGGGGACACTTGAAAACCGGGCATTCTAAGACCTCTTCTAAAATAAATTTCACCTTTTGTATAACATTGTGAAATGGACTTTTATGTCAATGAGGAAAGTAAAGGATTCCCTGATGTCTCTACTACAAAACAGAGGCCAAAACCAGGTCACTTTGGGTTGTGTTTTTTATCAGTCTGCCATTCCTAGCTCTGGTAAAAAATGTGGCTGTGATTTCAACCCAAGAGATTGTTGGCTTTGCCTCAGACAGAGCCATTTTTTTGCAATAAGGAGTTACAAAAATTCAGCTAAAAAAATGCCACGAAAGAGTTTCTCATACTGCAGCTCAAGGCATGCAGGATAAGCTGTGCGGATTAGTGCTGAGCTGCTTTTCCAACAAGAGAAAAAAGCAAGTTTGTTGCGGTGGTTTTAGCCCCTAAAAGCCCTTGTTCCCCCCCTAACCCCCTGAAGCATTGGGAGACCACCCCTGGGGTGGAGTTTGTCGTGGTATGCCCCAGAAGGGGGTTGGGTCTCCCAAAGGCTGGCTGCCCTTTTCCCTTCGCCCTGCCACCTGCCCATCTGCTGCCTATCATTCTTGGTTTCTAGATTGTTCTATGTTACTTGGTTGCTCATTGGTTTGTACCCCTGTCTGAATTCCCTCCTCCTCCCCTTCCCCTTCCAGATTGGTCCTTGTCCCTTGTCTCTCCCTTGTTCCACCCCTGCCTAGTACTGTGATTGGTTCTTGTCCCCCAATAAAAGTCTGGTGCTGCCGGTGCTCCGCGTCCTTAGTATCCGGATGCCCAGAGTGCTGCTACCTGGTGTCTGTGTCTCTATTATTCCGGGGCTAAGGATCCCTCCCAGCCAACTCCGGCTCATCTAGGGAAGGCGCTGCCGACCAGGTTCCGGGGTCACTGGGGAGGCTACTGCGCTCCCCCCGTCGTCCGACCACTGGCTTGGCTTCGGGGCCACCGGGCCTCCTGGAACCCACCATCTTAGCAGGTAGGCTGCTGCTCCAAACCCTGGAAGCGGCCGCCAGGAGAGACTGGCGAACGCTACACAAGTTGTACATATATGACATCATAAAATACTGCTATGGCAACAACTCACTGTTTATCTGCTTAACATCCATTTGTAAGGAAAAAAAGAGCGCAAATAAGAGAAACAAAATGATATTTATATGCTCTTCTTTTGGTGGGTAATTTTATGTCTCAAATAAATATGTACATTTTCAGAATTAAAAGGGGAAGCTTTGGCACTGTCAAAGAGTCAGTCTTTCTCTGGGTGATTACATTGGAGAAAATAAAGCCTCACAAGTCACCTTGCTGTAAGACTAAAAAGTTTTGAAAGATCTCAGTAGATCTCAGAGAAACCTGATATATCTTGCTTTCCATGTTGAGATGGGAATCAACAATGTTTTGTATGGGTTTGGCAGAGTTCAGAAAAAAAATTAATTCTATATGCAAAAGGGAAAAAGCTCTAGAGTAAAACAGCTGTAAATTGGTATCAATCGGAAAAGCAATGAGAGGGATAATACAGAATTTAATTGATCTCTCAGCTTGTAAAAAACATGTAAGTTTTTTTTTTTGTATAAGTAAGTGCGAAGTGCTTAAGAATTCAGATAGGGTTCTTACAGACGTCCATAAGCAATTTCCCTTTAGCCCCAGTGACAGATAAGTATCACAATTTTCTGGACAGTGAGGACTGAAATCACAGAAACGGGTCTTGATAGTCTTTTATTTTTAGAAATCTGAACCCAGCTGACAAGAAATATTAAAAATTCCACTCTTTTTAAAAAAGAGAGGAAGTACCTAGACACTTAAAAAGATTGAATCTTTTTTTACAGGTACGAAAACACCACTTGAATGCCAAAAATATTTTCCTTTCTTTCTATCTTTATGTCCTTTGCTACTTTCCTTTAGAAAAAAAGATGAGATTTCTTTTATTACTTGCTATCTTAATTTTTCTCTCTTCATTTACATCCATCCTTGACAACAACAAGCAATTCATTTTCTAGCAAAATTGGACAATAGGAAAAAGCAGAATGAAAAACATGCTCACATTTTAATGCAGAGATACTGGCATATGCAAAAGTAAATGCCAGGCACTATGCACAGTCCAAGGATAATCCTTTTGTGTACTACATGAACTTGTGAAATCATTATCCCAACAATTAACCAGCATGATTAATGAGACAGGGGAAAAAAAAGAATAGTTGCTGCTGCTATTCAGTTGGTGCAGAATCTAAATGTCCCCTGACTTCATCTATTTTACTGTACGTCTTGCTGGAGTGTCTTCAATCTTTTAGAAAGAGAAGCTGCCATGAGTCTTGGCCCAGCTATTTTTGACTGTACCAAGCATTACATTGATGTTGTCGCACTGTCCCAGCCACCATTCTTTTTTTCTTTCCAGTGAATACATGAGGGTCTTAATAAATAAATCAAAATTAAAAATAAAAAAAAAAAAGAAGTAGAGAAGGGAGGGAGAGCAAGCGAGGCACAAATCAAATGATGCTGAGTGGGCTCTGTGTGCAGGCTGTGGCCTTGCTCCCACTGGGCCCACGCAGCACGTGCCCTTTTATCTTAGTGCCTTTAAGCTATGGTGGTCTGTTCAACCTTCTGGGGCTACATATGTCTCTGCGCCAGGATAATTGTTCTCAACAGCATGAGCTTAACTCTATCATCCCTCCTGCCTCTTGACTTACTGTAAATTAAACAGTGGCTCTTTGAATAAAAAAAATGAAGCTGGGAAGTTTCAGCAGCTCTTTAAGACTACCTTTTTGAAAAGATCACTTATTTTACGGGAATCGTGGAATATTTTTCTAGTTTTCGTGTGATGACATGAAAATAATAATTTTAAATATGTCTTTTGCTTTTTTTTTATTTTTTTTTTTTTTTTTT